>JAQISU010000287.1:1262500-1840000 GCA_029339505.1 Unio delphinus | reverse complement strand
CACACTTGCACCAAGAGTTGTGTCCCTTGGGTTATCAGTTGGAGGTTTTCCCCAGCCATTTGATGGAGCAGGAACTGAACTGACATTTCTTATGATTGTATATAATAAGGAAATGTCAAATTCTTCTACCTTTCCAGTGGAAAGGCCCTGTGGATCTGGGAATACCAACTGATCTTGTTCTTTGTTCAGTTTATTCAACTTGGCTTTGTTGGCCAGGATTGCCTTGTAGATATCTGGGTATGGCATAGGGACATTGGTGAGGAGGATTTCTCTCAGAGCATTGGAACAAACCGTTGTCAATGCATTACACAAACGGGCATGGTTGATGTGTTCCTGGGTAATAGGTGCATCAACATCGTCTTTATCTTGACCATCTATGTTCTTGACCTGTAGAAAAGGGACAGACTTTAAAATAATGGAGGCAGGAAAAACAATCTAAACAACAGTAGCAATTAAATGAGATAATTCACAGCATAAACATGTTTACAAGATGCTTGTATTTAAATGATGACTTATTTTCCCCCTGAGTAAGATACTGTACCTACAATTATTTACCTTTCTTGTTATAAGGTATATTACATTCAGAGTGCCAAGCTTCTATAACTACTTAATAAAAGTTATATAAGCTGAGATTTATATATATTAGCTATTGTATTATAATTCCAATATTCTGCAAATTTATAAAGCCTGGCATGATGAAATTGGGAAAATCAGCGAGATGTCAAAAAATACCTATTTAGATTAAAGAAAGGAATGTCTATGATATGCAGATCAATATAACAAAATAAGCTTCACTCAAAAGTTAATTGGGGAAGTTAGAGACTACAAGACACAGGAGATTCCATCCAGGCACTGATTGGCCAGTGAGATTTTGCAGCTCAAGTTACACCCTAGTCAGCAGATTTATATTGTCTGATGACCTCTAATTCAGATAGACAAAATATTTGCATACCTTGCTTGTAATGCCAATCTACCAAATACTCATGTCAGTATATAAAGAACACCAAATACTCATGTCAGTATATAAAGAACACCAAATACTCATGTCAGTATATAAAGAACACCAAATACTCATGTCAGTATATAAAGAACACCAAATACTCATGTCAGTATATAAAGAACACCAAATCAAAAGAGTTAACTTGAACACTTGAATAGAATATATTTGCTGTACCTTGTCATGTGACTTACTCATCTGAGTCTGAGCTAAACTAATTCAGAACCCAATTTATTTAAATGATGTTTAGAGTGCCTATATGATAATGCATTGTGGGTATTTGCTGCAGAAAGACATACTCACCTCACCATCAAACCAAAACTTCAAAAACTTGTTTGACTCGATTATGTTGTTATGGAAGTCACAGCGTACTTCTGCATTCTCTTTCAGGAGGGCCACTGGGATAAGGCTGTTGAAACTTTCACCATTGTATTCAGGGCACTGTATAAACTCCTCAAACTTCAGGCTATGACCCAGGTATCCAATGAGCTTGTTGAGTACCTTAGCAATAAACTCTTTCACCTCAATACACAGCTTTGAAGATAGAGTCTTGTCTTTGATCCCTTGTCTTGTCACTCTCATGAATATGATGTATCCCAAGAAGTGCAGGGTCAGTTTATGGTAATTGTCAATTTGAAATACACCGCAGCCACAAAATATCTGATTCTCAGTTGTGTTCTCCATCTTCTTTGTTGCCAATGGCCATTGAGCAACACAGGCAGCGAGAAGTCGGTGGAAAATTGGTGCTGGCAGAAATTTTCCAGTGAAGACATAGCACATGACTGATGAGCTCTCCATCTGTTGATCATGTTCTGGGAAGATAACTTCTCTGGGTGGTTCCGCATGAAGCATACATGGAGCAAAGAAGTAATTCACCTCCTAACAAATGAATGGATTAACTAATAATGGAAATATTTGGCAATGACATTATTAGAATCTACCTATTGACAAATGAATGGATTAATTATTAATGGGGATATTTGACAATGATATTAGAATCTATGTTGGGGTTTCAATTGGTACTGAAAAATCAAAGTCAAGGGATTACATTGTCTCCCCACAAGCCTGGAGAAAAATAATGTAACCCTACAAATTTGAATTCATTGTCTTGGTACAAATAACAACACAGATTATTTTCCTTACACAAGGGTTTCCAATAGCATAGCAGATTCAACACATATTACTCAGGTGCGATTATTGCCTCTCACTTTAAATAAAGGTCATCAGGTCATTGGGACTTTTAAAGGTTATTAGGTCACGATGTACCCTCAAACAATTATATACCCCATACAAATGTACCTTCAAACAAATAATGTACATCAAGCACTATATGTATGCTCAAGTAAATGTTGTGTCTCAAACAAATGATGTACCCCCTCAAGCAAGTAATGTACCCAATACAAATGATGTATCCTCAAGCAAATGATGCTCAAGGTAGCATGACTTGCAAGTAGATGTTTCTAGATATCTTAAAGGCAATGCTGCATTTAATTCAATATTATGGAAGGAAAGAAAACAATTAAATAGCATACATAATTGACAGAAGTGGTGAGGTGGGAGAGATTATACATGGGTTGGGTCATTATTAATTAAAATAAAATACTAGGACTAAATAAATAATATATCAGTGTATGAACTGAATCAGCACTCAACATAAACAATATTTGAACTATAAATTGTGGTTCTAGTCATATCCGTGTGCTTTATATTCAATGGATCTGCTGAAATAATGTTCTCTCGTGACCTATACACATGATTGAAGGAGAATTGGGTGCATTTTTTGTTCTTATAATGCCACAAAGCTATCTTCAATGTCCTATGCAATGGTATATATTTATTGTATTTTATTGTAGCAGTAGCCATATCACCTGTCGGGATAGATTTATAAAAACATTTAGCAGTATAAATGGGCACTTCTTGAACTATGCATAGATGAAGTTGTTATGGTGAACCATTTTAAGAGGTTGCAATTATTTTTCATTATTTTTTATGACAATCCATCCCAATAAACTGCAATTATTTTTCAGTAATTTCGATGGTGAACCATCCCAAGAGGTTGCATTTTATTTTTCAGTATATTTTTATGGTGAACCATTCCAAGAGATTGCAATTATTTTTCAGTATTTGTTATGGTGAACCATTTGAAGATGCTGCAATTCATTAAAGTAATATACGTTTATTTTAATTCAAATTTCCGTCATTACATAGATTGTATTAAAATAGTTATCTGTGACCTTTACATAGATAGGTTAATATGTTAGTTCCATTCAAACTTGTCTCCCTTTATGTTGATGCCACAATTCAAATAAAGATCCTAATAATTTAGGTTCATCATGCAAAAAAGAAACAAATGATATTTTCTTGATGTCTGAGTGTAACTTGTATTGACTTCACATTGTCTCATACATGCACTGCACATCCTATAATGTGACCAGATTACTTGCAAGACCTTGTGGATCTTGTATGAAATGAAATCCAAAATAGACATTTATTGAATGGGAATAAAATTGTATTCAACATTGGCAAATTAAATCTTGATATCACTAGATTCATAGTTGCAAAAATAGGGTAATAAAGATATTAAATTAGCTGTGTCAGTATTTTATTTTTGCAATCTGGTTGAACTGTAATTATTATAAGTATAATATGCCATGTTGTATTCAAATGTTAGTGAAGCCTCACAACAAATACCCAAGTGCATAGAATAGCAGTAATAATGAGGACTTTTTATAGTGACTAATCTCTAGAAGATGTGCAACATTAAACAACATCTCTAACATCAAAAACATAAATATCTTGAACAAAACTGTAACATCTGGGCATATTACACCCTACGATAACAAATGAAGTAAAATAGACGAATGAGATAGATAATCCCATTAAATAGGAAAATGTCAATCCTCTTGAACTTTATTTTATGAATTAAAAATCCATCTCTGTAAGGGACTATTAAGCTATCTATGTCTTTATGGCAATACCCATATGATCCCCACCTTTAGAAGCTGTCTACTAAACAAGTAAAGCCCTAACTAAGATTAGGGATAATCGGGATTGATGCAATTGACAGCTGTATAGCAGACTGTGAAGAGTGCTGTATTGGTGTCACACATGGTCTATACAAATGACCCGAGCTAAGAAGGTCCTTACATTTCAAGTGCTTGTCACATAATCCTAAAAGATGGTGAGGTGTATTTAAAATAATCACCCAACTTCATATTGAATGTGGCCACTACCCAAGCTCAGTGAATGAAGACTTGGAAAATGTCAAAGGGGAACTTGTTGTTTACCTATTTTTCATAAACACAATTAATTAAATGTCTCCCTCAAAAGTCTGAAATGGAATTTGCTATGGACTATTGAAGAAACTATCATGTCCCTCTAACTCAGAACTGGACTAGCAACAAAACTGCTCTCATTTCCAAATTATTGTTGTGAATATCTGATTCTTTCCTGGAACATGAGCACTGAAAAACAAGCCCTTCCAGTTCCAAATGAATACTTCAGTATGGACTAACAATGAAACAGGTCTAGTCTGAGGGCCTGTAGATTGGTGATCATCAAATCATTGGAAGATAGGAATCCTCAGTGACATTATGTGACAGCAACTACCCATAACCCCAAGACCTCAGTAAAAGATCTCTCTGTAGAAGCTAGGATGAACTGCATACTAGTAGGAAACTGAAAGGCCTCACAATTCAAGCAAAACCAGATATTCTCTCTGATGTTATGCATCCTAAAAGTAATGGGAACACCATGTGAACAGGTCTCATGGAATTCCTGACTGAAGCTGTTGTCTCGTCTTCCGAAATTCCTTCTGCATAAATGTATTCAAGGAGGAAAGGTTGATAAGCAGCCAAAATGCCCCCTCCCTTGTTGGTACAAGGAAAATCAAAGGAAACAAAACAGGTGTCTGGTTAAAGTACCACATACTGTGACATTCTGGAGAAGGGAGCATAAGTTTTCCTTTAATTACACTATATTCAATTGTTGAAATCACAAAGGAGACTTACTACAGGAGGAACATCTTGAAAAGGTATGGTTTGTTAAGGGGAATGGGCTCAAAAACCCAAAGATGTTTAATGTGTGACCCATCTTAAATCCAGCTGTGTAACAGCAATTCTGAATTTGGGATGCTGCTTGGACTGAGTCTGCATGGCTTTGAAGAATCTCGCTGATGAACCATGTTGGATGTCAGGATTGCTGCACTTCATGGCTGGTTTCAGCAGTCCAGACACTGGTTTTGTTGGTCTGTCAAATCCTTGGAAGTAACAGAGGACATGCGTCCTTTGAGGAGAGTCTCTGCTTCCAGAAAGTAGCTATCACAAGGTTCTAACTGTGCTCCAAATGTGGAAAAGCTGGGACTATAAACCCATGAACAAACTTAAATGCTTAGATATTCTGGCCAATTCTTATAAGAAATTATGCCAGACCTCTGCTAACAAAGATTTCTTGTTGAGCATTTTGAAAATGGAATATGAGAATAAGTGGGCATGCAAGACTATGGTAACACAATATCTAGCTTCAGATCTATGGGGCCTCAGTGTTTTAACTTTAAGGCTGGCTTAGGTCCTAATGAAATATACCTATGTGGGCATCTCCAACTAGTGGTTTTCTTTAAAGGGAAAGGAAGGTGTGTGAATACTAACACCATATATGACAATATATACATTCAGAGGTCCAGATTTCTTCCTCATCTACTACCTTTATCAAAGGTTGGTAGGATACAGGGGACCTGACTGGAGCTACAATCTTTGGTTTGTTCTAAGAGATACTTGTGATAAGCAATGAGGTCCGGAAAGACATCCTTATATGTGCTTGAGTGCTGGAGGCAGAACATAATGACCCAATGTAGTGATGTTGCTAGGAAAACTTGGGAGTGAATATAACCTCCATTCATGCTCCCTTTGTAAAAGGTTAAGGAACTGTCCCCTAGTGGCAGACTTGGCAGGTGGGTAAAATCAAGTAACAATCATCCTGAGGTGTTGTATGTAAGTCTTCCCTCTTTGTTTTGACCCTTCCTATGAAGAGGGTGATGCCAGTTCACAACTTCAACATAGACCTTCAACGAAGGAGCAAAGGCTCTGAAATCCATGTATGCTTACAGAGGATGGAATAATCACTTCCCTCTGGTAGAATGTCCCTCATCTCATTGGGATTTAGTGAGATTTGGGATACCAACCCAATCCTCTTATCGATCATGGCATATGGATCCTGATTCCAAATCATAAACAAAACTTAACCGAAGACGGAGGATGTTGGAATTACCACAATCTATATTCCTGAATCAAAAGTCTCCACTTACTGGTGACTTGTACTCATAGACCGATAATTGGTCAACGACTGGTCATGCAAATCTGATCCATAGGAAGATCCTTACTCATATCTTATCATAACTCTTTTCCCAAGTGATTCAATTCTCTTGCCAACAACTGGTGTTAGGGACCTAAAGAGTGCTGCTCCTTCCTTATGGTGAATTCTGAATACTTCATGCAGGAGAATGACTCACTTTAATTCAACACTGAGTGTGGGTAATTAGAGGGTGCTGCTCTGCCTTTACAGTGTGTGTACCTGTGAGACTCACAACAAGCCCGATATGACTGAGGTACCCCCTGATAGATGTTCTGACTCAAGTCTCATCCTGAGCTGTATGTGGCTCTGAATATACTTTTCTGATCCTATACTGAGACCCAATGGCATCAGCAATCACAAAAGAAAATTCTAAGAAATAAACATATGTAGTATACCACAGTTCATTCCTGCATCACAAATAGCTTTCAGAATATCAAGTGGTAATGTAGAAATGTCTTCACTATACCCTTAACTTTCCATGAAAAGTTGGGAGTTATGGATGCAAATGTCTGATCTGGGATGCAGAGAAGAGAATCATCTATGGACGAGTCATCTTGTACGCATGCAAATAGCTGGGCGGCAAATTCTAAGATTTGCCAGTCCTACTTCAACAACATACTGAGTTGGAGAATATGTTGATTATTTTATCACTGTAGCGGTGCCTGTATTTACAATAACACGATTCATGGTTAAAATACCCCCATATGTGCTGGCTGTATTTATTTGAGTACATCAAAAGAACATGTTGCAATAGCTGGTTGGCATGTTCAAAGACTTCGACTAGCAGCTTGGATGGGGAAATGTGCTGAATTTATAATAACTTTAGCTTTTATTATTGTGTTCATTTCTGATTGTAGCCAAATAAATAGTGCATGTGACCTCGAAATTATAGCACATCAAGACTTGGACTAAACATTGTTTGCAAATTGGGATAAGTATATTGTGGTTAAATAGCAAACTAGCAAAAATTTTAATGAAATTCAGAAAAGTGATGCAGTTTTTAGAATTGACATTTTGGATGGAATAGTAGCCACCTGTAAGAAAGTGTGTGATGCCTGGCTTAGTTTTTAGAATATGACCATTCCTTGGATAGACAAAATTCATTCTCACTCTGAATGACCAACAAGAGTTACAGCACTGTCAGGTTCTTTTGCACATGAGACCACCAATATCAGTGTAAAACCCATACCTAATTAAATTGATGAAGATACAATTCTGTAATGCTTACCAATTGAAAAGTGTCAATTGTCATCAGAATATTATATTCAAAATAATACTAAGTTTGGACAAATGGGATGTTTCCCGTATGTTTCCATGACTCAAAATATGGTAGTCTATTCTTCACATGGCTTTGAAAAGATGAAATGTTTATGCATCAGGCTAAGGAAATGAAATACATTACTTTGGACTCTTTCTGACATTTCAGCCAAATATTGAATTTTCAACCAAAACAACATGTGAGCCAATGTTTACAGAAATGACGTATCGTTTTGCAGAATTATCAGACATGCCGAATAGGCTAACATGGTTGTACATGTCAGTGCTATAAGGAATGTGGAAATTAAACTCAATGACAACCAACAGTTCTTCTAATCTGCAAAATTCATCATTTTCTGGGATGGGACTGCAACATTTGCTTGTGGGACTCCTATGTTTACCACAATGGGAGGGGCCAAGTGGTCTAAAGTGCTTTCCGTTACGGATCACTGCCATCTTGCCTCTGTCTGCGTGTGTTGGAGTCTAAGATTCAGCTAATGTAGTTATGTGAGAAAGCTTGTCAGTAGCTTCTTGTGGGTCGGTGGTTCTTTCCAGGGGTTTTCCCTGTGTTCTTCCTCCAACAATAATACTGGCCACCATGTATAGCCTATCGTGTGCTGAAAAATGGCATTAAACCATACAACAACATCCAAAATGGAAATCTCTACTCCTAGATGGTCTGCCATGTTCATTTCTGATTCATCTGCATGGAAATTTTACACCCTTTACAATCTTGTATCTACTATGTAAATTTCAAACCCTTTACAATCTTGTATCTTCCATGTAAATTTCAAACCCTTTACAATGTTTTATCTACCGTGTAAATTTCAAACCATTACAATGTTTTATCTACCGTGTAAATTTCAAACCATTACAATGTTTTATCTACCGTGTAAATTTCAAACCTATTACAATGTTATATCTACCGTGTAAATTTCAAACCTATATGTAGCATGCTCATTTCGAAATCCTTTAATCATTTTTAATCATTTTTAAACTAGGATAATTGTTTTCTTCTATTTTAAAAAAGCCTGATGATGTCATATGAGAGGTACTGCAATAACCCATCTCCTAGATAAGATTAAATCAGAGACCCAAGATCCTATAATGGACTGATGTGCTTAAATCAGAGACCCAAGATCCTATAATGGACTGATGTGCTTAAATCACAGACACAAGATCCTATAATGGACTGATGTGCTTAAATCACAGACACAAGATCCTATAATGGTCTGATGAGCTTAAATCACAGACACAAGATCCTATAATGGACTGATGTGCTTAAATCACAGACACAAGATCCTATAATGGACTGGTGTGTATTTGTTAATTATTGGTGCTGGTATGGTCATCACATGTCATTTGGACTGGTATTCATGTTACAGTCAAACAACATATAAGGTTTAAATAAATATAACATTTATAAACTACGAGTGGATAATTCTTGATTATATTTTTGGCATCCAACATCTTTCTTATTGTTTTTATTTGCTATGTTTACTGTACTGACACAATATGCCGCTAACCTTGTTCTATTTAGTGTCATATCTTTTTATTTTCTATGCATCACCTCCTGTTTCTTGTTGTAATTCTTATCTCTAACCCTGTACTATTTAGTGTCATATGTTTTTATTTTCTATGCTTCATCACCTGTTTTTTATTGTAATG
This sequence comes from Unio delphinus, assembly GCA_029339505.1. Taxonomy (NCBI): domain Eukaryota; kingdom Metazoa; phylum Mollusca; class Bivalvia; order Unionida; family Unionidae; genus Unio; species Unio delphinus. The sequence continues at coordinate 1,830,729 of JAQISU010000287.1, read as the reverse complement.
ATTATCTCTAATCCTGTACTATTTAGTGTCATATGTTTTTATTTTCTCTGCATCACCTCCTGTTTCTTGTTGTAATTCTTATCTCTAACCCTGTACTATTTAGTGTCATATGTTTTTATTTTCTATGCTTCATCACCTGTTTTTTTATTGTAATGATTATCTCTAATCCTGTACTATTTAGTGTCATATGTTTTTATTTTCTCTGCATTACCACCTGTGTCTCCTTTTAATGCTCATCTCTAACACTGTACTATTTAGTGTGATGATATTTTATTTTCTAAGCATCATTACCCATTTCTCATTGTAATGGTTATATGATTTAGTCAATAAGAAAATCTATGTTATAATTTATTTTACATTTTTTTGCATTTTCTTGTGGACTCATTACCTGGATGAATATTCATTATTTATAATTAACTGACCTTGGTTTCCGATGCATCAGCGATGTACAATTTTGGCTTGGCGATGATGTTCAGTTGTTCCATGAGCAGCAAAATATGCTCTTTGTTGTCATGGAGATCTGCATCTTTTTTCCAGAGAGCATCTTGAAATGAAAAGAAAATAACCATTACACAAAGAATATATCTAATTTTATCTCAAATATTCAGTTATGTGAGATAATTGTAAAGTATAAAACGTCATTAAGCAGAAATGCAAACGAAAATTAAAAATACAAGGTCATTGGGTTAGCTCATTTTTGTTACCTTATCTTATGTTGTTCGTGTTTTTTAAAATTAGTGTATGTTTTGTTTACTCATGTGAAAATTTCTTTGAGGTCACACCCTTTTACTGCTCTTATGTTTGAATTTAGATAAATACTTTAAATTAAGAATTATTATAAATGTCACTATATCCCAAACATGAATCAGTAAATGAAGCTTAAAATATTATAGATGAAGCAAGAAAGAATCGTATAAATGAACTAATATGACAAAATAACAATATTTATAAACCAGATTTGGATCGACATAATTGGATTATAAAGATGCTGATGAAGACACGGGAAGGTCTTATACACTTATTCTTTCATCCACTCATTCACTGTATTCTTTATTAGCTAAAAAATGACACAAGTGTGCACTTGTCATTGGAGTATCTACTGCTGAGTGTTCACTCTCACAACAGCACATTAAAACATGAACTCGAAGGACTTTCATGTTTTCATAACAGATAGAAAGAATCCCTACTGGTATTCTACTGGCTGAAAATAATCTGAAGAATTTATCCCAAGTTCAACTGACCAAGTGACCAACAACATTCAAGTTATTAACAGTGAAGTCAGAAACGCCTAATTACACGTATTTGGACACAGTGAATTAAAAATGCAGGAGTCGTCCATACGCATGCAAATAGTCGGGTGGCAAATTCAAAAGCTTTACTTCAACAACCAACTGAGTAGGAAAACATGTTGGTAATTTGATCATTTGAAATGACGTCTCATTGTGCAGAATAACCAGACGTTCCGAATAGGCTGACATGGCTGTATGTATCCATGCAATACATAATGTGGAAATTAAACTCAATAGCAACCAATAATTTTTCTAATCTGCAAAGTTCAACAATTTCTGGGAGGGGACTGCAGCCTTTGCTGGTGGAACTCCTATTTTTACCAAAACGAGAGTCCTGGACTCCTAGGTTTAAAATTCTAGTGAGACCTTTGAGTAGGCAGACTATACATTGGAAGGAGACAGATGGGCAGATGCACAACAAGGCATACTATACTCCACTGTATGGTGAGCCAAGTACAGAGTGTCATGATGCCCGTACAGAGGGTCAATGGAGGAGATACACTGTATGCTGCCCAAACCGATGGTCAGTGGAGGAGATACACTGTATGGTGCCCAGACAGAGGGTCAATATAATAGATACACTGAATGCTGGTGAACGAGTGGGTCAATGGAGGAGATACACTGCATGTTGGTCAGAGAGAATGTCAGTTGATTAGATACACTGTGTGCAGCCCAGACAGAGGATCTACACACTGTATGCTGGTCAGAGTGAGGGTTAAAGGTTAAACTGTATGCTGCTGTGGTGAAGGGTCACTGGAGGTGATGCAATGGTAGTTATGTATGGCCTGTTTTTGAACAAATATGTGTATACATTTCCCTAGTAGTTTGCTGCACAAAACACAACAACTCCTGTAAACAGTGGTACTCCATCACTTTCAATATGACCAAAACACCATAACTGCAGCAGTGTGTTGAGGGTAGTGATGAGGGAAAACAAATGTGAATCATGAAATATGTATATGTTGCTATTGCATTGTTTAACTATTCTTAGTTCATGAATATGTGAACAGACAAAGACACCTTCCTTTATCTTAGCTTCACTTAACCTTACAAATGTTCCATGGAGCTACTTGAAAGAAAACAGACAAAGGCACATTCCTTTATCTTAGCTTCACTTAACCTTACAAATGTTCCATGGAGCTACTTGAAAGAAAACAAAGACACGTTCCTTATCTTAGCTTCACTTAACCTTACAAATGTTCCATGGAGCTACTTGAAAGCTGTGTATGTTTTGTCCATGGCTTTGATAACGTTTTGCATCATGCCCAGCTGCATGTGTGGTAACAAAGTCTTCCTTGATTCAAAAAATGGTGGATGCGAAACACTTTCCTCCCAAGCTCAAATGACTGTCAGAGAGACCAATCACTCTTAATACTTTGTGTATCAAATCTGCAGAACAATCAAGAGAGGAAGAGCCTTCAAATTGCCACAAAGTTGCCACTGATGTTGGACATAGTTTATGCACCCCAAAAGTTGTTTCTTGTTTTCATAGGTTTTCTTCATATGGACTGCATGAACAAATGGAATTATGGCAAAACATTACTATTTTTCACCAACACAGATTTAAGACTCGTCTTCAATGAATCAATGATCTATATCCATCTGGAATGTGAACAATGTTGAGGGTTGCCATTACAGCATCGATGTTATTGTAGGCTACAAGATTACCTTCCATGAAGAGGAATGGAACAAGACCCTTTGACAGTTACTGATCATGGAAACCATAACATCACCTGCCAGAAATTCCACTGCTGTAGTCTGGATCCCAACAGATTTGCCTGACTCTTGGATAGTTCCAAATCCCTGACAAGGTCTTTCAGTTTACCTTGTGTGATCAGGTTGGGTTTAAATGAGGAGGATGGGAGAAAATATGGGTGATATTGATGATTCAGGACTAGAAGTTTCATACTCTTTCTCCTCATTGTCTGACAGAAGTAGCGGCAGCATTATATGGTAGTAACTTACCAGCAGGCCTAGCACATTTAAACTTGCATTATATTGACTAACACATGTACGAAATCAAAAGGAATATAATTTGTTTTCTCAGAAATGGTATTATAATCATTATGTATTTAAACCACTGACAGATTAGACTAAAATACAGCATAGATAAAACCTGACCTGGTACTCGTCATTTGCATTACTAGTCATGATTTCAAAATATCTAAAATAATGACATTGATAGTCCAACAGTCTTGTGATATCAACAACTAACTACTCTTCAATGTTGCTGTACAAAAGTTCAATTAATGAAAGTCAGATACATTTTCAAAACCAGAAAGAACATATAATTCACATCCTTTTTCTCCAAGAAGCTTGTCACTGTTGCAGCAGTCTGAGAGCAGAGAGAACATGTGAACGTGGTAGTCACACGATACAACAAAACTCAAGAAGTTGTACCGGGTACTCAGAATAAATATGGATAATTTTGTTTTTGTATTTTTATTACAACCAGTATATGACTTTCTTTTAATGTTTTATGTGTTTTTTTTGTCAAGATTTGAATATGTATGTTATGAAATTTGTGTACTGGTGTGATCAGCATAGCAAATAGCAAGTACCATGTCATATTTCAGCAAAGACAAAGTTTTATCTTCAAAGACATAACAGTTTTAAAAATCACGATTTCTGAGAAAATAAGTGACCATTCATATGTTCAATGTTTACGTTTCCTTGGACATTCGGTAAGCAGCTATGCTTGGCCACCACCATGTTGGCCTCTTGTGATGCTAGACCAGTCTTCATACATTCCATGTATGTTTGTATTATTTTTAGGGTTTAACGCCATTTTTCAGCACAATATAGGCTATACACGGCGGCCAGTATTAATGGTGGAGGAAGAACCCGGACAACCCCGGGAAAGAACCACCAACCCACGAGAAGCTACTGGCAAGCTTTCTCACATAACTACATTTGCAGAATCTTAGACTCGAACACATGCAGACAGAGGTGAGATGGCATTGGTCCGTAACTGACAGCGCTTTAGACCACTCGGCCACTTGGGGCCCCGACCTTCCATGTAAGGAAAGATACAGATATCTAGCTAACTGTGAAAACAAACATGTCCCAGATGACACTAATCCACTAAGCAGTTGGACTAACTCAGGATATGTGTTTACTGCAAGCACCCAAATCATCCATCCTCAAAATATTCTGGTTAGAACTTGATAAATTTAACTCAGTTTAGTTACATTTCAGTTAAGTAATTGGGCATCAACTGATGGCAGAAATGCTATGGTTTTTCTCGACTTTCATCAACATTTGCAAAATTCAAGAACTGTTCATGGTCAGGAGAAAAATTATCATGTCTCCCAACCTTTTCCCCATTTCCTTGTAGCGTGGAAACCCTGAAGATAGACTAAGGACTATGCTTTAAATTCATTGTCATTAACACACAAAAAACTGACATTAGATAACTAAATCAGATGAAACATTTACATACACAAATATGCTCATGTAAAACCAGAATGGCAGAATAACAATTTCAAGTTTGTTCACTGACTTGATGAAGTTATGTAAGGACAAAATTAGATTTATGAAAGCATGTTTGATACTGCACTAAGCTGAAATAGCATGAATATCATTTACTTTAGAAGAAATCACATTATGAAAATGTCCTACAAAGTCTAAATTATTATAGTCATACCAATGAGTTCTGGAAACAATTTTCCATTCTTGAACTCATACCACAAGGTTGTGACTGATGGAGCATGTCTCAGGACAAACATCTCTGCTGTGATGAGGGACCTTAGGGCGTTAATCATCCATTGAGGTTCCAGCACAATCTTCTCTTTCAATAATTCTGTGCTGTAAAAGAGAGTATTAAGAACACTGATTACCAAACTGTATTGTGTTTGCTGTACAATTGAATAAACTGCAGTAACTGTCTCATAACAACACTGATTACCAAACTTTACTGTGTTCCTGTAAACTGTACTCGTAACTTGATTTCAGACCCAATCTTCCAAAATCTCTGATAACTTAAAATACATAAAGGATCACTGACAGGTTTTCAGTTTTCAGACAGATGTTCTTATCTCTTCAGATGGGTTTTATCTTTGACATAGCTGCCATTATTATGCTGTTCGTGACAAAATTTCTGCTCTTGATCCCTCTTCCGTGATTATAGAACCAATATATATATATAAATTGGCCCACTGTTTCCAGTTCCTGCCCTCTGACTTTAATCTTGGTTGAGATTTGTTTCCCACTATTTGTCATCAGCTTTGTCTTATCTCCATGTCTAATTTGAAAGATTTCACATAACTGCTGTTGTTTGTGCTGCTCGTGACAAATTTCTGTTCTGATCCCTCTTCGGTGATCATGGAACCGAGATATTTGAACTTGCCCACTCTTTTCAGTTCCTGTCCTCTGACTTTAATCTTAGTTGAGATTTTTTTGACACTATTAGTCATCAGCTTTGTCTTATCAGCAACTTACCTCCATGTCAAATCTGGAAGATGTTTTATCCAGGTTTTTCACTAAGGTGGCAAGCTTGTCTTCACTGCCTGTCAGCCCATCAATGTTGTCTGCAAAGCGGAAGTTGGTGATGTTATGCCCTCCAATTGTGACTGTTCCACGGTGGCTTTCTAGGGCTTCACTCATAATGCGCTCTAAGTAGATGCTGAAAAGCGTGGGTGATATTAGACAGTATTGACGTACTCCAAGTGTTGTCTTGAACCAGTCCCCCACAGAATTTTGAGCAATTATTGCACTGGCTTGGCATACAGTTGCTGATGGTATTGGTCCACTTTTGACCCATGTTGTACTTCTTCAATGTGGCCCACCATGCCTCATGCCACACTCTGTCAAAAGCCTTTTTGAAATCTATGAACACGTGATAGATGTCTTGTTGAAATTGCAAACGCTTTTCAAACAGAACCCTGAGATTGAATATTTGTTCTGTTGTGCTTCTTCCACTCCGGAAACCCGCCTGCTTTTCAGTGATTATTTCTTCTGCTTGTGGTTTCAGTTTGTTTAAGATGATATTTAGCATCACCTTACTATCATGGATAATCAAACTGATAGTCTGTAATTTTGTCACACAGATTGCCATTTTGGTGAGTGTTAGGTTAGCTACATTAGGTTTGGGTAATGCTGGCAATTAAGTTATTACCACATTATACTTGGGTTCCACTGATAATTGGGTAATTTATCACATTAGACTTGGGTTACACTAATAATTTGGTAATTTACACATTAGGTTTTGGGTTATTCTGATAATTAGGCTATTTTCCATATTAGATTTGGGTTATACTGATAATAAGGTTATTTACCACATTAGGTTTGGGTAATTCTGATAATTAGGCTATTTTCTACCTTAGGTTTGGCTAATTCTGGTAATAGGTTATTTATATTCAACTTCGTTAATACTGGTAACTATATCATGTACAAAGTTAGGCCTGGATGACACTAGTAATTCAAAACAACTGCTCTTAGAAAAGTAACATTTTAACAATAAATATGATATACATGTATTATGCATATTTAATATGATACTAGTACATAAGGTTCACTACTGGTAGAAATTGCTAACTTTAACAGATAGGATATATAATGTATATTTAATGTAATATAGGCAAATAGGATACATACAAATAATATCAATCTCACCTGAAGTAGAGGATGGTGCCAATTTCATGTTGAAATCTCAAAAACAGGTCCAATTCATCTGTGGATATATGGACACCTCCTGCTTGGTTTATGTTTTCCAACAGACTCCGATGAATCACCTGCAGATAGAAAAATATATTTAGCGCAATTGGATTTTTGGTGCAAATTTCAATACTTCCCTTTTCTTTATAAAGCCATTTTATTGATGTGATCTTGATCTAAACTAAAATATACTATGCAAAATAAATTGTCCTTGATTTGACAAGATTATGCATCTTGTATTATTACAGTTGTAATATTTATTTAAAACAAATTATCATTGATATAAACAGATTATGTATCTTATATTATTACATGTGTATTATTTATTTAAAACAAATTATCCTTGATATGACCAGATTATGTATCTTATATTATTACATGTGTATTATTTAATTAAAACACATTATCCTTGATGTGTTCACCGAATCTTACACTTGGAGCAGTTTCCAAATCTTTTGGAGTATGGAAATTCCATAGGTGGTAACCTAACTATTCTTAGAGATTTCTACTTTCACTTTGACTGTCCTGGAAACCCATACACGTCAACACTCCTAGATTTCATTCATGTTTTTAACCTTAAACAGTCAGTTACCCAACCCACCCACAAACTTGGTCACATCTGAGACTGAATTCTTCATAGACCTGATGATAATAATCTGCAATCCACGTTTGTATCCCACGAACATGCATCATATCACCTCTGCATTATATGCCATCGCAACGTATCAGTCCCTAACCCTCCACTTTATTTGAAACTAACAGAAACTACTGTATAATAAAATGAATCAAATTAATGCATGACATCCAAGAAAACTTAATAACTTTCTTAGCTCCTACATGAGAAGAACTCGTTATCTGCCTGAATTCATTGATTGAGAAACATGCCACAGCCACCAAGTACAGAGTATCAATTACAAAGTGTTCTCCTTGCTACAGCAGTTTTAGGGACCAGCTTTGCACTGCTAAAATACACCGCGGTAAACCAGAGATGCGTTGGATTTCCACCAGACTCACTATTCATAAACAAATCGATGAATCTGCTAAGAAGAATGTCTCGCACATTGTCCATTTGCCAAATCGAAATAATCCCACCATAGTACTAAGATCCAGAATCTATGACCTTCATTAGACCTTCCAGACCTGTTTGCAATTAATTTTCATTACAAGATTAAAATCATTAGAGATATGATTGACAACACAATTTAAATTGACTATCGTAACCATACAGTTATGATAAAGAAATTCAGTGACCACCGTTAGCAGCATTTTCACCTGTCTCCAAAGATTTAGCACAGACAATCATTTTGATAAGTGGACCAAAGTCATATGAACTTGATCCTATTCAAGCATCACTGCTGCTTGAGTGCTTAGAGCCAATATTGCCTTCATTCCTTGCATCCGTCCGTCTACGTGAGACAATGGCGTAGCTCCAGATTCAGCTGTTCTTTATATCTGGAACTCTTTTGAGCATGCTTTCTATTCCTGTCGTCATCAGCGTTGCTAACTCCCTACCTGACAGCTAGGCGCCTTATGAGACAGTCATTAGCAATGCTCTCCCAGTTGTTGACATCGATGCTGGCCGTCTTCATGTCCCTCTTGCAAACATCTTTGTAGTGCAGGCGTGGGTGTCCAGTCGGTTGTGTATGTTCTGCTAGTTTCCCATGTAATAGGTCCTTAGGAATGCGGCCTAGATACATTCCCTTGACATGGCCGAGCCAGCACAAGCGCCTCTCGCTGAGAATGGCGATCATGCTGTTGATGCTGGCGCATTATATAACCTCTGTGTATTGTACTTTCTCCTGCCACTTGATGCGCATAATGCTCTGCAGACATTTCAGGTGCAAGCTGTTGAGTTTTCTCTCATGACTTGCATAGTGGTCCATGTTTTGCTCCTGTAGAGCAGTGAGCTGAGCACACAGGCTTGGTAGACACGCAGTTTGATCTTCTCTTTAAAGATGGGGTTGTTCCTCTGCCTTTTCAATCCTGCCATTCACCTTATAATCAAATGAGAGTGAGCTGGAGATGTCGTCCCAAGGTATGTGAAGTACTCACCAACTTCCAAGTTGTATCCATCAATGGTGACAGAGGGAGGGGAGTCTGCATCTTGAGCCATGACATTTGTTTTCTTCAAGCTGATGGTCCAAATTTCTTGCAAGCGTTGGGGAGCAACAAGCATACAAGCAGCTGCAGTCCATCTTCTGTGTGGGATGTCAAGGTTTCATCATCGAAGAAAAGCAATTCACAGATGAGTACCTTTGTGATTTTAGTTTTAGCCCAGAGACGGGCAATGTTGAACAGCTTTCCATCAGCCCTGGTAAGGATATATACTCCATCACTGCACCCCTTGAAAGCTTACTAGAGAAGCATGGAGAAGAATATGGTGAACAGTGTCGGCGCAGGCACACAGCCTTGTTTGACTCCGCTGATCACTGGGAAGGCCTCTGATGTTGCACCAATGAACCACACTGTGCTGTTCATGTTCTCATACAATGACATGAGGACAGCAAGTAGACATGGGGGGGCAGCCAATCTTCTGCAGGATTCTGAAGTGTCCACTCCGACTAAACAGGTCGAATGCCTTCATCAGGTCTATGAAGGCTATGTAGAGGGGCATCTGCTGCTCATGACACTTCTGCAGCTTACACAGTGAGAAGATCATGTCTACAGTTGACCTGCTGGCTGGAAATCCACACTGGGACTCCTTGTAGACGCGGGAGTCTAGGATCTACAAGCGCGATAAGGCAACACGGGATAAAGCCTTCCCGACAAGACTGAGGAGAGAGATGCCCCTTTAATTGTTGCAGTCGCTACGGTCTCCCTTCTTCTTGTACAAAGTGACGATGTTGGCATCAGGCATGTCATGTGGGATGTATCCTTGATCCCAGCAGAGGCAGAGGAGTATGTTTAGCTGCTGGAGCAGCGCTGGTTTCCCACTCTTGAGGACTTCAGGCGGAATGCCTGTCGCTTCCAGGATCTTCCCCACAGGCAAGGAAGTCAATGATGTTTCCGAACTCTTCCAAGGTGGGCTGTGTGTCTAGCTCCTCCATGACTGGCAGGTCTGGAAAGGTATCCAGGGCAGTGTCAGTGACAATGTTTTGTGTTGCATATAGCTCGAGATAGTGTTCAACCTATCTCTGCAGTTGCTTCCCCTGGTCTGTGATGTCTTCACCTGTCTTGGACTTGAAGGGGGCGGTCTTTGAGATGGAGGGGCCTGTCGCTTTCTTGATGCCCTCATACATTCCTCTTGCATTCCCGGTGTCGGCAGCTGTCTGTATACTGTTGCAAAGGTTAAGCCAATAGATGTTGGCACAGTGGCGGCGTTCTTCTGGGCCTTGTTCCTTGCATTCCAGAGTGCTTGCAATGTTCTTGGGCTAGGTGCAGCCTTGTATACTAGGATGGCTTTCCTCTTTGCCTCAGTCACAGATTCATTCTCCTCCCAGTTTGCCTGTTACCAATTGACATGTTTCCGTTCACTCTTCCCGTAAGCTATGGTGGCTGAGTTGTGTACAGAGTTTCAGAGATGGGCCCACTTGGAGTCACAGGTGTCATTAGGTGTCACTTTGGTGAGAGCTTCCTGCACATTGCTGATGAACTGCTGTGTTTTCTCCGAGTTACATGGACAGCAGGTTTTGATGTGATGGTGACCCGTCTTCTTGGCATGGTGAAGTTTCTTGGGTAATATTTGCACCATACTGACCACGAGGTAATGGTCCATGTCAGTCGGCACTGTGCGATGAGGAGGATGCTGGCCAGTTCCGCATGCCTGGTGATGACAAGGTCTAGCTGGTTCCAATGGAGTGAACGTGGTTGTCTCCAAGTACCTGGTGGATCTCATTGCATTGAAAGAAAGTGTGGGAGCAGCACATCTCCAGAAGTCGCTGACGGTTTTTATTGATCTTTCCCCTTCCATAAAAGCCGAGACAGGCGGACCAGGCCTCGTGGTCAGCTCTCACTCTAGCATTTAAGTTTCCTAGTAAGTAAAGGCCTTCGTTGTTTGGAATACTGGATATTGCTTGATCCAGAGCCTCATAAAACGTTTCTCTCTCCTCGTGGGTGGAGCAGAGGGTTGGATCATACACGCTGAAGTTGTTGACTGGGTCTAAGGATGTTGACAGCTGGAGGGCAAGGATTATCTCAGTACCTGACGACGGACGTTCAATGAAGGCGACTGGTGTGTTCTTTATGGCAATGCCTACACCGTGCTGCCTGAGCCATACAACGAGACTGGATTGTCCTCTCCAGTGGAGCTAAGAATCCTCTGCAGGGTGGTATGGAGAATAAGCTGTTGCCCATGCAGCAGATCTGCCCTCCGCGCAGCTGGAGGACCCAAGGGAACGACGAATGTCGATACAGCTTGACACCAACGGCGTCGCAGGAGTTGCCGGAATGACATTGAGGTCAATGTCAGACCGTCTTAGGGACTTCGACTTCCGATTTTTGTTGGGGTTTACTCCCTAAGCCTTTCACGTGAGTGTGTATAGCCGCAAGGCAGCAGAGGTCTTGGACTCAGAGTTTTCCTTCTCCTAGATGAGCTACCATCTAAGGTTTACAAGTCCCATCTACCCAAAGCAACTGGTTTAAAGGCACTCAACACTCCACCAGAAAGATTAAAAAATTTACCGCCCAGTTTCTAATATCCATTAATATAAAAATTCTTAGAAAAAGTTGTTCTAACACAACTTGTATCTCGTCTGAAATCAAACAGTCTTTGTAGCAATGCACAGTCTGCATATCGCCATTGCCACAGTATTGAAACTAATCTTTTGAACGTAGTTAATGACATTCTCTCTGATTTGGATAGCGGAAGGATTACAGTTCATACACTCCTTGATGTGTCTGCAACATTTGACACAATTGACAGTGATATATTGCTTGAATGTATTTGAAGCAATGTATTTTGCATTCACAATACATCCTTAATGTGGTTCAAGTCCTACTAAGTCAACAGAACACAAATTATACCTGCAAACTCAATACACTCCATGCCAGTTGATCTATGTTGCGATATTCAATAGGGGTCTGTCATTGGACCTGTTCGCTTCATTCTATGCACTCAGCCACTCTCAAGGATCATAGATCATCACCCAGTATCTCACTAATTGTACACTGATGACACCCAAATATATGTATAGACACCTAACTGTGCTTTTATTATCCAAGGAGTAGATAGGTGCATTTCTGATGTGGAATCATGGATGTCATGTAACAAGCTGCAGATGAATGATGATAAAACTAAGGCCATTCTGACCACAACAAAAACACTTTCTCATCCACATCCTTTACCTCAAACAATAGACATAAGCAACACCAACATTGAATTCAAACATTCAGTATGAAACCTAGGTGTTACTCTCTCCAGTACTCTCACCTTACACCAACATGTCATGAACATATGAAGGCTGCATATCTTGAATTGATACTCAACAGCTCCATTCACAAATATCTTTCAGTTGATGTCACTAAAACACTTGTGTGTTCAATAGTACTTTCAAGTCTGGACTATTGTTACACAATTCTGCATGGTTCATCTCAATATCTACTCCTGAAATTTAAAAAGTTCAAAACAGCTGTTCGGACCAACCTTTGAGTACCATGATCTGAGCACACCTCCCTGCTGCTCTATATCCTACACTGGCTTCATATTTGATCCAGAATCAAACACAAACTATTTTCTTTATGCTACATTTCCATTTCACTGATGGTCTCCAGTCCAAGTTACCTATCTAGTGATGCATGTGTGCATACATCAGCAATATACTCATGCTCTTCTTCTGATAATTGTATACTCATTATTTCCACTATGATAAGTCATATGCACAATGTTCTTTTGATACCAGGGTCCAGCAATATGGAATAAATTGCCTATTGAAGTTAGACACAAAGACCAAAAAAACCCTTCACCTTTCTCGACTGCAGAAAGAAACTTATTATAGTCATTATTATCATTATCATAATCATATATATATATATATATATATATATATATATATATATATATAATGACATTTGTAAAATATGCAATTTGCAAATACTGTTATACACAGACCATAATATAGATAATACTGACAAAGACACATCTATACTATTATTTAGTGACTAGATAAGAACATTTTAAATTCATGTACTTGGACTGTCCTGGTAGATCTACCTTATGCCCTTGAGCCCTCAAGTTCATCAATACTTGTTCCAGGGGGAGCCACTTTGCTGGTATCTCCTCCCCCCAATATGGCTGTCGAGATGCAACTTCTACAATTTTCCTCTTTAAACTCTCCAGTTTGCTGTCAACAACAGTGTTGTCAATGGCAAAGTCCTCTTCAACAAGATGAAACCTGGAAGGCTTGTCTTTAAGATGAGAACGGATTTCTCTGAAGTACTTTTCACAGATTTTATGACGATAATCCTAGAATTTGACGAAGAACTCACATTAAGTTAAGAAAATTAAAAAAAGATACTTTTGAAAATTTACATACATTGATTGTATTTCTTGCTTTCAAAAATTGCAAACAAAATGGTAATACATAGCATTTATTCATAGATCTTTCAAATTTTATTGGTGTACTTCCTAAAGCACCAACAAGTAAGGTAAAATAGTTACCACTGTTATTTTACTGCCAACGTTAAGCTAAATTGAATGGGTAGATAGGTATCGTAGGTGTATTAGTAGATTGTTGAAGTATGAATAATAAGGCAGTCACATACATCAGAACATTGAATATTTACTAGCTGCAATGTTTTAAAAAATCAAAAGCAAATCACAATGACCTACTGACATTAGTGGCACCTTAATGTTTTATTATTGTACAGTAAAACCTGTAATGAGAGACCACCCTTTTTGCAAACAAAACTCTGTATCGCAAGACAGGTGATCTTTCATAGAAGATTTGTTTAAAAGAACCAGTTTCCAAGGTCAATTTTCAGAACAATTTCAAGAACAATAACCACAGTCACTGTACATATATTCTCTTCTTTATTAATAGTTAATGCAAAAATATTGTATGCTTTCATCTAAAAACAAAATTATATAGCAATACAGATATACTTCTCTCATTAAACATGCAAGTGGTCTGCAAATTTTTAATGTTTAAACCGCTGTTTTGGGAGTGGTCTGATATTTTTCACTTCAGTTACAATAATTATTTTCTCCAGCATTAAAATTTGTCTCTTTTTAGTTGGAGGTTCATCCATTGTTTTTAAGGTTCTAGGTGGTACAATTATTCGTGCTCAGTCGTAATATTAAATGTAATGAATATTTTGACTGGGCTGTGGGAAAATATGAATAATCTTTGTGCATTGCATATCTAACAATTATAATTAAGAGTGACTAAGAGTTTTTACTTGACCTCCATCAATTGTACTTGTCCTGTATCAATTTTACTTGTCCTGCATCAAGATTACACTGAATCTGCTTAAAATACTACTTGTACAATCCAACACATTTTGAAAAACTTTACTTCCCTTTACTCAGTCACTACTCAAATATCCAAGTGGATGAGTGATATGTTTTGAGTTCTCATATGGATGAACCCTGTCATAAAGTTTGAAGGCATAAGATTGGATACGGGTTCTGGTATTAAAAATAAAGGTGATATGTATTCTGATTATTTTTTTAACCGGATGTATACTTAAAACAATGTGTGCTACAAGACTGAATTAGTTCTGTGATTAAGTGAGTGCTTACACAATCCCTATCCACCTCACTCTCAAAGTAATGTTACAACACTAGTCCAACCTAAACAAGATCTAACATAAGATGTGTGCTTGCACAATACTCTTAAGTGTAACTGTACAATGTGCAAATCTACATCATATCTCTCAATAAGCAGCAACATAGAAAGAAGTGAAAATAACTAGCTTGTAAAATTTTACAAACAATTTATTGAGTACAAGTATTTTCATAAAAGAAAATATTTAAACTTACTGTTTTAGAGAATCAAGTTCAAATATTAATCCAAAAAGCATTCACAATATAATCCACTAGTGGAATTGCAAGAGTCCTGATAATAAATAATAGTTCTCGGTTCGAATCTTGATGATATAATCCTATATGGACGACGATGTCACTGATTTAGTCAGTTCTTGTTAATGAAAATCTATGAGCACATATTCTTTTCCAGATAAATAATAAAATAATTCCTCTTGCTCCAAGCGAATTGACACAATTTGCAGTACACGTTAATTAAAATTAACTCAAAAAGAAGACACAACTTAATATTATAAAAGCCCAACTTCTACTGAATAGCTCGCTCCTAAAACATGGTTTATATTTCTGTTTTTTACGTAAACAAGTGGTCACGTGATATTCTAGAAACTATCAGAACAAACCTACGTTTAAGAAATCACGTAAATACCATATGACCCAACAAAATTAGACAGATGTTTATACTTTACTCCATTTTGTTCTTGGAATCAACCAATCATTTTAAAAGTAAAGCTCTAATGTCCTTGGAATGAACCAGTCATTTTAGAAAAACATTAAAGTGCAGTTTTGGAAGCCTGAGAAACAATACAACCTGCCTTATAATAATGACTGGTTTTGGAAGCCTGAGACCCAAGAAAACCTGCCTTATAATAATGACTGGTTTTGGAAGCCTGAGACCCAAGAAAACCTGGCTTATAATAATGACTGGTTTTGGAAGCCTGAGACCCAAGAAAACCTGCCTTATAATAATTGGTTTTGGAAGCCTTAGACCCAAGAAAACATGTCTTATAATAATGACTGGTTTTGGAAGCCCGAGACCCAAGAAAACCTGCCGTATAATAATGACTGGTTTTGGAAGCCATTCAAGTGATACAACATAATTGGATTACTTTTACTCAAAATATACCTTAGTCTGAGGCTCATCCAATTCTATCTTTGCACCAGCTAGTATCTGACTTTCCACCTTGTTGGCTTCCGCACCTGGAAAATAATTAGATGACCTTAGTATCTTCCAAACTGTCTGAATGTCACATTTTACATTAACAGTGAAAGTGTCAAAAGGATAAATCAAAATTAGCACAGAATGGGAGTAGATTCCAAACTGCATGAATTTAATCACATTGTTAATTTGTTAAAGTGGAGAATGGGTTGTCAATAATTTCCTCTTCACCAACATAAATAAGGGCTTGTCGACATATCAGTTGTCTTGCATCTACAAGCATGTGCAATCTGATGGAATGGTAATTAGTCATCTACACAATCCCCACTCATATTTTTCCCAGAAAAGATGTTTCCTTGTAATAGGAAATTATAATATTTCACCTGTTTTGAAACAAAGGCTGTGGTGAGCATGGGAACTTGATCAAACAGCACAGCCTGAAATGACCTAAAATGTTGAAAGAGAATAACTTTTAAAAAATGTTAGTCTCAAAATGCCATCTGAACAGATGAGTAGTCTGAGAATGGCATATGCACATGTGATTAGTTTGAGAATGACATATGAAAAGATATTGGCATCTGAGCATGTGAGTAGTCTGAGAATGACATATGAAAAGGTGAGTAGTCTGAGAATGGCATATGAAAAGGTGAGAAGTCTGAGAATGGCATATGACCAGGTGAGTAGTCATGGCATATGAACATGTGAGTAGTCTGATAATGGCATCTGAGCAGGTGAGTAGTCTGAGAATGGCATCTGAGCATTGAATAGTCTGAGAATGGCATATGAAAAGGTGATTAGTCTGAGAATGGCATATGACCAGGTGAGTAGTCGAATAATGACATTGGAACAGGTGATTAGTCTGAGAATGGCATTGGAACATGTGATTGGTCTGAGAATGGCATATGAACATGTGAGTAGTCTGAGAATGGCATATGAACAGGTGATATTTTTCTGAACATGGCATGTGAACTGGTGCATAACCAGAGAATGGCATATGAAAATTTGAGTATACAGAGAATGGCAAATGAAAAGGTGAGTAGTCTGAAAATGGCATATACATGTCAGTAGTTTGAAAATGTCATCTTATGAAGTGAATAGTCTGAGAATAGAATTGGAACTGGCGAGGAGTCTGTGAATGGCATATGACCAGATGAGTAGTAAGAAAATAGCATTGGAACCGGACAGGTGAGTAGTCTGAAAATAGCTTTGGAACAAGTGAGTAGTCTGAGCATGGCATCTGAGCATGTGAGTAGCCTGATAATGGCATCTGAACAGGTGAGTAGTCTGAGAATGGCATATATACATGTCAGTAATTTGAGAATGTCATATTACGAAGTTAATAGTCTGAGAATAGCATTGGAACTGGTGAGTAGTCTGAGAATGGCATCTTAACAGGTGAGCAGTCTGTGAATGGCATATGACCAAGTGTGTTGTAAGAAAATATCATTGGAACCAGAAAGGTGAGTAGTCTGAAAATAGCATTGGAACAGGTGGAGTCTGAGAATGGCAAATTAAAAGGTGAGGAGTCTGAGAATGGTACACGACCAGGTGAGTAGTATGAATGGCATATGAACAGGTGAGTAGTCTGAGCATGACATTGGAACAGGTGAGTAGTCTGAGAATGGCATTGAAACAGGTGAGTCTTCTGATATTGGCATTGGAATAGGTGAGTCTAGTCTCTATGTAATCTGCAAACTGAAAATACAGCCAGAATATCAAAGCATAAAACAGCACCACCCAACCACTGACAGACCTTCAAATCAAATTCAAAATGAATTATTTGAAAAGACCATGAAATTCACATGCAGGTTAATAATGATGTTGTTGTTGTTGTTGTAGTTGTTTAATGACATTTTTCAACACAAGATAGCCTATACAAGGTGGTCAGAATTGGGGAGGAAGATCTGGGCAAGCCGCAGAAAAAAACAACAACCCACAAGAAGCTATGGGCAATCTTTCTCACATACCCATATTGGCCAAACCCAAGACTCAAACCCATTCTGAGATCAGATACCAATGATCTTAATGGTGAGTGCTTTAGACCACTGGCCACTCAGTGTCCCCTTATAATAGGTTGTGCATTGTAAATTGTATTGATATGCAGCACAGGCTGATCGATTCATCCGAATTATATTAGTTTCACTTGAAATTCCCTTTCAGTCTCACCTACAAGAATTGCATTGTCATTTCTGTAAAGTCATTGTAAGAAGAACTTCCCAAATTTGCCCCAGAGAGAAACTGTTTTTCCTAATCAATAAAATACTAAATACAGGCATATCAATTACCATGTGATTTAAGGTTAGAAAAACTGATACATTGAAGTTGATGAAAATGTTTACGAGGATTCTACATAATGTGTTTCAGTTCCACTGCTAAGCATTCCAGCTGTTGGATATTCACACGATGTGATAACTAATGGATGCTGAAATTCCAAATTCAATTTGCTTGTTATATTTGTATTATTTGGTTGGGAACTAGATAGACATAGAAAGATTGTATTTAGAGTCAGTATCGCATCACATAATGAGAAGCATTATCTGAGCTAATTTGCTGAAACAAAATGATGCGATTGGATAATTTTGTATCAGATGTACATAATTTACATTATCGCATGCTACATAATGGTTAAGAGGTTTTAGTGAAATCCCACTGTCAGTACAAATGTCAATTTAGAAAAAGCAGTCATACAAATTTTCATGATGACCTTGAAAGTATTGATTTATGGGATTCTATCAATATCATTGTATACAGAAACACCTAAATATTACAAGAGATGCACTTTCTTTAACATTTTCTATACACGTTCATTTGTGAGAAGCAGCTTTACTCAATTTGTTATAAATTTCATCCTGATTGTGACCAAGGGTGCTAACACCATCATCTGCGTGTTTCATACCAAATGGACATTTCCAGTGAAAAGGACCCTGCTTGCAGGTTATTTCCAGTTCTCAGACAAGTCCATTTTCAGCAAAGGAGTAGATGCACAACTACACATGTATGTACATAGAAGATAAATACTATATCATATGATTCCGAAATTTAGAATGTCAACTGAAGCAAAACAAAGAATGGCAACCACAAATTTGCCTTTCACATGGATTTAACAAGTGGTGTAATTTTTATCTACATGTGTGCAAATGGATATACCAGTAGCTATCAACTAACTCTCAACTTTACAGTAATTATGGAATTATGTGTCTCTTACAGAATATGATGAACTATGTCACTCTGTTGTCTGCAGAAAATAAATTTCCCGATACTTTATCATGGTTGTATAGAAACTCAATTAAAAACTTCTAACACAATACATGAAATCACTATGTTATGGGCATATTTTTATCACATTAGTAAATTTTTCTCACTGAAATAAGTAGATAATTAATAAGAAACAGGAATTAATCTAAAACTAGTGTAATACACTTTCAAGCTGGTATTAATAGGACCAGCCCTGTAAGAAACAAGTAATACAATTTTCAATATGGTGTTAATAAGACCACGCAGAAAATAAAACTAGTAATACAATTTTTAATATGGTGTTAATATACCCACACATAAGATAAAACAATACAATTTTCAATATGGTGTTAATAAGACCACCCATACAATATAACTAATAATACAATTTTCAATATGGTGTTAATAAGACCACCCATACAATATAACTAATAATACAATTTTCAATATGGTGTTAATATGACCACCATTACAATATAACTAATAATACAATTTTCAATATTGTATTAATATGTACACCTATACAATATAACTAATAATACAATTTTCAATATGGTGTTAATAAGACTACACATAAGATAAAACAATACAATTTTAAATATGGTGTTAATATGTACACCCATAAAAAACTAGTAATACAATTTTCAATAGGGACCCCGAGTAGCCAAGTGGTCTAAATTGCTCTCCGTTATGGATCACTGACATCTCATATATATGTGCGTGGGTGTGAGTCAAAGATTCAGCATAATGTAGTTAAGTGAGAAAACTAGCCAGTATCTCCTCATGGGTTGGTGGATCGGTTCTTTCTCCGGTTGTTCCCTATTTCTTCCTCCATCAATAATACTGTCCGCCATGTATATCCTATCTTGTGCTGAAAAATGGCTATACACCCTATCACAACAATTTTTAATATGGTGTTAATATGACCACCCATAAAATAAAACTAGTAATACAATGTTCAATATGATGTTAAAATGAACACCCATAAAATAAAATTTGTAATATATTTTCAATATGGTGTTTATATGACCATC
The DNA here is from genome assembly GCA_029339505.1 of Unio delphinus. NCBI lineage: Eukaryota > Metazoa > Mollusca > Bivalvia > Unionida > Unionidae > Unio > Unio delphinus. Next base: position 1,810,659 of record JAQISU010000287.1, on the reverse strand, counting down.
CCTATGCCGGAATCAATAAGAATTTGTAATACATTTTCAATATGGTGTTTATATGACCATCCCTATGACGGAATCAATAAGAATTTGTAATACATTTTCAATATGGTGTTTATATGACCATCCCTATGACGGAATCAATAAGAAGAAGGATTGTCTTAAGAGAACCAGTAAAATTATTTTCTTTTTTTTTTTTTTTTTAATTTTTTTATTATTTATTATTAAACACAAGGTATCAGGATTTTACATATTCCCCTACATCACCACCTGACCTGGCATATGGGGCATGATCTTAAATTCTTTTGTGTCCTGATCTCTACATGTGTTCCCTACACAGCACGCACACACATGACACACAGTCACTTACTTACAATCACAATTATTGTACACAAAGTCATACTCGCATACAAACCCCAAGATGCTTGAAAATGCATTAACAAAAAATAATAATATATAAATTTTAAAAGTAAAAATAGTAATAATAATAATAATAATTCATGTACCAAAAGTTGATAATAGGGTCCACTTTCTTTTAAACTCGTCACTTCTGTTATTCACTTTGGCGACATATTTTTCCAGTGTTTTATATGATAAAACACAATTTTTATAATAGGCAAGATTTGGGCTTTTTGATGCACAACGTGATCTGTATATAACATATTTTGCAAGCAAAATTAGGAAGTTAATAAGATCGTCAAAGTTGTTATTTCCTATAAAGACATCTTTTCGTGTAATTCTAAAATTTGTATCATAAGTTTGGATCCATTCTACCAACAATTTCCAAAAGTTATTATTTTTTTTTATTTTCTGTGGGATGTACACATAGTGTCATCTACCATCATGTACATGTACTACTACAATATCATTCTGATGAAGACTTCTACAAGATCATTATGATGAAAACTACCACAATATCATTCTGATGAAGACTACTACAATATCATTTGAATGAAGACTACCACAATATCATTCTGATGAAGACTACCACAATATCATTCTGATGAAGACTACTACAATATCATTCTGATGAAGACTACAATATCATTCTGATGAAGACTGCTACATTATCATTCTGATGAAAACTACCACAATATCATTCTGATGAAGACTGCTACAATATCATTCTGATGAAGACTGCTACATTATCATTCTGATGAAGACTGCTACAATATTATTCTGATGAAGACTACCACAATATCATTCTGATGAAGACTACTACAATACCATTCTGATGAAGACTACTACAAAATCATTCTGATGAAGACTACAATATCATTCTGATGAAGACTGCTACAATATCATTCTGATGAAGACTGCTACAATATCATTATGATGAAGACTACTACAATATAATTCTGATGAAGACTACAATATCATTCTGATGAAGACTACAACAATATCATTCTGATGAAGACTACAACATGATTTTGATGAAGACTACAAGATCATTATGATGAAGACTACAACAATATTATTCTGATGAAGACTGCTTTAATGTCATTCTCATGATGACTACTGCAGCAAGGCTGTTGATTTTCTTCCATAACTTTGACCAAGACACATCATATAAATTTTGTAAAACTGTTATTGTACAGCTGGAGAACATAATTAAAAATTCGGGTATTTAAAACATTATGTTCAACTGAAAAGTTTGTACAGTATGTACAGAAGTTATTTACAAGTACAGTTGAATAAGCTTTATGCTGCTAGATGGCTTGTTGCTGTCTCTCAACTTAAGTTTTGAAAATTCTTTTTTTAATTTATATGAGAACGGCTATCATATCCCCAACCACAAGTCATACTAAAATTGTCCAATAAATGTAATTGTGTCCCTTCCAGCTTTTATTTACAAAAATATACATTTTTATTCTTATGTGCTGATTTATTAACACTTTTCAAGAGGCTTATTTCACCTTCTGTTTCAAACATACCTCACTTGATGCCATTTTAAAACCAAATACAATAATGAACACTTTCATCATGCAAACACTTTGCATAAATAGGAACAGATTAAAGCATCTGAGGTACTGCTGTAAAGTTAGTCTGGTTCCATGACAAGTCCACTAATTCTAATATGAAACTCAGATCAAAATCAAACACTGATGATAAATGTTTCTATAAGTTTAGAAATGATAATTTTTCCATAGCTTTTGCTTTATGCCGTAATTTGTCTTTTAATTTTCGTACAATTAATGGCAAAATCATACGGGTTTGTAGGCCTGCAATATCTGATGAAGACTTCTACAATATCATTTGAATGAAGACTAGCACAATATCATTCTGATGAAGTCTACCACAATATGAGTCTGATGAAGACTACCACAATATCATTCGAATGAAGACAACCACAATATCATTTGAATGAAGACTACCCCAAAATCATTCTTATTAAGGCTGCCACAATATCATTATGATGAATGCTGCTACAACATCATTATGATGAAAGCTACCACATTTTAATATTTTGTTAAAAGGATACTACATTATGATGACATCTATTACAATTATCTTCTTATAGAGACTTCCACAATATCATTCTGATGGAGTCTCCCAAAATATCATTCTGATGGAGTCTACCATATTCTGATAAAGCCTACCAGAGTATCATTCTGATAAAGAATGTGAATAACCAGACAGGCAACAAGATAAACTGGTCCATTATTTTGCCATTTAGTAATGTCACATATGCCAATTAGTCATTCCCATGAATCATGGAGACAGACACTGGTGTAATTATCTGTGTACCTTTTTATAAGAATTAATTTACCTATTAAATATATTAAAAATGGTGTCATAACCTATGTACTTACCTGTTTAATGACAAAAGTAATTAAAAGTAGTTATTTGTTTGACATACCTTTCTTAGGGAAAATGACTCTAATCGGTTTCACATGTTCAGGTTGCTTTTTATAATGGTCAGGTTTTGATTCTGCATGTGGGACGAGTTTCATCTGTTCCTCTCTCCCAGCCTAGAAATATGTTTACAAGAGTTTGAGCAACAACTTAAAAATGATAATGAAACATTTAAAACATGTCATAAACATTGCACACATATTTAATGTTACACTAACTTTTTATGAAAGTGTCATGTGACCCATTTCAACCATGTATTTTCATTTCCCCCAAAAAAAACATGTAGAGCCTATTATGTGCTGAAAAACAGCGTTAAACCCTACAGCAACTAAACTTTGTTCTCTGATCCAATCAAATAATTGTGCAAGTCTTATCTTATAAAATTCCAGCTTCATATATTAAGGCAATACAATAACTACAAGTTTTCTCTGATGAAGTTACGAATTGATGCACTCCTGAAGAATCATACTGTGTACACAATAAGGTACCAATTCAGTGAAAAGTGTTAGTATATAACTAACATTAAGGACAAAATGTTTTACCTGTCGAATAGCATCAGCATGGGTCCCCACAAGAATAACTGGGGGAGGGATGACTTTAGAATTTATGACTTCGTTGTCTGGTGGTGCACAGGAATGAACATAATTCATCCAAATCTCAAATAGCTCTGAAAATTTAAGGAAATAAAATGTATAAATAACAATCAGAGAAAAGACAAAATAACTTACACTGTGACAATTATGACATTTTATACAACAGTACTGACTTTATGAATAACCCAGGTCAAGACAGTTTAAAATGAATCTATGACATAAATAAATGTTTTAAGATGACACAAGTAAAATGAAAAACTAATATTGCAGCCAAATTTACAAATAAACAATGCCTGAAAGGGTTTCAGGAAATAAGTGTCATCAAGTCAATCATGAACTATAGTACATTGTATCTCAATACTGTGGATCCTGACTCAACCACTCACCCTCATTACAGAGGCCTAAAGGGTGGTGTCCTTCAGTCTTCCTTTAGTACCCACTGTGTTTTCTAAGGATGCTCCAAATAGTCAACACATGATCCAACTCAACTGCACTAAAATGAGAGCATGCTGCCTTGAGTGTGTGTGATTTAGATTTTTAACATAGGTTTAACAATTTTCCAGTCATATCGCTATGTCAGCAGTATGGCAGGTTATAGTGATGCCTAGCAGTGGGGTATCGTGTCGCTGACATGTAGCATGATGTTGCACCCAGTTACAATATCCTGACCGGTCCTAACACTAACCTCTTAATGCTGAGCGCCAAGCATGGCAGCTGTTAGTATAATTTGTGCAAGTCTCTTTTAAGATCGAAACCATGACCTCGTGCATCCGAGATGGATGCTCTAACCACTAGGCTACTGGAGCAGTCTCCATGCTACCTTGAAGGGCAAGGTTAAAAGGAACTGTAAGTAAAGGAACAATGCCTGAAATATCTGAAAACTTAAAAGTAAATAAACACTACCTGAAATATTTGAATCTGAGGTCTCAGAAATGTTATTACGCATATTTGAATGCAATTTTGTATTTGGGATGCAGAAAATCAATTACCCAGAAGTCATAGACATGTTAGTCCTGCTTGAGTTACCTGCTGAGCTGGAAATGTTGATCAATTTAGCTGTGCTGATATTTACAATGACATAATTCAGTGGCTGAAAGACCCCAGATGTACCTGTTGTCATTAGAGTACATCAAAAGGACATACAAAGACTCTGACTAGCTGCTGAGTGGGGAGAAAATATGTTGATTTTTACAATAATTGAATTCAGAGGGAAAATGACCCAGTGTTGTACATTGATACATCAAATGAACAAATTTAGCTTTTATTATTGTTTTTCCTAGTGTAGCAAAATAAGCAGTGAGTGTCAACTCGAAATCAACACACATTGAGACTTAGAACAAAATGTCGTTTGCAAACTTTGGACAAGTATTTTGGGGTTAAATGACAAATGGATGAAGATTGTAATGAGATTCAAAAGTGTTCTGAAGTTGCTTGAACTGATATTAATATGGAACAGTTGCTAAGTGTAATACTGTGTGTGTTGCCAGGCTTAGGTTTTTGGACTAAGTTATTTCCTTGAATTGATAAAATGCAGTCTTATTCTAATACACAAACGAGCGCTATATGTCAGTGGTGTACATAATTTGGAAAATTAAACTCAAAGACATGCACTTGTTCTTCATTTAGCCACTTTTGGTATGCCCAATATGGGGACTGCAACTTTGGCTGGTGGGACTCATATTTTTACTAAAAAAGGAGTCCTGGATTCATAGTTTTAAATTCCTAGCGAAACATCTGTGAATACTCATAAGCAAATAAACACTGCCTGAAATATTTTGATACTTGAAAGCAAATAAACACCAAGTGAAATATTTGATACTTGAAAGCAAATAAACACTGCCTGAAATATTTTGGAATACTTGTTCAAAGTAACCTTGAGTAAAATTAAATATGACTCTCATTTTATAGATAATTTTGCTCAAAATGCAAAAACATTTATAAGTTGATATGATCATGACGAACATTGGCAACACTCTTAACATAATAAACTTTTCATCCAATACTTCTGATTGAGTACCTGTCCTGCATGCCCGGAATCAGTAGTTGTCCAGCATTCCTTCAATCAGAACTTGCCCAGATTGCCCTAAATTAATATTTACCCATCATTACCTGAATTAATACTTCCCCACCAAGCCCTGGATCAGTACTTCCGCAGCAGGCCCCAAATCATTATTTCTCCAGCAAGCCCTATTAGAACAACTTCCAGAGGCAGCTTGCCCCAAGTCAGTATATCCCCAGCATGTCCTGAATTAATACTTGTCAAGCTTGCCCTGAATCAGTAATAGCTATGATTGCCCTTAATCAGTAATAACTTTGATTGCCCTGAATCAGTAATAACTACAATTGCAATGAATAAGTAATAGCTATGATTGCCCTTAATCAGTAATAGCTATGATTGCCCTTAATCAGTAATAGCTATGATTGCCCTGAATCAGTAATAGCAATGATTGCCCTTAAACAGTAATAACTACGATTGCCCTGAATCAGAAATAGATATGATTGCCCTGAATCAGTAGTAGCTTTGATCGCCCTTAATTAGTAATAGCTATGATTGCCCTGAATCAGTAATAGCTATGATTGCACTGAATCAGTAATAGCTTTGATTGCCCTTAATCAGTAATAACTACGATTGCCCTGAATCAGTAATAGCTATGATTGCCCTTATCAGTAAAAACTATGATTGCCCTTAATCAGTAAAAACTATGATTGCCCTGAATCAGTAATAGCTATGATTGCCCTGAATCAGTAATAGCTATGATTGCCCTGAATCGGTAGTTTTGCCATCTTGACCCTTTCAGAGAAACAACTGATATCCCTGAATCAGCATTGCTAACCTGGGCAACAAATTGGAAAATTCAATACACCATTAGAAATTCTGATTTGCCACTGAAAACTGGGCATGTAAATTTGTAATCTTGAAATAGGCAACTTTAATACTGTAGGTCATTAACAGTGTGCAATCTAAGTAATGTTATCTTCTAGTAAAGAATGAAGTAATTTATCATCACACAGTAGTAGCAGCCTAAAACTCACCATGCACTCTGCACTCCATTTTGCCTTTCTCATCAAAGAAAAATTCATCATCTACCAGATCGTTTTGATGTCTACTGATATCTGACACCAATATGTATATGGCACGTCTTGACAGGAACATTTGGTGTGTTGTGTAGAAGGCATAATGACCTGCAAAGTCCCACATCGTCAAAGGTGCATATTTGCCTAGATCATGTTTTATTTTATCTGCATTCTTTAGCAACAATTGTAAAATTTCCCTGTTGGGATCCTTCATACGACTTTCACTGGAAACATTTTCTCCAGATTCGGATCTAACCATGGTGTTTGCATTAGACTTTGGAAGATTTCTTAGAACTAAAGAAGACCCTAATTGTTGACTAGTTTTGACCAAGTCAGGATGAGGAGAAACAAAGTTTGTTTTTTCTGCAACATGGTCCTGTGCACTAATGTCAGTTATCTCCCTTTCCTGATGAATTACAACCCGTTTCTCATCAGCTGCCTCACTCTGCACTTGTTGTTTATCAATGAGAACTTTGGCAAGCCGCTGTAGTCGATAATCCTGTTCTGACTCTGAACATAAAAAGAGCAGTTTATACAACTGAATTATGCATAATATAAGAAAATCAAGCCGATCATATAATTCAAGAGTAAAAAGCCAGTTAGCATTTACATTTACCATCTCACCTTGATGCACATTCTATACCACTTATTTCAGTACAGGTGTTGCAAACACTTTATTATAAGCATCCACAAAACTTGAATTTTACCAAATTAATGTAAAGTCCAATTAGCAGATTAATCTTGTATTAACTTGTAATAAAACAAGAATCTTTTCAACAACATAAGGAATGAAAATGAAAATAATACCAAGAAGGTACATTGGTGTACTAATACAGGACTATTCAGGAAGTACAAATGCTTATTTGTTATATAATTATAATTATTCCTGTACTAACAATGGTATTTTTGAAAACACCATTGACAAGTTATATGTGGAAAGTAATTAAGGTTTATAAATGTATCTAGCTATCTGTGGTCAGCTCATTCTGTGTGTCTCTGTCTGCTGCTATATTGACCAGCTTCAGCTCTTTCTCTCTTTCAGCTTTTTCCAAGGAGCTGGTCAAGATTGCAGCAGACAAAGAGGCACAGACACAGCTGGCCAGAATAGCAGTAAACGCAACAAAAAGAGAACTCGCTTATGCTCATGACTGTTTGATGGGCTATGCAACATCATACTCAAGGAATATGTCCTGAGTACTTGCTGTCACGAAGGTTGACAGTCTTTCCAGAAGACAGAGAACACAAGACACTTTAAGAGATCACCAGAATGGCAGAGAGATACAAGCAGGCACACACAAATAGCGGTGGTTTCGAGTGTAGAGACTGAACCGACCCACTGATTCATGATATGTGGGTGAGGGAGAGCCAGCTGTCCATAACTGTCAGGGTGACGGCAAGGCCATAGGGGGATCTGTAAGTAAGGATGCCGCCCAAAGACCAGAGCAAGCCTCACCCATGAAGATGGACCTTGCTGGTCAGTGAGGGCCATCAATGTGTTACAACTGCAAGCGCCTGGGTCATTTTGTCTTAGATTGTCCCAAAGGCAGGCAGACCCAAGTGAATGCCGTCACTAGGAAGGAGTGTGACCCAGAGACAAGCTGTAATCCAGCAAAAATAGCACCTGCAACTGTCAATGGAGAAGGTGACACCATCTTGTGTGACATTGCGATCCAGCCTTTGTTAACAACAAATATGTGAAGCCTAAGGATTAAACAAGGGAGATCCAGTAGTAGTACATGAACAGCGAGTGACACGTTTCCAGTAGCTATCGTTGACCTCAATACACTGTACATGAAGGGGAAATTGAAGCTGTGTACTTGGCTGGACTATCACATGATGTCACACTGGGATATTGCTATATGTTGCCATAAATGAACCCCAAAACCTGGAGACAGACGAGTGCTGTGGAAACTAGGTCTAATAGTCAACAGGCATAAGTGATACCAACAGAAGTTATGTCAACACCTGTCAGTAATGTTCTTCTGACCAAATTAAGGAGAAAGCTGCAGCAGGAAGTTACAACTCTGGCGCAGTGGCACGAATAGGCTGCTGAAGGAATAGAGAAAGAAATTCTGAATGGCTTGAAACTCGCGTACAAGAAGGGGATCTTGTATCACCACGCCAGGAAGGGCCATGAACACTTCAAGCAATTCATCATGCCAAAAGATAATCGAGGTGAAGTGTTGAAACATGTGCATGAAAGTCTCATGGGAGAACACATTGGAATCGCCAAGACTTGTGACCATCTAATTAAAGAATTCTACTGATGAGGGGTCGAGGGAGATGTTAAATGATCTCTCCTGGCACCAAAACAGATCGATGACCCATCCCCTTGGAGAGTACACCACTTATCGATTAACCATTTAGACACATGACATTGGACTTGATCTGACCAATAAAACCAGCAATGTCGCATCAAAATGGGTATTCTAACGATTGTAGATTATGCTCCATGCTATCCAGAGGCCATCACGTTGAGTAAAAGTTATTCAGACATCATCGCTGAATCGCTGTTTGGGATTCAGTCAAGAGTCAAACTACCCGATGAGATGCAGACCGATCAAGGGAAACAATTCATGATTCAGATGATGGCAAAGGTTAGCCATCTCATATTGATTAAGCAACTCACAATTACACCCCATCACCCCTATTGTAACTGGTCAAACAGTTTATCGGAACAATCACAAACACACTTACTAAGATGTACCATGTCCACCCCAATAATTGGGATTGGTATATTCCTGCCATGCTTTTCGCATACCAGGAAGTACCATAAGTGAGTTTAAGGTTTTCTCTCTTTGAACTCTTGTAATGGAGGACTGTACATGGCCTAATCACCATAAAGATAAAGCTGTGGATGGACAATCACACTGTTGAAGAGGTACGTACTACCTATCATTATATTGCAGACTTTCGAAACAAACTGGAGGAAGTTTGTTTCCTTGCATTAGAGATCCTCAAGCAAGCGAATGTGGGTCAGGTCAAGATTTACAACAAACACACAAAGCCACACCAGTATGAGATAGGCGACAAGGTGTTGTTGATTTTTCCCCAAGAGCACAACAAGTTGCAAGTTTCTTGGAGGGATCTGTACATCGGAACCGAGAAGGTTGGAGGTCAAACCTAAAGGATACGACAATTAATGAGAAGTTGTACCATGCCGATATATACTGAGAAAGGGCGACCATGAGCGATTTTATCTTTGCCACGATCGTCACCAAGGAGGCCGAATGCGATACTGAGGAAGCAAACACTGTCCCGAGCCATCCATTAATGAGGGCTGAGACACCAACGGAAGTGGAGTGTGACCCCATGTTAAATGCAGTACAGTGGGAAGACATACAGACATTGCTGGCCAGGTATTCCGGGAGAACATCACACGACACGTCAAGTTCTGGTTAAAGCTGGTGGACGACTGGTCAGTCTACCAGAAACCCTACCCCATGCTCCACATGAAATGACCATCCATAAGGGAAAAGCAGATGATTGTTATGGGAGTAATCGAGCCCACCGGCTCGTTACAATCTCCGGTAGTCCTAGTGCTGAAGGATGGCACACATCGGCTTTGTGTTGACTACCACAAGCTGAATCAGGTGATGGAATTTCAGGTCAATATGCAACCTGACCCAAAGCATATTTTCGCTTCTGTCTCGAAAGTGAGATATTTCTCGAAGTTGGTTCTGTTCAAGTGGTATTGGCAAATTCCTGTAAGAAAGGAGGACAGGGCAAAGCTTGCTTTTGCTACTCCTGATGTAACCTACCAATGGTTGGTCATGCTGTACGGAGTCCAGATTGTACCCAGCGGCTTCACTATAATTAAGCAGAGGTTGCTGAAACCCTTGCATGATAGATGTATCCACAACTTCATTGATATCTTTTGCTAGCCACAGAGACGTGGGGGAATGTTTCATTGCTGAATGCAAGAGTATTGTTTTCCTTTGAAGAAAAAAACATTGTAACTATACAGTAGCTTAATTATGAAATGGTATTAATCCAAAAGATGAAAGGTCAAACAATTAACTATTAGTGGTGTCCACACATGAGTATGTACATATGCCATTGTTTTAAAAATCTTTTGAGCCAAAGTTTATTTACAAACATTTGTAAAATTTCTGCTATACATATACTATAGATTTTATACCTTATAATGCTTGCTACAGGGCAAACTGTAACATTGGATATAGTTCAACTAACAGCGAGACTAGCACATACAGGACCATTATTGGCATCGTGACCACTGCTGCTATTTTGAGTAGCACTCAACAGAATAAAGAATTTTTTATTCCTGATTTAAGCCGAATAACAGCTGCAGAATTGGGGAATTTGTGATTTTTTCATGTGATGTGAATCTGTCAATTACTTATGAGTTGTGAAATTCATCAATGAAAGGACTACCTTATGACCCATGATTGTAGACCTGCCAACCCTGTCAAGACCATCTCACTAAGGCAGTTTATATTTTTCCATAAGTTTTACCAGTTTTCAGTAAGGTGTAACAAATTATCGTAAACTGCTATTGTAAAGCTGTAAAAGGTATTCAAAAGTTCGATATACAAAAATATGCAGCAACAGCAAAACATTAAGTTCAACTAAAATGTTTGTAAGGTACACGCAGATCTTTTTTAACACTAGCAAATTTGTACAAACTTCAGATCCAAACTCAATGCAGCTGAATGTGCAGTTGCTGTCTCTCAACTTGACATAATTCTTGGAATCTTTAGTCAATTTTACTTGACGACAGCAACTGTATCTCTCGCCATAAGACATCCTTGAATTGACACATGCTATCCAATAAACATAATTGTGTCCCTTCCTGCTTGCATTCAAAAGAATCTAAATATTCTTTTATAAATCTTTCTTCTGTGCTGATTATTAACACTTTTTAATAGGCTTAATTTCAGTTTCGTCTTCAATATGCATTGCTTGCTGCATGTCATTTCTTTTAAATTCTGTAGTCAACAGTTTGATCATGGAGACACTTTGTATGAAACAATATGTGTAGTTTAAGGTACTGCTGTAAAGTTTTAGTCTGGTTCACTGATTAATTCCAATAATTTTAATATGAAACCCAGATCCAAAATCAAACACTGATAATCCACTTATCTCAAATATTAAAGCAATACAAATTATTACCGTAGTTTTTTTCTTTTATTCTGTAAGTTCTTATTTAAGGATCATTTTTGTCAGACTTAGGGCAAAATCGTAAGGAAGTAAAAATACTGGGTGTAGGGGCCCCGAGTGGCCGAGTGGTCCAAAGCGCTGTCCATTACGGACCACTGCCATCTCACCTCTGTCTGCGTGTGTTCAAGTCTAAGATTCGGCAAATGTAGTTATGTGAGAAAGCTTGCCAGTAGCTTCTCGAGGGTCGGTGGTTCTTTCCGGGGTTTGTCCGGTTTCTTCCTCCACCATTAATACTGGCCGCCATGTATAGCCTATATTGTGCTGAAAAATGGCGTTAAACCATAAAAAAAAAAAAAAAAAAAAAAAAAAAAAACACTGGGTGTGTACACAGTTACCTTTCTTCCGCAATGTCCATTCATGGCTTGATAATGAAACATCACAACAATGCAAATGGACATCAATGCCCTCGGTGCTGAGTCGCTCCGAAATGTTGACATCCTTTCCAAGAAGTCGCTTTATGAGGGTTGTCTTGCCGACACCCTGATGTCCAACAACCATAACCCGTATGCTGTAAACTTTCTCCTTTCCATCTTTTAGTGCATTTTCAAAAAGTTGGATGGATCTGTCATCCATGTTCAAAATTTCTACTGGAATTCCTGTGCCTGTAATTGATGATTAGTTACATATTACTGTCATACAAACTGAGTAAACTAGACTAGTATATATGCTGGACCTTCTCTTAATAAGGCCCCAGTTTATCAACTTAATCTACTATTAATAAGGCCCCAATTTCTCAACTTAATCTACTATTAATAAGGCCCCAGTTTATCAACTTAATCTACTATTAATAAGGCCCCAGTTTATCAAGTTAATCTACTATTTATAAGGCCCAGTTTCTCAACTTAATCTACTATAAATAAGGCCCCAGTCTCTCAACTTAATCTACTATTAATAAGGCCCCTGTCTCTCAACTTAATCTACCATTAATAAGGCCCCATTATCTCAACTTAATCTACCATTAATAAGGCCCCAGTCTCTCAACTTAATCTACTATTAATAAGACCCCAGTCTCTCAAATTAACTTACTATTAATAAGGCCCCAGTTTCTCAACTTAACTTACTATTAATAAGGCCCAGTCTCTCAACTTAATCTACTATTAATAAGGCCTCAGTTTCTCAACTTAATCTACTATTAATAAGGCCCCAGTTTCTCAACTTTATCTACTATTAATAAGGCCCCAGTCTCTCAACTTATCTTACTATTAATAAGGCCCCAGTTTCTCAACTTAACATACTATTAATAAGGCCCAGTCTCTCAACTTAATCTACTATTAATAAGTCCCCAGTCTCTCAACTTAATATACTATTAAACAGGCCCAGTCTCTCAACTTAACTTACTATTAATAAGGCCCCAGTTTCTCAAATTGATCTACTTTTAATAAGGCCATGTCTCTCAACTTAATCTACTATTAATAAGGCCCTAGTCTCTCAACTTAATCTACTATTAATAAGGCCCCAGTCTCTCATTTTAATCTACTATTAATAAGGCCCCAGTCCCTCAACTTAATCTGCTATTAATAAGTCCCCAGTCTCTCAACTTATCTACTATTAATAAGGCCCAGTCTCTCAACTTAATCTACTATTAATAAGACCCAAGTTTCTCAACTTAATCTACTATTAATAAGGCCCCAGTTTCTCAACTTAGCTTACTATTAATATGGCCCCAGTTTCTCAACTTAATCTACTATTAATAAGGCCCCAGTTTCTCAACTTAATCTACTATTAATAAGCCCCGAGTTTCTCAACTTAATATACTGTTAATAAGGCCCCAGATTCTCAACTTAATATACTATTTTAATGAAGACCCCAATACATTTTGAAAGTTACAACCAGTCCACATCCATTTTCTTTCATTGATAAAAATGTATGATATTATGAATATTCTTACTATTATCCAAATATATTTCAGTGCCTACTGGACACAGTCTAGAAAGTATCATTCAATGATGACTACCTTTACATCTTATTGGTGAACAGATTCACAAATATATCAATGCATCAATACTTTTACTGTTAAAATACACATATCGATACAAGAGGTTTAGATATTCCAAATGTGTTCCAGGTGTATAATGAAGTTCATTAATCATCATGTAATAACCACCTTTATGAAACGTTTCTTTGTTGGTTTGTATCTTGTTCACTTAATGATATATTAACAAATCTACACTAACAGTGTGTCACACAGTGAAACAAGTTAGAGAATTATCAATGGGCCAGGGTAAACAATAACTACCAATCCAAACTTAACTAGCATATTCCCTGCAGGTCAAACAGGAAGCAGTTACCAGAGCAACTGATAAACTTGACAAAAGAATGGCCATAATTGATATGTAAAGCACTAACAAAGAGATGATGCCAGGCTATGTGATTGTGTGAATAAGCAACATTTTTACAAATTCATATAATTGGACTGCAGTCATGTGCAACAACACCAACAAATTAGTTGATACTGACACATATAATATAAATTGTGCAGTTAGTAAAAAAAAAAAAAACAATAAATTTCCTAAAAGCTTGTCACAACATACTTCAAGGCAGTAGAGGTGTTTTAGCACCTGTTGCAAGATTTGTTTATCAGGTAGACAACATTTTACACAGATGGACCCCTCAGCTTGACATAAATGGCTGCTAAACTAAATATGATTGACACATTGTGTCTAGGAACAAGCATTATGCCTTAGTGTGAGCCCTACATCAAGGACATTTTAAAATGCTGTTAAAATATGAGCTACCATAAAAATCCAAAATGATCAAAATGTAATTCATCTACATGATTTCATGAAGCAGCTACTGGTTGTTAATATTGGCAACAAGTTTTAATTGTATGAATTATATCAGATTATTGGATCTGGGAAGGGTCATGTTTTAGGCTGAATGCCATATTTGATCACAATATAGCTTACACATGGCAGCCAGTAAAGCTGGTGGAGGAAAAACCAGAGAAAACTCCAGTAGGAAACACTGACCCAATTTTGTAAGACTTACTAAATACGGATTCAGTTGCTATTAAATGTACTACAGAAGAGAAAATATGACTTTTAAAATATGTGAAATGAAAAATTTGCAAGAACATTTTCTTTCATACGCTTCAATCATAGTACAATGCTTAACTGAATTGAATTGATACTGCTGGAAATAAATTGGCTATCAAGTCAGGGAGGACAACAGTCACAATGACTAAGACAACTTGTAAATTATAATATAAAATATCAATAAATTATGTTATTATAGACTGCTAGATAAATCAGGTATTGCTGAATTGAATTAATATGTGGTCAAGTCATGTGAGGACAACAGTCACAATGACTAAGGCAGCTTGTATATTATAAAATAAAACATCAATAAATTATGTTATTATAGACTGCTAGATAAATCAGGTATTGCTGAATTGAATTTATAATGGGGTCAAGTCGGTGAGGACAACAGTCACAATGACTAAGACAATTTGTAAATTATAAAATAAAACATCAATAAATTATGTTATTATAGACTGCTAGATAAATCAGGTATTGCTGAATTGAATTAAAATGGGGTCAAGTCAGTGAGGACAACATTCACAATGACTAAGGCAGCTTGTATATTATAAAATAAAACATCAATAAATAATCTTTTTATTGATTGCAAGATAAATCAGGTATTACTGAACTGAATTTATAATGGGGTCAAGTCGGTGAGGATAACACTTTAGGATGACTTGCACATTTGAGTTTCTTATTAAAATGTTAGAATTATGTGCATCAAGTATTAAATTAAGTAAATGACTAAACTGGATTGAAAATTTCAAATCGGTCAAGATAATGACCACAATGATTTGAGCATTATATTTTCCTAACTACATTTTCATATTTATAATTTAAGAAAATAAATTATATATTTATAACATTTTGACATTTCTCCGTATAAATTTAGCTTCCAAAATAAGGTTTTGAATAAAGAAAATTAAAAAATGTAACTTAAGTATTGTTCATTAAGGAAAGCACTCCGGGGCCTTGACTAGTTTTAAGAGCTGATGATAGGCTACTCAAAATGCCTTATATACTTCTGAGAAAACTCAAAAAACTCCCAACCAACAAAACCCACTGATCCAACAAAACCCTAAATTTGTTATAACATTCAAACATGAGCTACTATGGTGACTGTACATTAAGTCAATTTTCTCAATGATTATGTCACGACATTACCAAATCTATATCTTACACATTACTACATTATGATTGTGTTGTCCCTCCACCCCCACCCCCAATCATACACTGGTGACAACGTCGCTTATAGTAATGGTATTCCCACCCCAATCATACTGTAATGACAACATCGCTTATAGTAATGGTTTTCCCACCCCAATCATACTGTAATGACAACATCGCTTATAGTAATGGTTTTCTCACCCCAATCATACTGTAATGATAACATTGCTTATAGTGATGGTTTTCCCACCCGAATCATACACTGGTGACATCGTCGCTTATAGTAATGGTATTCCCACCCAAAACATACTGTGATGACAACGTCGCTTATAGTAATGGTTTGCCCACCCCAATCATACACTGGTGACATCGTCGCTTATATTAATGGTTCAAAACATATGTTAAGTTATGCACTCTTACAATATTACTAAAGTAGACCGCAACGGAAGTCAGCATGTGTTCATACCAAGGACATAAGTCAATCTTAAATGCAATGACATATACAATTGCAATAAACACGTTGAGTAGATATTATACAATCTTAAATGGTTACCTACAAATAGTCATTAGTCAAATTATCAAGGATGCCAAAATCTCCATTGACCATATTTCCAATATGTTAACCCATCAATACCTTGGTGAATTTAAGTTATATTAGTGCTTTCTCCTAGCAAAATTTAATGGAATTTATGAGTTGCGTCCCTTTGTATGTAATGTCAACTAGACAACAGCGTGTAACAGCAGTGCATTGTACATTTGGTAAAAATGGTGGAGGCAATTGACTTCAAAGGGATACTTCTTTAAGTTTAAGATACAAAGTGTGAACTTGAGGAAATAATGGAAGAAGAAATCCTAAACTCAAAAGAGGCTTTAGAGGGAGTCAGGAGCCCTACTAACATAATTAATTAATATTTTTAAATAAAATATATCTGTTAATTAAAATATAAATTATTAAGTGATGAAGCAGCCTGTTATAATGTGGGAAAACATATAAATCACACAATACCAACAAAACCGACAGCACCTACAAAATCCACAAAAGCATTAAAATGAAGGCACTGAGCTAGTAATACATATGTACATTTTGTAGATTTTCACAATGATTTTATAAAGAAATTACTGACTCCATATTTTACATATTACTAACTTATGATTGAATTGCCAAAAAGTAAAATCTGTTCGGCTATCGCAGCACATACCATGTGATGCTGTAACTCAGAGCAATGGTTCTGAATCCGAGTAAAGTTATAGACCTCATGTGTTTGAACCAAATATATAAAGAAGAGAAAATCAGACTAAACGCAATGACATATACAAATTAAACAATGGGATTTCTAACTAGTAAAATGTGGGTGGGATAGGGGTGAATATGGGAATGTCAGAGACAGATGTGAGGGAAGAAATGATAAATCTGGGCTACTAGGTAAGCATGATATAAACTAATTTAACTAGGGTGTGAGAACATATCAAGTAAAGATTTTGGGTTTCAGGAAGTCTTTGACAAATCTGGGCTAACATGTCAGCATCATAATATATCAGGATAACTGGGTCATATTCATGCTATTTCAGCACCATTTAGTAATGGTATGATCTGGGGGAAGGGAGCTGTCATTCATCTAGTAATGTTTAGCCAATCATAGTCTGTATGTGGGAAAAGGGTGTGGGGTTATGATATGTGTTAATAATGGTTAGCCAATCATAGTCTGTATGTGGGGAAAGGGTGTGGGGTTACGATATGTGTTAATAACGGTTAGCCAAGCATAGTCTGTATGTGGGGAAAGGGTGTGGGGTTACGATGTTTGTTATTTATTATTTAGCCAATGAAAGTCTGTATGTGGGGAAAGGGTGTGGGGTTACGATATGTGTTAGTAATGGTTAGCCAATGAAAGTCTGTATGTGGGGAAAGGGTGTGTGGTTACGATATATGTAAGTAATGGTTAGCCAATCATTGTTTGTGGGGAAAGGGTGTGTGGTTATGATGTGTTAGTAATGGTTAGCCAATGACAGTCTGTATGTGGGGAAAGGGTGTGGGGTTACGATATGTGTTAATAACAGTTAGCCAATGATTGTATGTGGGGAAAGGGTGTGGGGTTACGATATGTGTTAGTAATGGTTAGCCAATGATAGTCTGTATGTGGGGAAAGAGTGTGTGGTTATGATGTGTTAGTAATGGTAAGCCAAACCTAGTCTGTATGTGGGAAAAGGGAGTGGGGTTACGATGTGTGTTAGTAATGGTTAGCCAATGATAGTCTGTATGTGGGGAAAGAGTGTGTGGTTATGATGTGTTAGTAATGGTTAGCCAATCCTAGTCTGTATGTGGGGAAATGGTGTGGGGTTACGATATGTGTTAGTAATGGTTAGCCAATGATAGTCTGTATGTGGGGAAAGTGTGTGTGGTTATGATGTGTTAGTAATGGTTAGCCAATCCTAGTCTGTATGTAGGGAAAGGGTGTGGGGTTACGATATGTGTTAGTAATGGTTAGCCAATGATAGTCTGTATGTGAGGAAAGAGTGTGTGGTTATGATGTGTTAGTAATGGTTAGCCAATCCTAGTCTGTATGTGGGAAAAGGGTGTGGGGTTATGATATGTGTTAGTAATGGTTAACCAATTAAAGACTATGTGGGGAAAGGGTGTGGGGTTACGATATGTTTTAATAACAGTTAGCCAATGATTGTATGTGGGGAAAGGGTGTGTGGTTACAATATGTGTTAGTAATGGCTAGCCAATCATAGTATGTAGGTGGGGAAAGGTTGTGGGGTTAAGATTTAAAATATATAGTGTGCAGGTAGAGAAATGAAAAGATAGAAGGACACAAAGCTGAAAGAAAAGCAGGCTGAGAAAGAAAAATGGACAGCAGAGATAGGATGTAGTTGGATCTAACCATGGTGTTTGCATAAGACTTTGGAAGATTTCTTAGAACTTAACGGCATTTTGGGAGGGTTTTGAACAAAGAATTGGAATCAAGTGTCTAGACATAAGGAAAGAAACTTAGAAAACTATGTCAGGTATTAATACTGGCAAAATCATAGTAAGAGTTGATACAAGGGACACAAGAAAAGTCCCTGAAATTTTTAAAGTACCAGTCCAAACATGGTTTTATGGTTGTATACAGGTAAAAACCATACAGTACTTGTGGTCAAACAAGCCATGACAAACGGAAATGTGTATAAACAGTGCAAACATTAAACGACACGCACACACAAACAACTTCACACAGGCAAAACAACATGCCTAGTCTGTCCTATGCCCATGCTGTATCGGTGATAACTGACACACCCCAGCAAACAGAACAAACCCTTACAAGGGAGGAAGAGGCCCAAAGTGGGGAACTAATAACCAACAACAAAAGCGGCGTAACTAAGGAACCCACAATAATATAACTGCTGGAACCACTGACACTCACAAGGAAAAAAAATTCCACACTAACAACAGATGAAGAACCAGAGAGACTAATGGAAAAGGTGACTGAGGAAGATGAAACAAGAAGAGGAAAGACACCAGAACCAGAACTGGAAAGCCCAATGGCTAAATGGCCAAAAACGAAGAGAAAGAGCAAGGGTAATAAAGGATTATTACTCTTCATCTACTTCAGGGGAATATGAAGATCTAGACTTAACCCCTGCAACTCAAGGCCCGAACACAGAACTGGAACAGGAAGCTTTAGATCTAACCTCGCCAGCCCAAAGCTCAAACACGGAACATGAAAACTTAGACTTAATCCAAAGCTTAAACACAAAATCGGACACGACATAAATAACCAACGGACAAGCTACGAACGCAAACCTGAAAGTAACATATGACATTAGAGACCAGACAGACGAGGGGCCAATGCCCCTAAATTTTACTATTTAACAATATATAACAATACATAACAATATTTAATTTTTTTGAGAGCTATATACAGGACATTATACTAATCCAAGAAACACACAACAAACTAACAAACATCATGATACAAGAAATCGAAACTCAAATGAAGGCAATAGTTGTAATAAACGAAGCCAAAAACAATGATACTAAAGTGGGAGTGGCAACAATAATTAGAAATAAGAGTAGGCAAAATTGGGAAAGAGTAACAGAAGATAGTAGTCTGAAGGGAAGAGTATTACACATAAAACTAAATAAGTTACATATCTTAAACATATATGCTCCAGTGCATAGGGAAAGTCACTACGACTTTATACTAAATTTAAATAAATACTTAAATAGTTTCACAGCAGAACACCTGATTATAGGGGGAGATTTTAATTGGGTGGGGGAAAGCGTAGACCGGACTGGAAAATTAACAACTAAAGATCAAACATCTCTTGCAGTAATGAGTAATTTAATAAAACAACATAAACTAACTGATGTGTATAGAAGATTGAAACTATTAAGAACAGAATATACACATGAATATGTAACAGGAAAAAGTAGACTAGATAAATTTTATGTATCTGATTTTGGACATAAAATATACAAACAAGCGAAAATATTAGACTATAAAATTTCAGACCATAAACAAATAACTTTGGAAATAGTGATACAAAATAGTACCGGTAGATGGAGAACTGGAATATGGAAGTTAAATAACTCAATTCTGGATGACGAGCATTTAATTGATGAAATAAAACTGGAAATCCCTAAAATACTCACAAACGAAGAGAGACAAAATAAAGCAAATATTGCTCGGGATTGGGATAAATTTAAAGTTAAAGCTAAACAAATAGCTCAATATCACTCAACTAAACGTAAATGGATACAAAAAATACAGAAGCTAGCATTAAAAAGATTAATAAATGATGACACTATGCCTTTGAGGGATAAGGAGAGCTACTCCATACAATTAGAAAAGCTAAAAGAAAATAAAACAAAGGGAATAGAAATAAGAGCGGGAAAATTTCATCACATATACAAACAGGGTAAGGAACTATGTAAAAGGGAAGAAAAAAAGAAAAGGAGGGGATAAAGTATTAGATACACTAAATATTGAAGGGGTGGAAATTACAACTAAACTGAAATAATGAGTGAAGTGAAAAATACTATACAACACTATACACTTCTCAAAACATAGACAACGACATAACCATACAATATCTAAATTCAATACAATTTGAAATGACATCATCAGAGCACAAGAAACGGTGTGATGACCGCATTTCTGTGGAGAAAGTACAATCCACAATAAAAGAACTTGCAAAAGGGAAAACACCAGGGAGAGATGGCCTCACAGCGGAATTCTACAAGAAATTCCAAAGTGAGGTGGCACCAATCTTAGTGGATTTATATAATAATATCTTGTTAAAAAACGACAAAAACAATGTGGGAGGGTCTGATTACTCTTAAAGGGAAGGGGACAAAACAGAGCTAAAAAACTAGAGGACCATCTCCCTCCTAAACACGGATTACAAAATACTGAGTAGAATCTTAGCTAATAGGATTAAGAATGGGATAAACACCATAGTAAACACTAATCAAACATGCGGTGGAAAAAATAGAAGCATACATAACAACATACTTAACATTAGGACAATTATAGATTTTATATGCGAGTCAAACTCAAAATTTGCTATGGTACTTTTTGACCAGGAAAAAGCTTTTAAAAGATTAGAACACAATTATATACAAAAAGTACTGGAAAAATTTGGATTTGTAAAATTGCACTAAAATATTGTACAACGAAATAACTGCAAGTGTACAAATAAATGGTGCAAGAACAGAGAAATTCGAAATCCAAAGATCAGTGAGGCAAGGCTGCCCACTATCAATGCTATTATACGTAATAGCAATTTAAATCCTGAGTATGAAAATCAGGAACAACACTAATATAAAGGGAATATGAATACCAAACTTAAAAGAATTTAAGATGCTGCAACATGTTGATGATTGTACGAACTTCATAAATGATTCAAATTCCTTTAAACATCTACAAAAGGAATACGAAGAGTTTGGTAGAGCTTCAGGATCACAAATAAATCATGATAAAACAGAAATTCTAAAAATAGGCAACTGGAGGGGAAACCACCCTGGTTTACCTCCACACTTAATAAAAAACAGAGTAAAAGCCCTGGGGATATTCTTCGGGGCAAATGAAGAGAAGGAAAACTGTTTAAAAGCAAAAAACAAAATAAGAGAGGTAATAAATATCTGGGCACAATTGCCACTTAGTTTAATAGAACGTTCACAGGTTGCAAAAACATATATGTATTCAAATTTGACATATTTAATAAACACTGTGGACATTAACAATAAAACACTAGAAACCATAGACAATGAAATAGTAGACTACATTTGGAATTACAAAACACACTATATAAACAAAAAGACATTATATAGGGCAAAATAAAAGGGGGGATTAGCCTTACCTAATCCCCTACTAATTAAAACTAAAAGTATATTAAATAGATTTAAACGTTTAAGCAGTACACCTCAAACACCCTGGGAAGCACTCTACATATTTTGGATAGGTTTTGGCATGAGACACAGACATGACATGTACACGAACAACAAATTAGTTAAGAAAATAGACACACCACATTTATATAAGGGAATTAAAGAAATTTTATATAGGTATAGGGATATAAAAAAAATATGGGAACTAGATAAAAAGGACATATACGAATGTACCGTATTTACCGTATGTTTTCGGACACTGTATGTTTTCGGACACCGTTTTTTTCGGGGAAAAATCATATTTAAATGCCTTGTAAGTTTTCGGACGTTGCCCCGCTATAAGTGTTTCTACAATTTATGTTTTCGGACACAATCTTGGATGATCTGCTTCGTCGTTTTAATGTAAAATTTACAGCGTGTTTGCCGTTAATTTAACTGATACAAAGTTCGCTTCATTTGGTCGCCAATTATTTAATGCGATCATGAACGTCCATGAACTAATATAATTTAAAATTATTAATTACATGTAATTCGGGATAGTGACAAATTCGGGATAGTGACAACACATGCTGCATTAGTCGGACGTGTTACACGAGTTCTAAAGTGTATTTCAACAACGGATTGTCTTGTTAAATCAAGATGTTCCAACGAAAAGTAACAGATCGGATATAGATTTCTCAACTCATATTGTGATATTTGCAGACCGGTATCGACATTTTGATCGCGTCACATATATGACAACATACGATGATACACGCGTGCTATTTTATTTTGATCAGACTCGTCATCTAGAGCAGCTTTCTTCGTAGGCGGTTGTTTTTGTGATGCTTCCTCAGAATCATTAATTCGAAGTCACTTCTGTGGACGGCCTACTGGTCTCTTTGGAGACGATTTTGGCAAGGGCGATTCCCTCCAAGAACTTGTTGCATAACGTATGATAAACTTATTCATCAAATTTATTACAGTACTAACAATATTATGTTTCACAACGATAGCTATCCAGTATACTAACTTTTGTATGTGGTGGGTATTTTATTTATACTTTTTAACTTAATAGTTTGATTCAGCTAACAAAAATATGATTGGTTGTCAGTATAGACATTGTTACACACGAAACCACTTCATACAGGTGTGACAGTTATGGCTTTGATTAGAAACCATGACCCCTGCTTTATATCATTAAACAATACATCAGAGTCGGTATGGATTAGTAAAATTCATTGGCATTGTCCAACAAAACAAACCCCTTATCCCTGAGGCATTATATACAAAGGTTTAAACATAGTTATTGTTCTACAGGTAATAAACCTCTTGGTAGACGATATATTTGATTGTGGGTGCTAAATGTTAGGTACATCGTGTGCTGTTTTAATAAAATCCAGATGGCTGCCTTTTATTTCCGAACACATCTGTCAAAGAAATCCCACCAGTTATATTATTAACAATTAACACCCAGACACTTTGAAATCTCGGACATGCATCACTACAATCTTCGAGCAGTAGATCGTTTCCAGCCGGCAAGCTTTGCTCATTTTAATCTACCCTCGGCTAGGTGGGAAAAAAAAGAAGAGAGAACCACAACAAATGCATCACCTTTATTTAAAACAAATATCAACATATTAATCACGCCGACTCGTATATTGCAAATTGCTTTTTATTTTTACCCTTCGTAGGCGTACATACAACAACTCACCCCATTTGGAGCCTCTCACCCTTGGTGCTCTAAGAATAGCCATCATACATGTACCGGTGTTTCGACTCGCGATACTAAAATGTTTCTGCCCAAAATATCTTAAGAATTATAACTCCAAAATCTTTTTATTTAGTTTGTATTAATATCTTAATTACACAGAAATAAAGCTTGAGTGCGTTTGTAATGTAGATTTTAATGATCATTAGCAGAAGGTTAAACTGGATTGCAAGATTACTATGTTAATATGGCGGTTCTTTCGGAAAATACGTACACAATCGTGGCTCTAATACATGTATGGCTTTGTTTTCTGGTGGATGGACATGTATCAAATTGACAAAATAGGCAAGTAATGCCAATTTTTCATTAATTATCCTTTCCGTGGTGTTAGACAAAATACTTGTTTTACTTCATGGCAGCACGTTGTCATGTGAGCTAACGGTAACTTCGTTACGGACGGGTAAGGGGAGGGGGGCGGCATAATTCTATCTTCACTTGTATGTTTTCGGACACCTAATCAAAGAATTTAATATGTATTCGGACAACAAAAAAAGTAATTATTTGTTGCAGTCCGAAAACATACGGTAAATACGGTATTTTGGAATTAGAGTCAAATACAAGCAAAACAAAAATAGAAACAGAATTTATGTACATTAACTGGGACAGAGTTTGGAGGCATTGGTCCGACATCAGCTCTCCAAAGTTACAAAGTATCATATACACGTACCTCCACAACGCCTGGCTTACAGGCGAAGTGGCCCTTAGGAGACGACTGAAAAGGACCCCTGTTGACTGCCCTCTATGCAGAAGTGCCCCTTATACAAAGTACCACACAATTACGCAATGTGACAAAACAAAGGAAGAGAGGGTCAAACTAATAACTGAAATAATGAAGGTAGACAAGTATGACAGACATCAATTACTCTTCCAGGACGGGAACTTTAATAAACAATTGCCATTGGTAAGATAAATAACGGACTATATAACGAAGACACTTATAAGGTGTGGACCACTAATGAAGGTTAGGGAATAAATTTTTTAAATATTTGAATTAAACTTTAAATTTAAAAATTGGAATTTAAAATTTTAAAATTAAAATTTGAAATTTGAAATTTAGATTTCTAAATTTGAAACTTAAAATCTGATTTCATATTATCTTTCTATAATTAAAAACAAAAAAAAAATTCAATTGATGCATTATTAAAACTCATGTGAGGGGAAAAGTACATATGAGGACACCATGGGGCTATGTCACATGGCGCTACGCGGAGTGAACAGGCCTGTGGTAGAGTTTGGAAAAATACCCAAATATTTAATTCAATTGTATTATACCAGTTTCAATGCATACTCTTTTTATTTATTCTTCTTATTTTCTCTGGATCCTACATCCATACTTTACCTACCATGTCTATCTCCCGAAATAGACATGGGTCCCGTTTAAGGGAAACTAAAAAAAAAAATTTTGGACATTTTCTTAACTATTAACTACATTAAATAAATAAAGGCCGGACAAATTGAAATAGGAACTGTACAGCCAAATAAATTTGTACAGATCCTACCTCAAGGCGGACGGACCTAGAAAAATAAATATTACTAGATAAATTGAAGAATACTAAATATCTAAATAATATGCACTTCAATTTATACAAAATTCCAAATTTAATGTAAAAATAAAATAATAAAATACTCAAAAATATGTCTTTAATTTATATAAGACATAAAGTAAGACAACTGGTACAAATATGAACGAAATGGCTTTCCTTTACATAAATACAAGGTATATACCTTATATAGCAAACAGACAAATAGCACCAACACAAATAGCAAACACAAGGAAATAGGTGACCACCAGCCATGGTCAAACAATCAAAAAAAGGTAGACTACTAGGATGGGTAGATCAATTCCCACCTAGTAAGGATCTACAGAAAAACACTAGGGATATTTAAAATACCCCAAATCAAATATATAACCCCGATGGGGAAAAATTAAATGGGAAATTAAATGGAAAATAAAAAACAAACAAACAACATATCAGGGGGTGCACAAACACACATAAAAACTTTTTCCTTTTTTTTATTGGGGGCAGCATCTGTCTGGTGCTCAAAAAAAAAAAAAGGAAAGCCCAATGGAAACAGAATTGGAACCGAGAAACACCGAAGAAAAAAAAGTAAAAAAAAAAAACAAGAGAAAGGCCTTATCACCCAAGCAGAAAGAGGGAAAAACATGCCAAACAAATGAACAATTAGAACCAAACACCTTTCAAAAAAAACATACTCCAAAGACTGCAGCCATCAAGCAAATAGTAAAATATATGATTTCAACACCCCTACTAACTCAATAGAAACAAGTCAAGACACAATGAGCAACAAGATCCAGTGAAAAGAAAAACAACCCAAATGAAGAAGCAATCACAAAGTCAAGTACCTGAAAAAAGCAAAGCTACAAGACAAGCCGATACAGACAACTACCCAAAAGAGAACAAACCAAACAAAACATCAAAGTACCAGAAAAAAAAACGAAGAAACAACGATACAGGCAACATCAGCAATAAGAAAACATAATACAACCAAGGCAACAACAACAACAATAAGAAAACATATAACACCCAACAACAACCAAATCAGACAAACATGGGTGATAACACAAGTCAGTAAATCAACAAACAAGGTACAATGAAATAACACTAACCACAATTTACAACAACCTCTACCCTTAAAATGGATGATAAGTACATTTTAAAACTAGCATCCACGAATACTAGAGGACTAGACATACCAAAAACTAAAGAAATCCGAGAAATAACACAATCACAACATCACTGCACTACAGAAAATACACAACATACACCAAAAACACTGTCAATTTTACTGAAGACAAACTAAATACCATCCACATAGTACAACAAGAAAATACACAATATACACCAAAAAACCATGAATTGTATTGAAGACAAACTAAATGCTATCATGAGAGTACAAAAAGAAAATACACAACATACACCAAAACACCATCAATTTTATTGAAGACAAACTAAATGCCATCATGATAGAACCAAAAAATCCATGCAACATTAACTCAGGAATAGGACTAATTATTAAGAATAAACAAATACAAAAATTATAACTGTATACACACCTGCAAGACATAAACAAAAACTACCTTTTCTATACGAAATTGTAGTCAATAAAACATTATTTTATTAGGAGATTTCAATGCATGCGTAATAGAAATAGATCGACTTACACCCTATATTGACAGAAGATCAACCACAACCTTGATAGATTTGATAGAACAAAACTTGCTCATAGATGCTTTTCGACACTTACACCTGCAAGAAAGAATATACACATTTGAATCCAACAACTATGCCTCAAGAATTAACCATATATATGTCAGCAACAACAACACACAAAATATAATTGAATGCAAAATAATAAATGAAAAACTTGTGGACCATAAAACGGTTACTTTAAAATATAAAACACCAGCTACAACCAAATGGGGAAAGAGTCACTGGAAACTCAATAACTCAATTTTAGACCAACCCGAATTACAAGATGAAACACCAAACTTTCCTCAAAACACAACTAAACTAAATATAATGCAATTTTGGGATACAATAAAAGAACAAATGAAAAACATGTCAAAAATATTCTAGATTACTTACATAGCCAGAGCAACAAATTGACTGAAAAAGAATGCGAAAGAATACAAAGTAACAATAAAACAAGCAATGAACAAAAATCAATAACTAACAAAATACTCCATAAATTACAATTATACAAATAAAATGGAGAAAGACAAAAAAGTGGTTTATTCCAAGATGTGTACAATATTGGAAAGAAAATATATAAAAGGGAAGAAATTAGAAGAGGAAACTATAGATCAATGACTAAACTAAGAGCAAATAACATAATATTACAAGAGAAACATGACATCCTACACAAAGTCAAAACTTATTACCAATCACTATACAAAAATAAAAATATTTGAAATGAAAATATCAAAAATAACTCAAACAAAATTGAACTTCCAACTACAAAACAAGAAGAAAAAGAATTATGTGAACAGCCAATATCCTTATTTGAAACTGAAACTGAAACAGGCATAGACACGTTAACCAACAGCAAGGCACCTGGCCTAGACAGTTTAACAGCAGAGTTTTACAAAACTTTCAAGCAAATAATAAGCCCATTCTTACTAAACCTATATTTTGAAATACTTCTAACCAAAGAAATGACACCAACAATGAGAACTGGACTCATTACTTTGATATTCAAAACTAAAGGCGACATGCTTGAATTAAAACATCTGACGCCCAATCTTCCTCCTGAACCTCCACTATAAAATCCTTAGCGCTGTCTTGGCCTATAGACTCAAGATGGCGCAAATGGGGAATGAATCTCCCCAATCTAAAACTAAAGCAAACATCTTTATACCTTAAGAGAATCAACAACTTACAATACCCACCTACTCAACCTTGGCACAGAATATATACCAACTGGTTTGGCTTTTTGTTAGCGCACAACAAATATATAACAATAACAACATCACTAAACTGATTGAAACACCTAAATTAACTTGCAGACAAACACAAGCAATAAGGGAACACAGAACAAATAGTAGAATATGGGAACAAAAAACAGTAAAGAATTTATGATATAATAAAACAAACAAAATTACCACCAAATAAAATCAAATTAGGCAAACCTCACCTAAACTGGATTGCTATATGGAAAAATTGGCAAACAATTAAAAAACCAAAAGACCTATCACAAATTTATGAATATATACATGACGCATGGTGGACTTGAGAACTGGTGTACAAAGACCCCTTCCAAAATGTCCATGATAAAAGAAAAGAAATAATAGAAAAATTGTCACACCTAACAGGTCACTTTGATCCCAATTCACTTATTTATACTGATAAAATAAATGACAAACCAATTTATCAGCACACTATTAATTTCATACTTCATGAATTCAAAAAAGAAACCAATCTATATGGATACCGGAAAATTAATAATAATAAAATCATAAGAACTGGAAAAGCCGTAATGGCTAGATTTGCAGAAGAAAAAAAAAACCCAGTTATATCAACCTATAATAAAATATAAAATAAAAAAATAGAAGAAAAAATATATATTCGAATTAAAATTTACAACCAAATCCCATACACTGGTTTTCCAGCATCTTTACAACTTACTTGTGTGTACTAGAGAGCTGTAATTACAGACAATATGGATAAACCACAGGAGTCTGAAGTTTTATCAATAAAGTACGGTGAAATGTCTGACAACATGAATTACCCTTATCAATAATATATATATAAAAACAAGGATGCTAGCGTGACCATAACCTTTCGCTCGATTCGACTTTTTCTCACGAGTCTATTATGGCTTCAGAATCGCAAGAAGACTGAAAAACTACACATATGCATTCAAAAGACAGTTACTTACCAACGCATAGCTCTTAAATGACCATGTCCTGAATCCAATCGGCGAATTGACCTTTATTCTCACCAGTACGATCACAATCCCTCGCTAACCAACACTATCTGATGGAAGTAGCCCATTCTACCAGTTTCTACTCTTTAAATAGTGGCAGGACGTAGCAAGGGATGTCAAACGTGACAAATTTGTTTTGGAGCGAACTATTTAGTAGAAGTTGGGCTGCTAAAATATTAAGTTGTATTGTTTTGAGTTATTTTAAATTACTTTGTATTGGAAATTATTTCAATTCGTTTTGGATCAAGAGGATTTATTTTGTTATTTATCTGGAAAATAATTGTGCTCTTTCAATTTCATAAGACCAGAACTGACTTCATCACATGACATCGTCTTTCATCTTGGATGCTTCACTAAGGTTCGAACTGGGAATTATCTGGACATTTTATTACCAGGACTTTTGCAATTTCTCTAGTGGATTATATTTTGAATTATTTTGGATTAATTTTGGAATTGATTCTTAAAACCGTAAGTTTATTTTTCTTTTCTGGAAAATATTTGTGCTCAATAAATGCTTGTGTTTTTACATGCTTGTTCTTTTCACTCTTTCTATGTTACTGTTTATTCGAGCCTAAGCACGTAACACTACCATCACAAACTCAGAACACAGTAGTGAAACTTAGCGTGAGAAGTCAGAATTTGACACCTGTAAAGGACTCATGTGAACCCCTTCACCATGAATAAACATCCGTAGAAAAGTTATTAATCTTGAAAATAATACAAAAGTGGAATATATAATGAGAATAAAAATGAATAATCTGTGATATTTTTTATCAACAAAAGGACTTTTGATCCAATGCACTACAGAGCAATAAAACGGAGGATGTCGATAAGGGGCTACGGCCCCAGACAAGAACAAAACTTAAAGCCATACACATTCACTATACACACACATTGCCCCCACTCAGAACCCCCCCCCCCCCACAACAAAAACAAGGAAAAACGAAATAGATATAAAGAAAAATGAACAGAAACGAATAAAAAAATGGATACAAAATACATACATGCATTACAAGAAGACGCATATAATTACCAAAAACAAACAATTCCTTTTGGGCTTTTTTTTAAATACAAAACTACATTAGGTAAATAAGGAAACCAACTGGAAGAACTTGATATATGCTGTCCAAGACATAAACACAATACAATACACACATTGTAGCATATACACACTGGACAAACATGACTCTGGCAAAGTCACTACACGAACAATTTAAAGAAGACCAAAGGAAAGGAAATCCACCAAGGGATTAATATAATCCTGTGAGTGAATAGTAAAATCCTTGTTAAAAGAGACAAACTGTACAGGAAACCATAACTCACTGATACCCTAAGCTGAGGGCAATACCCAAAGCCAATACAGGTGGAGGGTAGGGAGTACAACCAGTATGCCTCTTTTGGGGTAAAAAAAAAAAACAACATACTTTTATATGATAAACAAAATAAATATCAACCTTGAAAAGAAATAAATAGGAAAAAAAACTAATAAAAATACATTAACACGCATGGGAGGACAAGCTAAACATACACTTAAAAATATACATAATTTCGGAAAACAAGGGTGTTACCCAAAATTCAAGCCAACGTAAAATGTTGGGGAGAGTTCGAAGGGTATCATCAACGAGAAAGAAAATGGGACAGCAGAGATAAGATGTAGTTGGAAAAAAAAACTAAGACAAAGATATACAAGATAGTAAGTTAAGAGACATAATACCTAATACACATAATGAAGTCATAGATAATCTGAATGGACAAATATAGTGAGAAACAATGTAGATAAACATTAGTGTAGAACTTGTGTGTATACTGGATTTAATCAGTAGATTACAAAATAACTAAGTGCTTTAATATGTACTGGTAGCCTCCCATTAGACGTGTAGGGCATTCGACAGAACTCAGTAAAAACAATCATTTTCAAGCAGCCATATTTTCATTATTAGATGAACCAGCAATATTATAATTTATCCTGAAATAAAGTTCATTTCTTGCTCTTTTTAACTGTTTGTTTGGTTTGTTGATGAAAATAAGTCAATGAATAGTAATTTGCGTATAAAAAAAGCAACACTTTCACTGTTGCGCACGATTCGGTCCGCTCAACGCCTCACAGAAAAAGCAAGAGATTTGCATTCGCTAGGGAAATTCCATTTTAACTCGGAAGTCACCGGGTCAAGACCTAAAAATAGCATCACATTGTAGAGCAGTGAACGGTCTTTAATTTCATATAAGTTTGAAATGTATATTTTTAAATTAAATGTTCTTGGTAAGCAATCAAAAAACCAGTTCATGTTTCCGGCTAAATATCTCGGCCATTTTTCAGTCTTCTTGCGATTCTGAATAAATAATCATTCTGTTCATAAATATTTTGTGTAGAACTTGTTTGTTTGCTCATTTTCTCACATTTATTGGACGTTAATAAACCGGAAGTTGTTTTTTTTTCTCTTACGATGTTATCTCTTCTGTATGTATTTAAATATTTCTTGGTCTAAGTTTCCTTGTTATTTTTAGTTGGCATCTCTGGGAAATTAATTATCATACACCAATAGTAATTAATCTCTGTATGTCTGCCTGTTTCTTTGCAGTGTAGATTTAAAAAAAAAAACACATTTCCATCCTCCCAATCAATGTCATTTGGCGTTAACTTGTGTATAAACATATTTTAGTTGGTGTCTCTGAGAAATTAATTATCATGCACCAATAGCAATTAATTTCTCTGTCTGTCTGCTTCTTTGCTATTAATTTTTTTTTAAAAAATACATTGCCATCCTCCCAATCAATATCATTTGGTGGTACCTGGATGTTTCGCCTCACCTGGTACATGGACATTTCGCCCCGCATCTATGAACATTTCATTTCATACCCCATAATATCCTCTCTCTCTCTCTCTCTCTCTCTCTCTCTCTCTCTCTCTCTCCCTCTCTCTCTCTCTCTCTCTCTCTCGTGTTATTTAGACTTAATTACAGCCAGGCAACTTATTTCATCTTCATAGTTAAATAATCTGCTAAATGTGGTATCAAGTTAATTATGCAGCAGCCAGGGTTTTTGAGCAAGTCATGGAAGCTTTAATGAAAAGAAATTTACAATTTAGTACAGTTCATCTGGCATAATAACAAATGCAATGACATAATTAAAACAACGTACATCAAAAGTATATCAAAATCTGAGCTTTAGGATAGAAAATTATCACTGTAAACAATATATTAATTTTCTGATCAGTCTTATTACATAAATGAAGAAATAGGGGAAAATATTGTCTGATATAACGGCACGCTGAATATAATTGAAATACATGTATAAGAGAGAGATATAGGATTATGGGGTATGCAATGAAATCTTTATGATAGGCGTCTAAAGTAAAATGAAGAGAATGGTGTAATGCTGATGAATTTATATAAATGTCCAATATTTCCATCGATGTGGGGCGAAATGTCCATGTACCAGGTGGGGCGAAATGTCCATTGAAGTGTGGTGAAATGTCCATTAAAGTGGGCCAAAATGTCCACAATTCCTTAGTGTTATGTATTAACATATCAAAACATTTTTTGGTCAAACAAAACAACAAAATGTGCTCACAGAGTTAAAACATAAATTTCTACGACCTGAAGATCTCAATCTATAATTTTCAAAAATAAATAACGTACAATTTTGATTAATATTTTAACAATATTTAAGTTTCAAACTGTAGAAGAAAAAAATTAAGTTTCCCAAATATTGCACTGGTCTTATAAATTATTAACTGTGCTGTTTTGCACTTTTACAGAGAATGAGGACTTCCACCATATGTCTACATGGTTGATTAAAAAGAGCAAAAGGAGAAAAATAGCCCTTGAGTATCAAGAGCAAGATGTCATCAGCCATAAGTTTTTGATCCAGCTCCATCAGCAATAAAATACATTTCCTGTCACTTCCGATCAAACTAAAGAACTTTTTAAAAAGATTTGCTCAGCCTCGTGTCATGATGTTCCTAGGCATACAAATTTGTACAAGGAGATACATCGCGCTGA
The DNA here is from genome assembly GCA_029339505.1 of Unio delphinus. NCBI lineage: Eukaryota > Metazoa > Mollusca > Bivalvia > Unionida > Unionidae > Unio > Unio delphinus. The sequence goes on along the minus strand of JAQISU010000287.1, from coordinate 1,777,201 downwards.
GAGCTGCTGCTGGAGAAAATTTAGAATCTATTTCTGAATCGGATGCTTTGTTATTTCTTAACCGCAGTGCAACCCATGACTTACTGAGAGACGTACTGTCAGACCTTTTCTTCAGCAGTTGAACTTAAAGTGGCATCATACTGAAATCTTGATACCGGTATATAAAGCTGATGGGGGATTTTCCATAACATGACACTTTGTTATTGAATTTGCTATATAACATGCTTTTTTCATTTCAATAAAATATTGTTCTTGCTTGTGCTCTTCTGCACAGTTTAGATTTTACATTTTTTTGTCGTTGTATGTTGACGTCATGCGTGTTCTGCACTGGGGGTGGGGAGATGTTAAAAATAAAAAGTGTTTTAAATCCTCAGTATATAGCAGACTTCCCGAAAGCCGTCGGTCCGTCGGACATGACCGACACATTTTTACCCGGACTGACAGTTTTTTAGTCGGCATCAGACCGACTGTCCGGCAGTTTTCTCACTCTGCACCGCTCGAGTAGTCGTTAGTAAATCTAGTTTGTTAAACAGATTTTCATTGGTTACAAGCTTTTGAGCGTTCCAATCGCTACGCCTGTTATAAACAGTTATGCGGCTCACCGGTCATCATGGCCTCGTTGAAATATTACGACGGAGAGAAACCAGGGAAAAAAAGAAAACTATCTTATGAAGAAATGAAAGAAAAGAAAAAGGATTATGAAAAACATAGGGTTGAAAGAACCTTTAATGATAAATGGAAATAAAACAGAGACTGGTTAATATTTGATGAAATAAAGCAAGTTATGCAGTGTGCCATGTGTCTCAGTTTCTACGGCGAGAAAGCGAGGTCTGATGAAAATTTGCAAAACACAAACGCGTTTATCGTCGGATGTACAAAGTTTAGAATGTCAACAATAAATGATCATGAACTTTCCAAGTCCCACAAAAAAGCATCAGAGTTTGTTTCAGGCAGACAGAAAACTGCTCTGGAAAAACTATGGTCAGAAGCCGGCAAAGCACTTAGGCAATTAAAGGCAGCTGAAAGAAGTAGATTAGTGCATTTGTTCAGAAATGCACACGCAGTAGCCAAAAATAATCGTCCACTATCAGATTATACATGGCTGTGTGAAATTGAGAAAGCTAAACAATTAGACATAGGCAGTATATATATTAATGACAAAGCAGTATAGCACAGACAGAAGCAAAAAACTCAAAATCTTATAGAGTATAATCCATTTTTTGCCTTTATTATGGATGGAAGTACAGATATCTCAGGAGATGAACAGGAGACCATATACATAAGAACTGCAATGAAAGGTGTTGTTAAAGAAAGGTTCCTGAACATCAGCACTCCAAACTCAACAAAGTCTCTGCATCTCTTAGAGAATGTTATGCAGGTCTTCAAGGAGAACAGCATCAATGAAAGTATGATTCATTATAAAAGTTTAACAAATTCTGTAAATATGATTAAATAAGATCAGATTGTTTAAAATTCTACAAAGCAATGATTAAATTTGGTAAAGTGATAATTATTAATAGGTACATTAAAAAACTAAGATGAACTTGACAATTTTGATAAACAGATCATGGTTACAACAGACTATCAGTGAATTTGACTTAACTTTACATGATTAACATGTGTTATTTACACTTAGAAAACAAAACACGTTACAAAATACCTAAATTTTGTTATATTTTGTCGGTCTGACAGATTTTCTTTCGGTCTGACAGATTTTCAGGTTTTGTCAGACTGAATGTCTGACACTTTTTTTGAGCTTTCGGGAAGTCTGGTATATAGAATCATTAGATAGTTTACAGCAATCTGAACACAATACACTTTAAATTTTAAAAATTGATACATAGATGGCCAAGATATTGAATTTTTAATATTTGCGGCTGTATTTGCCGTTGACCAAGTCGGTGAAGATCATTAATTTTGGAGGTCTGCTACATCGTTATTTCAGAGAATTGAGTTCCCCAAAAAATTGAGCAAAGTCTCTGTATAGAATGTAAGAGATCTGGAAAGTTACAGACCTAAACTACAGTTAGTTTCAATAATATCAACTACTCAATATGGCCATTTATGCAATTTGACAATTTTGAAGAAAATCACACCATTTAATGAAGAGTTTTACCCATAACTTGTGAACCAGATGAGGTAGACTTATAATCTTTTTTTTTCTTCTTTTAGTTTCATAAAAATCTATCTACTGGTTATAAAATCCACACAGAATTTCTAAGTTAAAGTTTTGGCAGCCAGGACATAGCTTTAATTAGTATTTGTGTGTACATGTTATTTTTGAAATATTAGGTTAAATGCTGATTATTATTATTATTATTATTATTATTATTATTATTATTATTATTATTGGTATTATTATTATTATTATTATTATTATTATTATTGTTTAATTATTAGTATTATTCTAAGTTATTATTATTATTCTTATTATAGATTTACATATACAGAATGCTCATACTCATCAGCAATATAATGGAACAAGAGTAACAAAAATGGAACATTGGATTTTTTTTGCACAGATCATTTTGACCTCTTGTACAACCAGTGCATATTGTATTCACTTTGACAACATGAGACAAAGATGAAATATGAGTATGTATATTAACAATGATGATTTTCATAATTATGCATGTATACGTATTTGGTTAGAATACAGTAACTTCAAATTACTTCTTCTAATCTGAACTCCCAAGTCCTTTCTGTACTAAGGTTTACCTGGCTAATGGCTTATATGGTTAAGTACAGATACCATTCACCATGTAGCTATGTTACAAAGCAGGTTAGCATGCTGCAGAGGATGATTAAAAGCCAAGGAGTGCATAAAGAAGGGGAAATGCAAAAGCTGGAAATTGCATATCCGTTGTTTTCACGTGATGTCACAAAACGTGTGTACTTCCATATCCGCCATTTTGAGTCCCTATCCAACATAACCGACATGTTTCATTTTGTGAGTAAGAATATAAGAATACATCACATTCTGTTGTGCATATCAACCTCGCGAGATCGAATCGCGTGACTCATTTTACCTGTTTCTTCAAATAAAATATTTATATTTCAACCATATTTGTTATTCTTTCCTAAACAAATAGATCGATCAATAAACAAACGCATAAACAAATGGATATACAACCAAGTAGAAACATGTAATGATTTTCGATTTTCACGGGCTTAAATCAAGCATTGTGATTATCGTTAAAGTTTAAAAGCCAATTGTTTATATACAATTTCATATTTCTAAAAGCATTTGAGGAAAACATCGTTTTGACATTCGAAACAACGTCATGTTCCGTCAGACACGTGTTTCGTTTGAATACACTAAAGATGAAACTTCTTTGACCGGTTATTGTTTTCATCTAGTATAAGCTTACATCCACCATCCCCTCCACAAATACAATATTTGAATATACTAATTAAAATGGTTTCTCAAATATTCTATGGCACAAACACATGTTGTTGCGAAAAATATTTGTATATAAAAGTTCTAGCATAAAATACATGCTATGAAATTTTAATTCGTGACTGATATTGTATCCAGAAAATCATGATCTGGAAATACTTTTTCAAGATGACAAGCTTAGGGATATGATACGAATGACTTTTTAAAAAACATCAATATTGTCTGTTTGTAAACAACAACAAAAAGTGCATTTCTTAGATATCAATACTATACACGATTACGGTTCTACTTTACTATTCTGTCTTTTGATATAAGCAAGGGAACTTCCAGTTCTTTTTTTTCTATAGTGCACACAACTTCAGGTATAATCTATGTATTGTGTCGAAGAAGTAAATACCCTTATCGATAGTTAAATCAGATTATTATTCTTGAATATACATAATGACTAATGTTTGTTAGGGGCTCAAAATGGCGGCAGAAGGTGCGCGCGCATTGAATTGTGGGTATTTGCGTACTTAATCGTGACATCTATGAAAACAACCCATAGCTTGCGTGTGACAATATAAATAATTACTTCAACATCCAACACTTTAATTTTTAGAAATAATGTTGGTCGTTATTTTACAATATTACTGTACAATATTATTTCTACAATCTTTCGCCATATTCATCATCTAAGCACTAACTCTATGTTCAGCCTCGTCTGTTTCATTTTACATTGTAAGAACATTGCACCCTTCATCAAAAACGCGAACAGATCATAGTAAATATAGCACGCAATGCGGTTACTAGAAACATCGAAATACACTGAAAAAAAACGAAATACACACCAAAATACACATGTATTTACATGTTCTCTTTGTATATATCGGTTTCCACCCAAACATTACTTTTGTTTTTGCTTGAATAATAATATTAAGCCCCCAAAAATATGATCTATTATATTTTATACGAATTATTTACTTTTTTCCTATTTATATCCCAATTCCTGTAATGATGTCACTTGGTCATACTTGATTCGACAGACCTGATATATGGCGTGTCATAGTAATATATAGACAGCGTAAAAGGGACTTACAGACAATTCAGCCCAACTTGGACCGAAAATAAGCCAATTTGGCCCAACTTTAAAGACAATTCGGCCCAAGTTGATACTATGTAAGATATATATATATATATATAGAGAGAGAGAGAGAGAGAGAGAGGTGTCGAGCATTTTGCCAGTTTAGTTGCTGCAACATCAACCTTGTACGACTTAAGTTTCTGTTTTATTCAGTATTGTCAATCATGGTTCCTCCTTTACTCCAAACAAATTAGAAATGAATAAACTGATTATTAGTCTTAATTATGGTACACATTATCTTTATTCCCTTGTAAGCTGCATACATACATACATACATACATACATACATACATACATACATACATACATACATTAAAATTGAAGCTTCATTGATTAATTGCTTTTGACACCCAAATTCACTAATGAGGCACAAATCAATGTCGCTGACACGTTATCACTAAAAGTAACAAAGGAAATCTTTTTCAAAATGATCAGGCGATGGGCTCTTGCGCGTGCCCACAAAAATATAGGTATTCTGAAATGTGACATTTAAAAGTTGAGACGTAAGATAAAGACAAAATATACAAACTTTGAGCGATTCAGTAAAATACTATGACTGTTGCCAGAACCTAATAAGGAATTAAGTCCAAGTAAAAGAGCCGATGCAGAAGTGTACAAATTTATATGTGATCCTATGAAGACGGAATCTTGTCAGACGAAAACTCCTTGTATGCAATGCAGTTTTGTCTGAAACAAAGGCGATAAGGCAGTCGCGTTCTATAAAATGACTCTGTGTTCTATATCAGATTATTTATTGGTTCAATATTCAAAATGTCTGATGTCGAAATGGAATTAATTAACAATGCATTTGCTTCACGCGAGTTAAATACACACGTTACCTAAACAGTACACGTGAGCGGACTCCTCGCCTTCATAAAGCTAAAAATATTGTTTTCTATTTGTGAAACTGTATTTAAGTTCAGGCCAATTTAATTGCACACAAAAGTGTACATTTAAGTTGTTTGAATTTTAAAATATATATCCGTGTCTTACACTACGACACATGCGTTACATATTCTACATTACAAAACATTTTAAAAAATAAATGCTATTTTTCTTTTTAAATTTCGTGAAAGCACTTAATTAAGTATAACAATGTTATTAATTTCATCTTCTTATAAAATATAAAATAAGTCACAATGATTATATCAGAAATGATCATGCGAATAATGATGTTCATCTGTCACATACAGGAAAAATAACTACAATGAAGAATACGTGTTTAATATGGTTAATTAAACATATTTGTAATAATTACATACCATAATTTTAGAATCAAAAGGAAACCAAGAAAACTGAGTGAAAACAATTACAGATTTAATGAAGTCTCTTATCTGATACATACGTTATATCTTTGGAGTGACTAGAAAGGCATACACATGTAAACTTTCGCGCTAATATTTTGAATCGGAAACTGTTATGATTAGAATGGTATTACTTTGAGAACTTAAAATGTGTTTGGTGTTTTGAATATTCATTATCAATTTAAATGAAATTTAAAATACAAGAAATTTTGGTAAAGATGCATCTTTCGTTGTGCACATTTATCTGTCTTTTTCGTAACTTATAACAGCAAAACGCAATAGTGTTCTGAATTAAATTTATGTCAAATTATCGCAAAATACCTAATTATGCAATTTTCAACCATTTTCCCTGTACAATGTTAGCTGTAACAAAATCGACCATCTTCCACAGGAGATATGATGCATCTCATTATTGTCTATGTAACTCCCATCACGTCCATCTCTAGTATACTTTTTATCTCCACAGTAATATTTGGCTTTGGGACAGTTATTCCTAAACATATCATAAAGCTCCTAACCATTATAACTTCGGCAAATATTTATCTTGTTTACAAAATGTTCCAAATTTTATTCTAAAACATATTATATAAGAATTTTCAAAATATATGTTATAAATAAATAATTGTTAAGACTATCATCAGTTCTATTTTGAAATTGGGCTGAATTGTCTTTTGAGTTGGGCCGAAATGTCTTCAAAGTTGGGCCGAATTGTTTTATTTTTGGTCCAAATTGGACCGAATTGTCTTTGAGTCGAATTATCAAAGTATCAAATTATATAGTTTTTAATCAATAAATAACATTTAATTTAATTTTCGTTTTAAAGTTTTCCGATTATTTGTGATTATATATATATATATATATATATATATATATATATATATATATATATATATATATATATATTGGTTATGATGATATGTCTATTTTTGTAAATATGTCAAAGGTGAATACATGTTTGAATAATAATAAAAATAATTTAAATTTATATGATTTATTTATTCTTTACTTGATCGGACACACACACATATATGGTAAACGGCGATTTGATAATGTATTGAATGGACAGAATATATAGATGGATATAAAGAGATACAGGAGCAGTTTGTAACTGTCACAAATGTGTACATTCATTTCAACGAGAAAAGCGGCACGAATATAATCTTATTAAATTATTTTAATATCAAGATCAAACTATTTAGTGATACACCTCACAGAAGCTATCCTTCATGAATTGGCAAGCATGCTGCAGTTTAGGTGCAACCCATAGTTTATTAGCATTAATAATTCATGAAGGTGACCAGTCATAGGGAATAAATGCTTATGCTGTATATCAGAGTCTAAAAGTAAATGGACAAATGAGGCATTATATTTCTACTTATACCATGTATAACCAAAGATGATTAATATACATATACATTTTTTTTCACTGTGTATGGTATCTGCACATACCAGTGGCAGTCAGCAGTGCTGAATTGATTGACACATGCAAGATTTAAATTCAGAGAGAGAGAGAGAGAGAGAGAGAGAGAGAAAGAGAGAGAGAGAAAGGTTATTTTATTAATGGAGTCTGCCTTTAGTTAAAATAGCTTGAATTAGTATAAAAAAATAACTGAATATGTTTAGTGAGAATGCTGGAAATACATAATCGGCCTAGAATAACTATATATGCTAACCATTACATGAGGCGTAAATAGTTCCGAATTAAGCGACTTACCAAATAAAAAAATTTTTCTTAACTTGAATACGAAATGAGATCAAAGGGAGAACAAGAAATATATGTGCAGTGCAGTCAATTAGAACATTAAATAAGCGACTTGAAACAAAATGAATTAAGCTGGCTTACACCGTCCGTTCCGGAGATTACATTCATTCCGGAACGATCAGTCGTTATCATTACTCACAAACGTCCGGAATGATCAAACCTATCCAATAAAGTACGACCAATTGACGCGTGCATAACTATGAAAAAGTAAATAATTTGATAAAAATATAATATATCGTATTTAATTTAGCTTTATATTATTATACAAATTAAAACAAAAATAATGTGAGAGCGGAAATCGAAATATACAGAGAGAAGATGTAAATGCATGTGTATTTCGATTTTTTTTTCAGTGTATTTCGGTGTTTCTAGTAACCCCGCGCAATGTATACAGTAGAATATCAAAAAATGGTATTTATATATTTTTTTAAAACTTAACTGTCCAGTTACCTTGTTATTCGATTTGAGCTTTGTTCGTTGATAAATCCAGCTTGAAAATCGTCACAGAACCGCTCCATTAAAAATGAATGATCTCAACACAAAATACGTGGGAATTTTAGACGCTGAACGAGATCCGGTCGCGTGCATGTCGCGTGCACTGAAAGGTCGTGTGCAAAAATTTATCAATGAAAGCGCCACCTTCTGGGAAAAAATATGCATTGCCCCGAACTGGTGATGATGGCGAGTTTTGCAGATGAGCAGCCATTTTGATAGTCCATACAGATTTAATATTTTTATATGAAAATTATGTAGTCACAACCAATGAGCAGACGACTGAACAATCATTAACGAATAGAAATGATTATAATATAATTTTTAATAATATTTAAAATCACAAAAATATTTTATTTATATTATAAATCGATAAATATGACCATGCACGACGAAATGGACATTTTCAAACTTCCAAAACAATAAAATAATATTTATTCCACTTTTATTTTATTTTAAATATGTTATACATGTTTGTCTTACAATAAAGTTATGACTACAATATTCATAAATCATATTTTGAGACAAAAATGTTAATTAGGAAATGTAAATAAATGAAGTTTTCGTTGTGGAAAATGTAAAATAAAATAGAATTACCTGGTTGATGTAAAGACTCCATTTTGTAAACAGTTATCACATTACTTCCATAGCTTGTGGTGTAAAGTAATCTTTGCTGGTCATCATAGAATATTCCTAGCAGACTTGATGACACTGTGTGTATGGTCACTAGCTGACCGCTGTCTGTCAGCTGATGAATTCTGTTAGAGTATATGTCACACACGTACACATAATCCCTGTCAGCCATTATTGACCACGGATCTTTTAATTCCTGGTGTTGATACAGAAACTTTTTTGTTTTTGGTTTCAGAATATTGTAAACATAAATTCCTTTATTAATGGAGTCTGAACACGAGATGTACACGTTGTGATCTTTGACGGCAATGCGAGTCTCACCATACTCTTCACAGATGTCGTGCGTTGAGTCCATACGTCCATCTCTAATCGATAAAATTCCCCAACACAACAACATGCTGCCTTTCTTCACACCGCTGACAACGAGTTTGTCTGAATTAAATTTTGCCAATGAATAACATAAATAAAATCCTGTCTGTAAAGTTTTGACGAGTTTTACGTCATCTATCGATTTCAATGACAGGATTACAACCGTACCGTGTAACAGACACACAGCGACTTCATTCTCGCTAATAAGACAGACATCATTGGGATGGTACTCCAGACTGTGTGATGTAATCAGTTTACCGTTATGACCATTGTAAACCTGAAGATTCCTCGCATTCCTGTCTACGGTTACCAACATGTCTTCCATCTTTAAAATGCCATAATAGTAGGGTGTATGACCGGCTGTGGAAAAAAAATGACTTACATTAGGATACGGAATACACAAAATACAGACATATATACTTTTAGTAAACAATGCATAATAAACTTATACACATCTATAAATCTATTTCTGACCTTAAATAATGATATAGTGTCATAAAATATGGACATATATACTTTTAGTAAACAATGCCAAACAAACGTAAATACATCTTTGTATCTATTTCTGACTTAAAAACAATATTCTACAGTCGTACGTTTACAGACCACCACCATTATCGTAATAGTTTTATTTTATTTAATTATTATTGCTATTATAGTTCCTTATAAAAAAATCCCTAATTCGTGTCACATGAAGCTTTTAAAACGAATTACATTTTTTTGTGGTTACATTGAATGACGATGACCTGAATATTTACAGAGTTAAAGATAGGAATTTAGATATGATATGTAGAACGAACTATAAAAAATACGTTCGAGTAAAAAACGATAAAAATTATTCAGATTAAAGTAGGACTAAAGGGGTAGATGCGATTTTACGTATGTTTCAAGTAACTCCTATTAATTACCATATGTGATTGTAACTACAACTAATAAAAATAATATAAAAATACTTTTAAAATAATATTTTTTTCTTGTATAGTATAGATGCCAATTTGTAATATTTTTGCAACTCTTACTGTTACTGCAAACTACTAGTAATACGTTTAAAAAAAATTAAACTAAAATTAACCTGATGTCTATCCCCACCATACAAAAAACGTATCCCCTGGGTCACATCATAAAAATTATTGAGATCACCAACTAACAACCGTAACACAAACTTTCTTGACAGGTAAAGACAAATTTACACATATAACTGGCACTTAAAAGGCATTCCATCCCTACCCCTGTATAGCAATTTTGAAACTTTTGAAATTATCAATTTATACCCATGTACACAATTGCTAGCATGAAAAGACAAATTTATTAATGTATACAACTTATTATCAAGACAGGAACCACCCCAACTCCAATGTAGTTTTTGGACCTAATAACTTGAAATTATTGAGATCCCAGGCATATAACCATATATACGATTACAGTTAATGAAAAGACATTTATATATGCAAACAATATAGGCCTTGGGGTTTGTTTTATGCCCTTGAATCAAGCTCGTGAGTCATTCATTGAAAGAGATCGATTTTCGCTCCCTATAACTAACTTCCTACTTCTGACATACTTGCTAGGTGACAATAATTCAACTTATGTGTCTGATTATTTTTGCTTTAATTATGTGTCTGATTATTATTTACCTTATTGTGTCTGAATATTTTTTTACTTGTATTTTATGTAGAAGAAGATAATCAAACACAATAAGGTAAAAATAATCAGACACATAATTCAAGTAAAACTAGTCAGACACATAATTTAAGTAAACAATAGTTAGACACATAATTAAAGAAGAAATAATCAAATCAGATGACGCACATGGTAAGATTTTAAATGTAAATTTTTTTATTTTTAATTCTACGAATAAAAATTTCCTTTAGAAAATATAAATGGTTCAAAAAGTTACATTGCAGGGGAAGCAAAAACGGGGATGGACTCGGGAGACAGAGATTGCCAATAAAGTCTACACAATCAGTATTCAGTACGAGCACTCATTTCTCTCAGTAAAAAGACAGTTACTGAAAACATCCCTCTCCTTCTAAAATCTATACACAATTTATACTGTGTATAAATTAAAATGGGAGTAAATGTTACAGAGTTTTTCATTTTACTAACGGAAACAAGCAAGCTTACAGTACTGTACCTTCTAAATTAAATTTGTTTTTAAAAAAGTATAAACAATACAGATATACCATCGTCCAATAGTTTGCATCTGCTATTCAAAATTGCATGTATGCATTACCCTGGTTATTTCAATGAAAATCCTTTCTCCATGTTAACTTCTGCACTCTCCAGTTTATGTCGTCTGCTACTGAATCGAACGCCGATGTTTACAGTTTTGTAACACTCATTCGGAATACAATACAGAGACTTGGCGTATTAATACAAGACCTAGTCCATTTGTAACCTCAAGACCTTTTGATATACAAAACAAACAACCAGGAACCAAGCTAAAGACTTCCGGTTTGTTAGAAGGTGCTCAGTTGGGGTAACCAAAGTTTAGTTGACATCCAGTGCCTTCGGTTTGAACGTGATGATAAATGCAGTCGAGAAGGTTACAGACATACAATATACTAGCAGACATACTAAATCTAGCAGATTTGCAAGATAATTACTGATACGGGTATAATATGATATCATTTCACTGTAGGCTAGTGAAAATCGTATGGGTGTTTTGTCGTGTACTGGTCGATGGAGATTTTGTGGGTGTACAAAATAATGCATGCGAATATAAACTTTAGCAATGTCAAGCAGGGATAGTAGAATAATAGCCAGTTGTGTACGACTTGGGCATGGATAGTTAGTAAATATGGTCATAATAATAAATATTCTTCCATGGCAAGTGGATCAACTGATAGCGAGACTTCGGAGGTCTCCAATGGGGAATAAGAAAATATTTTGGACATAGTTATGAGAGAGAGAGAGAGAGAGAGAGAGAGAGAGAGAGACGCTTGTGGAGATTTCCCCGACCAACACCCCAACCCCAAGAAATCAAAATATGAAAATATCATAGGATAGACCGAGAATTCCCAAATCTGTTTGGGGATATAAAAGTTGAACAAGAGTTTGTCAAAGTAATTTCAAATATTGATGAAGTGATAAAATTGAATTAACGAGGTAGGACATGCAGATTTAGATAAAATATTTATTTACAAAGTTATTAGATCTTTCTTTGTGGAATAAATCTACCTAGAATATGAATACATTGAAAATATGTGCTTTGTACTTGGCTGATAGACTACTCTGCTAGATACAAGGACCAAAACCAATCATAGTGAAATTTGCATATTTTAAGGACAGGGAATAGTGTTGAGCATGGCCATCATTTTTGGTGAAAGGCCTTGAGTGCCAAAAATTAACTGTTGGTCATTTTAAAAAAGCTAGTGACTGTTTGACAGCTTAGTTGTATCTTGAGAAACCAAAAAATGGGTTCTTTGACCAAAATATGACTCTTGATTCTTGAAACTACTATCTAGAGAGAAGATTATTTTTGGCTCATATATTTCTTCATATGGAGATAGTCAAAAATGGCAAAATACTATGCATAGAAGTAAGCCATACTTTCTATTTACAGTAGAAATAGATTTAGTGGAAGTAAACCATGCTTTCTATTTATCATAGATTTAGTAGAAGTAAGCCATACTTTCTAATTATGGTAGATAAAGATTTAGTAGAAGTAAGCCATACTCTCTATTTATGGTAGATATAAATTTAGTAGAAGTAAACCATAGACTCTATTTTTTGGTAGATATAGTTTTAATAGAGGTTGACCATACTTTCTATACAAATTTAGTATAAAATGCCTTTATCAGATGAACATTGTAAAATGGGCAGCAGCTTATGTTCTAACATTGTTTCATTTGTCAGTAGTTCTGGATTTGTTTACTGCAAAGATGGGTTTTGATTTATATAACCATTGGACATTTTTGCATGATTTAAATGCCCTTAACAATTTAGTGACTAGGCTGAGCACAGCTGTGTCAATATGTTCATGCCATGTGCAATTAACTGATAATTGTATGAACTCCTGTGTTAAATGGTGCCTTTTTACAACCCTTGCCAATGTTGTACTGTGTATGTGTCAGATTGTATTTCAGAGAAGCTTTCCACTCTTGCTACAATGAAAGCACTTAAAGATGATTCATGTTTCTGACATTAAATTCACCACAACAACATCACATTGAAGGAAATTTGAAGATATGTGTCTACTGTATTGGATTAAATTTCCACATGTTTTAGCACAGAATAGCACAGTCTAAAGATCTCCAACCAAATCCATACTGTTCTAAAAGTATCGTACAGTTCCAGAATACATATGCTAAATAAAATTGCATTGCCAGCTTTATTATAAATATAGGAGCATGCTACTTTTGTAAATTAATTTTTTAATTTTATTCTTGGACTATTCAATAAAATGTTTTTCCCAACCCCAAAAAGAAAGAAATTTGCTTAACATAGTATAATTACAATCATCACTTTCCCATTTCAGGAAATATGTAACATGCTTGTTAAAAGTAATTATAATTGATAAATTGTGTTCCAATTTGATATATATACATTGAGGAATTTGTATTGATAGGCATATTATTCATATATTGAAACCACCCAATTTGACTTTCATGCCCATATTGGTAAGTTTATATTGTTTACATATTTGTAAACATTTGGGATCTGGAATCATTTGACACAAAACTTGTAAAGAAGAGTAAGCTCAAATCGCATGAAGTAAACAATCAAAACTTAGTAGACATGTCTATAATAATAGAAGGTAAATTTAGAATTCATGCCATTATTGCAATGTGTCCTATGTTTCAAAACAAAACTTCATAACATAAATTTTGGACCCAAAACCTGTTTATATTAATTTAACCTTGTATTGACTTTAAATTTCCATGTGATTTCCCAAGGCTTGTATAGAGCGCTGATTTATTGTAATGTGCTCCACCTTCCCATGGAATATGTTGTTGTTGTTGTTGTTGTTGTAGGGTTTAACTCCTTTTTTTTCAGCACACGATAAGCTATACATGGCAGCCAGTATTATTGGTAGAAGAAGAACCCAGGAAAACCTCTAGAAAGAACCACCGAACCAAAAGAAGCTACTGGCAAGCTTACTCACATAAATACATTAGCCAAATCTTAGACTCGAACCCATGCAGACAGAGGTGAGATGGCAGTGATCTGTAATGGAAAGCACTTTAGACCACTCAGTGCCCCCATGGAATACTATGGTGCCTATGTATATGTTTCCTAAAATCAAACATTGATTGACTTCTCATAACTATGTGACTGTTTGAACAGAGTGCTGCTGTTGCACTGTAGTATGTTTTCCCCTTAACAGGGAATATAACTATGTGACTGTGTTTGAATATAGTCCTGTTGTATGTTTTCCCCTTCACAGGGAATATAACTATGTGACTGTTTAAACAGATTGCTGTTGCACTGTAGTATGTTTTCCCCTTCACAGGGAATATAACTCTGTGACTCATTGAACAGAGTGCTGTTGCCCTGTAGTATGTTTTCCCATTCAAAGGGAATATAACAATGTGACTGTTTGAACAGGGTGCTGGTGCACTGTAGTATGTTTTCCCCTTCACAGGGAATATAACTCTGTGACTGTGTTTGAATAGAGTCCTGCTACACTTTAGTATGCAACCCTGCCCCCACTTTTCACAGGTAATATAAATGTGACTGTTTGAATAGAGCAATGTTACACAGTAGGATGCAACCACAATCGCTTCACATGAATTAAAACTATGTTTAAAACTTTTACACTGTATTATCCTTCCCCCATCACGGATAATATAACTGCACCATGACTAGGGTCTACATTTCATGTGCCATACTTGTCTATCTTTTGGTGCTAGCTGTATCTCATTAAGGGGATCCACTCTCTGATTACAAAAAATAAAAACAAGTTTCACACTTGGAGATGCTTTTCCTAATTTGTCACTATTTAAAGTTTCCATTTATTTGTTAGGTAAATTTTGCAAATTATTTCAGAAATAAGAATGATTAAACCTTCATCACAATAATTCATGCAAATTATGATCATTTTGTTTGCAAAGCTAACTCATTTTATTTCCATCCCTAACACCATTTCTTGTATCAGGTGTTCCAGAACTGCATGCCTTTTTAAACACATTCCCTTAGTAAAGCAGCTAAAACATTGAACTGTGCAATAGTACATTTAGAGTTATTATTTTTCAAATAACAAATATCTGATTTAAATCAGTACATACAAAATTGCATAGCATTGAACACATCGGCCATTTTGTTTACATTAGTTACAGTAACGGTGACCGTTGTGTATTGGGGAAGGTCACGATTTAGTTGCGTTCTTACCATAATCCAAATGTACAACAGGGGACCATTCTGTGTTTTGGCTTCTTTTTGACGTCATCAGTATATTGTGACGTAGTAGCGTTCGACCTTATAACATCTAAAGGCCTGTGTTATATCGCCGCAAGAAAAGAATTCATTACTTATTCAACTAACATAGTTTGACAGATCTTCCATTTATTTCAAAAGACACGACGGTATGCACCAAACTCGATTTATAGTTATCAAAGGTGTGATTTTGTCTAGTGGCATGTTACTGCTTTACTGTGACTGTTATTCTCAGTACATTCCTATGCCAAGGTCATGAGGTTGTTGGGTGTAACTTAACAGTGACTGTTTATTCATAGGTTGGATTGTACATTTTAACAAGAACATTTTATAAATAAAATGTACGTGTGCGTATCGAAATAATGGCTGGGATCCTTTTAAATAAGTGGCATCATCAACGCCATTTTATCATGATGAAGTTATTCATCAACATAATAATCGTAACAAGCGGCCCGACATACGGTCATTCCTACTGAATGATTAGTATCATCATCATGGTTGTTATCAAGATCTTGTACAATGATCGTTAGTTCCGTTATTTTCGTAATGTTGCTGTTGTGATGATGATGTGGACGATATTTCCAGTTATTTTTCTTGCAGATGTTGTTGTTGCGGTTACGGTTAGTCGTATCCTTTTTATTTTCAGGAAGGGAGAGGGCCTTTTGTATTGACTGAGACAGTATTTATTATGCAGTTGGAAAGTGTTTTAAGATATGTCTTGTGAGCAGACGGCATGATTCATGCTTTCCATTATTTAAATATCAAAATGTGAGTGAAAAGCGATGTTCCTCTCATTATTCTTTATTATATTAAGTTTATTTGTTATTCTCTGGAAAATGATATTATGTAGCAAATTAAAGGTCAATGCACTTTGTGTTTACAAAACCATCTGCACATGTTGCTAAATACATGGTTTGTGTTGATTTATTGTTTTATAGCTATAAGGCACATCAGATACAAGTAAACCTAACCATTGGATGTATTTTGATTAATCCTCGTCTATACGTCAGCCACTGAAACCTAAATTCATGAAAGAGAGGATAGGGGTGGGAGTTCGGGTATGTAATGTAAATTCCATATACACTTACCGATAGTGGTTATTTAATCCTCAGGCAACTTGAATAACGTATCTTCCCCACGAACTATCAGATAAAATGCGATTGAATGTGTGGGGTACTCTGAGTTACAAAGGAAAAACTGTTCTGTGCCGATACTCTTTTCCAAAGTCTCCAGACAAAAGAGTAGCTTACGTAAATTCTTTTCTCAGAATTACGAAATTCTCTCAGAGGTTATTCTTAATGGATCGTGAAAGGTTTTCTTACGCTTTAAACTTGCCAAAATGTTGTGCGCAAACATTCGCTGATATGTCAAATGTAGGAAAATGGACTAATTTATTTGGATACAAAACTCGTTACATCGTATCGTACAAGACCTGGATACTTTATACACGTGAAAAACATTCCATAACTGGTGACTTTTCTGTCGAGTACACTTTTTTTTCTCAGTTTGTTTCTTTTTCAACACAATGTAAGTTTTCGCTTTTTTTTACTTCCATCTTCGCTAAAAAACAAGATATCAGAATCGTCTTACCAATTGTTAAAATATATGGTGACGTTGCAAATAATTGGAAAAGATGCTTGTCACTTCCTTGGGCTAATTACAGATTCTCTGACATTTAATTTCATTTACCAGTCATTACATATGCTTGTATTTTTTATAGTAATATAAATATTGTGATAATATCATCACAAATTGAAAATATTAATAATTTTACAATTTAATTGGAAGTGTTATTTTTCTTACATTCAGCATTCCTTTTTTATGTAATTTTTTTTCACTAATAATGACATATGGAACATTGATATTCACACCTAATTTAGAAATTATAGGTACGCCGATTAAATTTCTAACAAATGTAACGATAGTTGTTTTGTATGTAAAAAGCACATTGACAGTTACTTTGATTAAATGTGCTAAACGACCTCATTTTTATCTGAATATTGAACTGATGGAATCTGAAACCTCTGTGAAGATTTTTAAATGATACATATTATGTTGGTTTTTTTTGCTTTTTGTTTTGAAGTGAGGTTTAATCCATATTTAAATTTAGAACGCATTGATTTAGTGTCTAGCAATTTTCTGCTCAAAATAGACTCGAATCCTGGATCACTCCTTTGTTAAAGAAAAACGTGATTTTCTAGAGAACATGTTTGAAAAGTCGTTGAAGTCCTTTCAGTATCAGAGACATTTCTGAGTCACATATTTTTTCAAAAACAAGACAGAAACAAACCCATAGATCCATACCATGTCACGTCAACATTCCGACAATTCAGCATTGACCACTCATTTTTACCAAAGGACACTCTATTTCCTAGATGTAACAAATAATCATCATTTGGCATTATTTAGAAAATAGTGTGAAATATCATGCACATTATAATAATGACTACACACTATATTGTGATATATTCAAATTTACCAATTAGTACTGTGTATTTGCTTGCACGTTTGTATGAGATAAGAGTTTTGTCAAGGCCTCTTGTGTTACAAGAGTTTGGATGGGATCAGAGTTTGTTCTAGGTCAGTTGTGCTACAAAAGTTTGGATGCGATAAGAGTTTTGTCAAGGCCTGTTGTGTTACAAGAGTTTGTATGGGATAAGAGATTGTTCTAGGTCAGTTCTGTTACAAGAGATTGGATTGGATAAGAGTTTGTTCTAGGTCAGTTGTGTTACAAGAGTTTGGGTGGGATAGAGTTTGTTCTAGGTCAGTTGTGTTACAAGAGTTTGGATGGGATAAGAGTTTTATCTAGGTCAGTTGTGTTACAAGAGTTTGAATGGGATAAGAGTTTGTTCTAGGTCAGTTGTGTTACAAGAGTTTGCATGGGATAAGAGTTTGATATAGCTCAGTTGTGTTACAAGAGTTTGGATGGATAAAGTTTGATCTAGCTCAGTTCTGTTGCAAGAGTTTGGATGGGATAAGAGTTTGTACTAGGTCAGTTGTGTTGCAAGAGTTTGGATGGATAAGAGCTTGATCTAGGTCAGTTGTGTTACAACAGTTTGGATGGGATAAGAGCTTGTTCTAGGTCAAATGTGTTGCAAGAGTTTGGAAGGGATAAGAGTTTGTTCTAGGTAAGTTGTGTTACAAGAGTTTGGATGGATAAGAGTTTGTTCTAGCTCAGTTGTGTTACAAGAGTTTGCATGGGAAAAGAGTTTGTTCTAGGTCAGTTGTGTTACAAGAGTTTGGATGGGATAAGAGTTTGTTCTAGCTCAGTTGTGTTACAAGAGTTTGGATGGGATAAGAGTTTGTTCTAGGTCAGTTGTGTTACAAGAGTTTGGGTGGATAAGAGTTTGTTCTAGGTCAGTTGTGTTACAAGCGTTTGGGTTGGGTAGAGATTGTTCTAGGTCAGTTGTGTTACAAGGGTTTGGATGGATAAGAGTTTGTTCTAGCTCAGTTGTGTTACAAGGGTTTGGATGGGATAAGAGTTTGTTCTAGGTCAGTTGTGTTACAAGAGTTTGGATGGGAAAAGAGTTGGTTCTAGGTCAGTTGTGTTACAAGAGTTTGGATGGATAAGATTTTGTTCTAGGTCAGTTGTGTTACAAGAGTTTGGATGGATAAGAGTTTTGTCAAGGCCAGTTGTGTTACAAGAGTTTGGATGGGATAAGAGTTTGTTCTGTGTCAGTTGTGTTACAAGAGTTTGCATGGGATAAGAGTTTGTTCTAGGTCAGTTGTGTTACAAGACTTTGGATGGGATAAGAGTTTGTTCTAGGCTAGTTGTGTTACAAGTGATTGGATAGGATAACAGTTTGTTCTGGGTCAGTTGAGTTAAAAGAGTTTTTATGGGAAAAGAGTTTGTTTTAGGTCAATTCTGTTACAAGAGTTTGGATGGGATAGAGATTTTTCTAGGTCAGTTGTGTTACAAGAGTGGATGGGATAAGAGTTTTGTCAAGGACAGTTGTGTTACAAGAGTTTGGATGGGATAAGAGTTTGTTCTAGGTCAGTTGTGTTACAAGAGTTTGGATGGGAAAATAGTTTGTTCTAGGTCAGTTGTGTTACAATAGTTTGAATGGGATAAGGATCTGTTGTAGGTCAGTTGTGTTACAAGAGTTTGGGTGGATAAGAGTTTCTTCTAGGTCAGTTGTGTTACAAGAGTTTGGATGAGATAAAAGTTTGGATGGGATAACAGTTTGTTATAGGTCAGTTGTGTTACAATAGTTTGGATGGGATAAGAGTTTGTTCTAGGTCAGATGAGTTAAAAGAGTTGGGGTGGATAAGAGTTTCTTCTAGGTCAGTTGTGTTACAATAGTTTGGATGGGAAAAGAGTTCTAGGTCAGTTGTGTTACAAGAGTTTGGATGGGAAAAGAGTTTGTTATAGGTCAGTTGTGTTACAATAGTTTGAATGGGATAAGGATCTGTTCTAGGTCAGTTGTGTTACAAGAGTTTGGGTGGATAAGAGTTTCTTCTAGGTCAGTTGTGTTACAAGAGTTTGGATGGGAAAAGAGTTTGTTCTAGGTCAGTTGTGCTACAAGAGTTCGGATGAGATAAAAGTTTGGATGGGATAACAGTTTGTTATAGGTCAGTTGTGTTACAATAGTTTGGATGGGATAAGAGTTTGTTCTAGGTCAGATGAGTTAAAAGAGTTGGGGTGGATAAGAGTTTCTTCTAGGTCAGTTGTGTTATAAGAGTTTGGATGGGAAAAGAGTTTGTTCTAGGTCAGTTGTGTTACAAGAGTTTGGATGGGAAAGGAGTTTGTTCTAGGTCAGTTGTGTTAGAATAGTTTAGATGGATAAGAGTTTGTTCTAGGTCAGTTGTGTTACATGAGTTTGGATAGGACAATAGTTTGTTCTACGTCAGTTGTGTTACAAGAGTTTGGATGGATAAGAGTTTGTTCTAGGTCAGTTGTGTTACAAGAGTTTGGATGGATAAGAGCTTTGTAAAGGCCAGTTGTGTTACAAGCGTTTGGATGGGATAAGAGTTTGTTCTGTGTCAGTTGTGTTACAAGACTTTGGATGGGATAAAAGTTTGTTCTAGGCTAGTTGTGATACAAGTGATTGGATAGGATAACAGTTTGTTCTTTGTCAGTTGTGTTAAAAGAGTTTTTATGGGAAAAGAGTTTGTTTTAGGTCAATTCTGTTACAAGAGTTTGGATGGGATAGAGCTTTTTCTAGGTCAGTTGTGTTACAAGAGTGGATGGGATAAGAGTTTTATCAAGGCCAGTTGTGTTACAAGAGTTTGGATGGGATAAGAGTTTGTTCTAGGTCAGTTGTGTTACAAGAGATTGGATGGATAAGAGTTTGTTCTAGGTCAGTTGTGTTACAAGAGTTTAGATGGATAAGAGTTTTGTCAATGCCAGTTGTGTTACAAGAGTTTAGATGGGATAAGAGTTTGTTCTGTGTCAGTTGTGTTACAAGAGTTTGGATGGGATAAGAGTTTGTTCTACGTCAGTTGTGCTACAAGAGTTTGGATGGATAAGAGTTTGTTCTAGGTCAGTTGTGTTACAAGAGTTTGGACGGATAAGAGTTTTGTAAAGGCCAGTTGTGTTACAAGAGTTTGGATGGGATAAGAGTTTGTTCTTTGTCAGTTGTGTTACAAGAGTTTGGATGTGATAAGAGTTTGTTCTAGGTCAGTTGTGTTACAAGACTTTGGATGAGATAAGAATTTGTTCTAGGCTAGTTGTGTTACAACTGATTGGATAGGATAACAGTTTGTTCTGTGTCAGTTGTGTTAAAAGAGTTTTTATGGGAAAAGAGTTTGTTTTAGGTCAATTCTGTTACAAGAGTTTGGATGAGACAGAGCTTTTTCTAGGTCAGTTGTGTTACAAGAGTGGATGGGATAAGAGTTTTGTCAAGGCCAGTTGTGTTACAAGAGTTTGGATGTGATAAGAGTTGGTTCTATGTCAGTTGTGTTACAAGAGTTTGGATGGATAAGAATTTGTTCTAGGTCAGTTGTGTTACAAGAGTTTAGATGGATAAGAGTTTTGTCAAGGCCAGTTGTGTTACAAGAGTTTAGATGGGATAAGAGTTTGTTCTGTGTCAGTTTTGTTACAAGAGTTTGGATGGGATAAGAGTTTGTTCTACGTCAGTTGTGTTACAAGATTTTGGATGGGATAAGAGTTTGTTCTATGTCAGTTGTGTTACAAGAGTTTGGATGGATAAGAGTTTGTTCTAGCACACTTGTGTTACAAAAATTTGGAATGGATAAGAGTTTGTTCTAGGTCTGTTATGTTACAGGGGTTTGGATGGGATAAGAGTTTGTTCTAGGTCAGTTTTGTTACAAGTGTTTGGATAGGATACGAGATTGTTCTGGGTCAATTGTGTTAAAAGAGTTTGTATGGCATAAAAGTTTGTTCTAATTCAGTTGTGTTCCAAGAGTTTGGATTGGATAAGAGTTTGTTCTAGGTCAGTTGTGTTACAAGAGTTTGGATGGATAAGAGTTTTGTCAAGGCCAGCTGTGTTACAAGAGTTTGGATGGGATAGTTTTTTCTAGGTCAGTTGTGTTACAAGAGTGTATGCGATAATAGTTTTGTCAAGGCCAGTTGTGTTACAAGAGTTTGGATGGGATAAGAGTTTGTTCTGTGTCAGTTGTGTTACAAGAGTTTGCATGGATAAGAGTTTGTTCTATGTCAGTTGTACTACAAGAGTTTGGATGGGATAAAAGTTTGTTCTAGGTCAGTTGTGTTACAAGAGTTTGGATGGGATAAGAGTTTGTTCTAGGTCAGTTGTGTTACAAGAGCTTGGATGGGATAAGAGTTTGTTCTAGGTCAGTTGTGTTACAAGAGTTTCAATGGATAAGAGTTTGTTCTAGCTCAGTTGTGTTACAAGAGTTTGGATGGAATAAGATAATCTTCTGGGTCAGTTGTGTTACAAGATTTTGGATGGAAAAGAGTTTGTTCTAGGTCAGTTGTGTTACAAGAGTTTGAGTGGATAAGAATTTTTTCTAGGTCAGTTGTGTTACAAGAGTTTGGATGGGATAAGAGTTTGTTGTAGGTTGGTTGTGTTACTAGAGCTTGGATCGGATAAGAGTTTGTCATAGGTCAGTTTTTTTAAAAGAGTTTGGATGTGATAGAGTTTGTTCTAGGTCAGTTCTGTTACAAGAGTTTGCATGGGATAATAATTTGTTCTAGTCAGTTGTATTACACGAGTTTGGATGGGATAATCGTTTGTTCTAGGTCAGGTGTGTTACAAGAGTTTGGATGGATAAGAATTTGTTCTTGCTCAGTTGTGTTACAAGAGTTTGGATGGGAAAAGAGTTTGTTCTAGGTCAGTTGTTTTACAAGAGTTTTGATGGATAAGAGTTTGTTCTAGGTCAGTTCTGTTACAAAAGTTTCGATTGATATGAGTTTGTTGTAGGTCAGTTTTTTTACAAGACTTAGGTTGGGAAAAGAGTTTGTTCTAGGTCAGACGTGTTACAAGAGTTTAGATGGGATAAGAGCTTGTTCTAGCTCAGTTCTGTTGCAAGAGTTTGGATGGGAAAAGATTTTGTTCTAAGTCAGTTGTGTTACAAGAGTTTGGATGGGATAAGGGTTTGTTCTAGGTCAGTTGTGTTACAAGAGTTTGGATGGGATAAGAGTTTGTCCTTCGTCAGTTGTGTTACAAGAGTTTGGATGGGATAATAGTTTATTCTAGGTCAGTTGTGTTACAAGAGTTTGGATGGATAAGAGTTTTGTAAAGGCCAGTTGTGTTACAAGAGTTTGGATGGGATAAGAGTTTGTTCTAGGTCAGTTGTGTTACAAGACTTTGGATGAGATAAGAATTTGTTCTAGGCTAGTTGTGTTACAACTGATTGGATAGGATAACAGTTTGTTCTGTGTCAGTTGTGTTAAAAGAGTTTTTATGGGAAAAGAGTTTGTTTTAGGTCAATTCTGTTACAAGAGTTTGGATGAGACAGAGCTTTTTCTAGGTCAGTTGTGTTACAAGAGTGGATGGGATAAGAGTTTTGTCAAGGCCAGTTGTGTTACAAGAGTTTGGATGTGATAAGAGTTGGTTCTAGGTCAGTTGTGTTACAAGAGTTTGGATGGGATAAGAGTTTGTTCTAGGTCAGTTGTGTTACAAGAGTTTAGATGGATAAGAGTTTTGTCAAGGCCAGTTGTGTTACAAGAGTTTAGATGGGATAAGAGTTTGTTCTGTGTCAGTTTTGTTACAAGAGTTTGGATGGGATAAGAGTTTGTTCTACGTCAGTTGTGTTACAAGATTTTGGATGGGATAAGAGTTTGTTCTATGTCAGTTGTGTTACAAGAGTTTGGATGGATAAGAGTTTGTTCTAGCACACTTGTGTTACAAAAATTTGGAATGGATAAGAGTTTGTTCTAGGTCTGTTATGTTACAGGGGTTTGGATGGGATAAGAGTTTGTTCTAGGTCAGTTTTGTTACAAGTGTTTGGATAGGATACGAGATTGTTCTGGGTCAATTGTGTTAAAAGAGTTTGTATGGCATAAAAGTTTGTTCTAATTCAGTTGTGTTCCAAGAGTTTGGATTGGATAAGAGTTTGTTCTAGGTCAGTTGTGTTACAAGAGTTTGGATGGATAAGAGTTTTGTCAAGGCCAGCTGTGTTACAAGAGTTTGGATGGGATAGTTTTTTCGAGGTCAGTTGTGTTACAAGAGTGTATGCGATAGTTGTTTTGTCAAGGCCAGTTGTGTTACAAGAGTTTGGATGGGATAAGAGTTTGTTCTGTGTCAGTTGTGTTACAAGAGTTTGCATGGATAAGAGTTTGTTCTATGTCAGTTGTGTTACAAGAGTTTGGATGGGATAAAAGTTTGTTCTAGGTCAGTTGTGTTACAAGAGTTTGGATGGGATAAGAGTTTGTTCTAGGTCAGTTGTGTTACAAGAGCTTGGATGGGATAAGAGTTTGTTCTAGGTCAGTTGTGTTACAAGAGTTTCAATGGATAAGAGTTTGTTCTAGCTCAGTTGTGTTACAAGAGTTTGGATGGAATAAGATAATCTTCTGGGTCAGTTGTGTTACAAGATTTTGGATGGAAAAGAGTTTGTTCTAGGTCAGTTGTGTTACAAGAGTTTGAGTGGATAAGAATTTTTTCTAGGTCAGTTGTGTTACAAGAGTTTGGATGGGATAAGAGTTTGTTGTAGGTTGGTTGTGTTACTAGAGCTTGGATCGGATAAGAGTTTGTCATAGGTCAGTTTTTTTAAAAGAGTTTGGATGTGATAGAGTTTGTTCTAGGTCAGTTCTGTTACAAGAGTTTGCATGGGATAATAATTTGTTCTAGTCAGTTGTATTACACGAGTTTGGATGGGATAATCGTTTGTTCTAGGTCAGGTGTGTTACAAGAGTTTGGATGGATAAGAATTTGTTCTTGCTCAGTTGTGTTACAAGAGTTTGGATGGGAAAAGAGTTTGTTCTAGGTCAGTTGTTTTACAAGAGTTTTGATGGATAAGAGTTTGTTCTAGGTCAGTTCTGTTACAAAAGTTTCGATTGATATGAGTTTGTTGTAGGTCAGTTTTGTTACAAGACTTTGGTTGGGAAAAGAGTTTGTTCTAGGTCAGACGTGTTACAAGAGTTTAGATGGGATAAGAGCTTGTTCTAGCTCAGTTGTGTTGCAAGAGTTTGGATGGGAAAAGATTTTGTTCTAAGTCAGTTGTGTTACAAGAGTTTGGATGGGATAAGGGTTTGTTCTAGGTCAGTTGTGTTACAAGAGTTTGGATGGGATAAGAGTTTGTCCTTCGTCAGTTGTGTTACAAGAGTTTGGATGGGATAATAGTTTATTCTAGGTCAGTTGTGTTACAAGAGTTTGGGCGTTTAAGAGTTTGTTCTTGGTCAGTTGTGTTACAAGAGTTTGGATATATAAGAGTTTCTTCTAGGTCATTTGTGTTGCAAGAGTTAGGATGAGATAAGAGTTTGGATGGGATAACAATTTGTTCTAGGTCAGTTGTGTTACAATAGTTTGGATGGGATAAGAGTTTGTTCTAGGTCAGTTGTGTTACAAGAGTTTGGATGGGATAAGAGTTTGTTCTAGGTCAGTTGTGTTACAAGAGTTTGGATGGATAAGAGTTTGTTCTAGGTCAGTTGTGTTACAAGAGTTTGGATGGGATAAGAGTTTGTTCAAGGTCAGTTGTGTTACAAGAGTTTGGATGGGATAAGGGTTTGTTCTAGGTCAGTTGTGTTACAAGAGTTTGGATGGGATAAGAATTTATTCTAGGTCAGTTGTGTTACAAGAGTTTGGGTGTATAAGAGTTTGTTCTAGGTCAGTTGTGTTACAAGAGTTTGGATGGATAAGAGTTTCTTCTCGGTCATTTGTGTTACAAGAGTTTGGATGAGACAAGAGTCTGGATGGGATAACAGTTTGTTCTAGGTCAGTTGTGTTACAATAGTTTGGATGGGATAAGAGTTTGTTCTAGGTCATTTGTGTTACAAGAGTTTGGGGGGATAAGAGTTTCTTCTAGGTCAGTTGTGTTACAATAGTTTGGATGGGAAAAGAGTTCTAGGTCAGTTGTGTTACAAGAGTTTGGATGGGAAAAGAGTTTGTTCTAGGTCAGTTGTGTTACAATAGTTTGAATGGGATAAGGATCTGTTGTAGGTCAGTTGTGTTACAAGAGTTTGGGTGGATAAGAGTTTCTTCTAGGTCAGTTGTGTTACAAGAGTTTGGATGGGAAAAGAGTTTGTTCTAGGTCAGTTGTGCTACAAGAGTTCGGATGAGATAAAAGTTTGGATGGGATAACAGTTTGTTATAGGTCAGTTGTGTTACAATAGTTTGGATGGGATAAGAGTTTGTTCTAGGTCAGATGAGTTAAAAGAGTTGGGCTGGATAAGAGTTTCTTCTAGGTCAGTTGTGTTACAATAGTTTGGATGGGAAAAGAGTTCTAGGTCGGTTGTGTTACAAGAGTTTGGATGGGAAAAGAGTTTGTTCTAGGTCAGTTGTGTTACGATAGTTTGAATGGGATAATGATCTGTTCTAGGTCAGATGTGTTACAAGAGTTTGGATGGATAAGAGTTTCTTCTAGGTCAGTTGTGTTACAAGAGTTTGGATGGGAAAAGAGTTTGTTCTAGGTCAGTTGTGCTACAAGAGTTCGGATGAGATAAAAGTTTGGATGGGATAACAGTTTGTTATAGGTCAGTTGTGTTACAATAGTTTGGATGGGATAAGAGTTTGTTCTAGGTCAGATGAGTTAGAAGAGTTGGGGTGGATAAGAGTTTCTTCTAGGTCAGTTGTGTTACAAGAGTTTGGATGGGAAAAGTGTTTGTTCTAGGTCAGTTGTGTTACAAGAATTTGGATGGGAAAGGAGTTTGTTCTAGGTCAGTTGTGTTACAATAGTTTAGATGGATAAGAGTTTGTTCTAGGTCAGTTGTGTTAGAAAAGTTTGGATTGATAAGAGTTTGTTGTAGGTCAGTTGTGTTACAAGAGTTTGGATGGGACAATAGTTTGGATGGGACAATAGTTTGTTCTACGTCAGTTGTGTTACAAGAGTTTGGATGGATAAGAGTTTGATCTAGGTCAGTTGTGTTACAGGAGTTTGGATGGATAAGAGTTTTGTAAAGGCCAGTTGTGTTACAAGCGTTTGGATGAGATAAGAGTTTGTTTTGTGTCAGTTGTGTTACAAGAGTTTGGATGGGGTAAGAGTTTGTTCTAGGTAAGTTGTGTTACAAGACTCTGGATGGGATAAGAGTTTGTTCTAGGCTAGTTGTGTTACAAGTGATTGGATAGGATAACAGTTTGTTCTTTGTCAGTTGTGTTAAAAGAATTTTTATGGGAAAAGAGTTTGCTTTAGGTCAATTCTGTTACAAGAGTTTGGATGGGATAGAGCTTTTTCTAGGTCAGTTGTGTTACAAGAGTGGATGGGATAAGAGTTTTGTCAAGGCCAGTTGTGTTACAAGAGTTTGGATTGGGTAAGAGTTTGTTCTAGGTCAGTTGTGTTACAAGAGATTGGATGGATAAGAGTTTGTTCTAGGTCAGTTGTGTTACAAGAGTTTAGATAGATAAGAGTTTTGTCAAGGCCAGTTGTGTTACAAGAGTTTAGATGGGATAAGAGTTTGTTCTACGTCAGTTGTGCTACAAGAGTTTGGATGGATAAGAGTTTGTTCTAGGTCAGTTGTGTTACAAGAGTTTGGATGGATAAGAGTTTTCTAAAGGCCAGTTGTGTTACAAGAGTTTGGATGGGATCAGAGTTTGTTCTTTGTCAGTTGTGTTACAAGAGTTTGGATGGGATAAGAGTTTGTTGTAGGTCAGTTGTGTTACAAGACTTTGGATGGGATAAGAATTTGTTCTAGGCTAGTAGTGTTACAAGTGATTGGATAGGATAACAGTTTGTTCTGTGTCAGTTGTGTTAAAAGAGTTTTTATGGGAAAAGAGTTTGTTTTAGGTCAATTCTGTTACAAGAGTTTGGATGGGATAGAGCTTTTTCTAGGTCAGTTGTGTTAGAAGAGTGGATGGGATAAGAGTTTTCTCAAGGCCAGTTGTGTTACAAGAGTTTGGATGTGATAAGAGTTTTTCTAGGTCAGTTGTGTAAACAAGAGTTTGGATGGATAAGAGTTTGTTCTAGGTCAGTTGTGTTACAAGAGTTTAGATGGATAAGAGTTTTGTCAAGGCCAGTTGTGTTACAAGAGTTTAGATGGGATAAGAGTTTGTTCTGTGTCAGTTTTGTTACAAGAGTTTGGATGGGATAAGAGTTTGTTCTACGTCAGTTGTGTTACAAGAGTTTGGATGGGATAAGAGTTCGTTCTATGTCGGTTGTGTTACAAGAGTTTGGATGGATAAGAGTTTGTTCTAGCACACTTGTGTTACAAAAATTTGGAATGGATAAGAGTTTGTTCTAGGTCTGTTATGTTACAGGGGTTTGGATGGGAGAAGAGTTTGTCCTAGGTCAGTTTTGTTACAAGTGTTTGGATAGGATACGAGTTTGTTCTGGGTCAATAGTGTTAAAAGAGTTTGTATGGCATAAAAGTTTGTTCTAATTCAGTTGTGTTCCAAGAGTTTGGATTGGATAAGAGTTTGTTCTA
Organism: Unio delphinus; assembly: GCA_029339505.1. NCBI lineage: Eukaryota > Metazoa > Mollusca > Bivalvia > Unionida > Unionidae > Unio > Unio delphinus. The sequence continues at coordinate 1,748,800 of JAQISU010000287.1, read as the reverse complement.
GGTCAGTTGTGTTACAAGAGTTTGGATGGATAAGAGTTTTGTCAAGGCCAGCTGTGTTACAAGAGTTTGGATGGGATAGAGTTTTTTCTAGGTCAGTTGTGTTACAAGAGTGTATGCGATAATAGTTTTGTCAAGGCCAGTTGTGTTACAAGAGTTAGGATGGGATAAGTGTCTGTTCTAGGTCAGTTGTGTTACAAGAGTTTGGATGGATAAGAGTTTGTTCTATGTCAGTTGTGTTACAAGAGTTTGGATGGGATAAGAGTTTGTTCTAGGTCAGTTGTGTTACAAGAGTTTGGATGGGATAAGAGTTTGTTCTAGGTAAGTTGTGTTACAAGAGCTTGGATGGGATAAGAGTTTGTTCTAGGTCAGTTGTGTTACAAGAGTTTCAATGGATAAAAGTTTGTTCTAGCTCAGTTGTGTTACAAGAGTTTGGATGGAATAAGATAATCTTCTGGGTCAGTTGTGTTACAAGATTTTGGATGGAAAAGAGTTTGTTCTAGGTCAGTTGTGTTACAAGAGTTTGAGTGTATGAGTTTTTTCTAGGTCAGTTGTGTTACAAGAGCTTGGATGGGATAAGAGTTTGTTGTAGGTTGGTTGTGTTACTAGAGCTTGGATCGGATAAGAGTTTGTCATAGGTCATTTTTTTTAAAAGAGTTTGGATGTGATAGTGTTTGTTTTAGGTCAGTTCTGTTACAAGAGTTAGGATGGGATAATAATTTGTTCTAGTCAGTTGTATTACACGAGTTTGGATGGGATAATCGTTTGTTCTAGGTCAGGTGTGTTACAAGAGTTTGGATGGATAAGAATTTGTTCTTGCTCAGTTGTGTTACAAGAGTTTGGATGGGAAAAGAGTTTGTTCTTGGTCAGTTGTGTTACAAGAGTTTTGATGGATAAGAGTTTGTTCTAGGTCAGTTCTGTTACAAAAGTTTCGATTGATATGAGTTTGTTGTAGGTCAGTTTTGTTACAAGACTTTGGTTGGGAAAAGAGTTTGTTCTAGGTCAGTTGTGTTACAAGAGTTTAGATGGGATAAGAGCTTGTTCTAGCTCAGTTGTTTTGCAAGAGTTTGGATGGGAAAAGATTTTGTTCTAAGTCAGTTGTATTACAAGAGTTTGGATGGGATAAGGGTTTGTTCTAGGTCAGTTGTGTTACAAGAGTTTGGATGGGATAAGAGTTTGTCCTTCGTCAGTTGTGTTACAAGAGTTTGGATGGGATAATAGTTTATTCTAGGTCAGTTGTGTTACAAGAGTTTGGGCGTTTAAGAGTTTGTTCATGGTCAGTTGTGTTACAAGAGTTTGGATATATAAGAGTTTCTTCTGGGTCATTTGTGTTGCAAGAGTTAGGATGAGATAAGAGTTTGGATGGGATAACAATTTGTTCTAGGTCAGTTGTGTTACAATAGTTTGGATGGGATAAGAGTTTCTTCTAGGTCAGGTGTGTTACAAGAGTTTAAATGGGAAAAGAGTTTGTTCTAGGTCAGTTGTGTTATAAGAGTTTGGATGGGAAAAGAGTTTGTTCTAGGTCAGTTGTGTTACAATAGTTTGGATGGGATAAGAATCTGTTCTAGGTCAGTTGTGTTACAATAGTTTGGGTGGATAAGAGTTTCTTCTAGGTCAGTTGTGTTACAAGAGTTTGGATGGGAAAAGAGTTTGTTCTAGGTCAGTTGTGTTTCAAGAGTTCGGATGAGATAAAAGTTTGGATGGGATAACAGTTTGCTATAGGTCAGTTGTGTTACAATAGTTTGTATGGGATAAGAGTTTGTTCTAGGTCAGTTGTGTTAAAAGAGTTTGGGTGGATAAGAGTTTCTTCTAGGTCAGTTGTGTTACAAGAGTTTGGATGGGAAAAGTGTTTGTTCTAGGTCAGTTGTGTTACAAGAGTTTGGATGGGAAAGGAGTTTATTCAAGGTCAGTTGTGTCACAAGAGTTTGGATGGATACGAGTTTGTTCTAGGTCAGTTATGTTACAATAGTTTGGATTGATAAGAGTTTGTTGTAGGTCAGTTGTGTTACAAGAGTTTGGATGGGACAATAGTTTGTTCTCCGTCAGTTGTGTTACAAGAGTTTGGATGGATAAGAGTTTGTTCTAGGTCAGTTGTGTTACAAGAGTTTGGATGGGATAAGAGTTTGTCCTTCGTCAGTTGTGTTACAAGAGTTTGGATGGGATAATAGTTTATTCTAGGTCAGTTGTGTTACAAGAGTTTGGGCGTTTAAGAGTTTGTTCTTGGTCAGTTGTGTTACAAGAGTTTGGATATATAAGAGTTTCTTCTAGGTCATTTGTGTTGCAAGAGTTAGGATGAGATAAGAGTTTGGATGGGATAACAATTTGTTCTAGGTCAGTTGTGTTACAATAGTTTGGATGGGATAAGAGTTTGTTCTAGGTCAGTTGTGTTACAAGAGTTTGGATGGGATAAGAGTTTGTTCTAGGTCAGTTGTGTTACAAGAGTTTGGATGGATAAGAGTTTGTTCTAGGTCAGTTGTGTTACAAGAGTTTGGATGGGATAAGAGTTTGTTCAAGGTCAGTTGTGTTACAAGAGTTTGGATGGGATAAGGGTTTGTTCTAGGTCAGTTGTGTTACAAGAGTTTGGATGGGATAAGAATTTATTCTAGGTCAGTTGTGTTACAAGAGTTTGGGTGTATAAGAGTTTGTTCTAGGTCAGTTGTGTTACAAGAGTTTGGATGGATAAGAGTTTCTTCTCGGTCATTTGTGTTACAAGAGTTTGGATGAGACAAGAGTCTGGATGGGATAACAGTTTGTTCTAGGTCAGTTGTGTTACAATAGTTTGGATGGGATAAGAGTTTGTTCTAGGTCATTTGTGTTACAAGAGTTTGGGGGGATAAGAGTTTCTTCTAGGTCAGTTGTGTTACAATAGTTTGGATGGGAAAAGAGTTCTAGGTCAGTTGTGTTACAAGAGTTTGGATGGGAAAAGAGTTTGTTCTAGGTCAGTTGTGTTACAATAGTTTGAATGGGATAAGGATCTGTTGTAGGTCAGTTGTGTTACAAGAGTTTGGGTGGATAAGAGTTTCTTCTAGGTCAGTTGTGTTACAAGAGTTTGGATGGGAAAAGAGTTTGTTCTAGGTCAGTTGTGCTACAAGAGTTCGGATGAGATAAAAGTTTGGATGGGATAACAGTTTGTTATAGGTCAGTTGTGTTACAATAGTTTGGATGGGATAAGAGTTTGTTCTAGGTCAGATGAGTTAAAAGAGTTGGGCTGGATAAGAGTTTCTTCTAGGTCAGTTGTGTTACAATAGTTTGGATGGAAAAAGAGTTCTAGGTCGGTTGTGTTACAAGAGTTTGGATGGGAAAAGAGTTTGTTCTAGGTCAGTTGTGTTACGATAGTTTGAATGGGATAATGATCTGTTCTAGGTCAGATGTGTTACAAGAGTTTGGATGGATAAGAGTTTCTTCTAGGTCAGTTGTGTTACAAGAGTTTGGATGGGAAAAGAGTTTGTTCTAGGTCAGTTGTGCTACAAGAGTTCGGATGAGATAAAAGTTTGGATGGGATAACAGTTTGTTATAGGTCAGTTGTGTTACAATAGTTTGGATGGGATAAGAGTTTGTTCTAGGTCAGATGAGTTAGAAGAGTTGGGGTGGATAAGAGTTTCTTCTAGGTCAGTTGTGTTACAAGAGTTTGGATGGGAAAAGTGTTTGTTCTAGGTCAGTTGTGTTACAAGAATTTGGATGGGAAAGGAGTTTGTTCTAGGTCAGTTGTGTTACAATAGTTTAGATGGATAAGAGTTTGTTCTAGGTCAGTTGTGTTAGAAAAGTTTGGATTGATAAGAGTTTGTTGTAGGTCAGTTGTGTTACAAGAGTTTGGATGGGACAATAGTTTGGATGGGACAATAGTTTGTTCTACGTCAGTTGTGTTACAAGAGTTTGGATGGATAAGAGTTTGATCTAGGTCAGTTGTGTTACAGGAGTTTGGATGGATAAGAGTTTTGTAAAGGCCAGTTGTGTTACAAGCGTTTGGATGAGATAAGAGTTTGTTTTGTGTCAGTTGTGTTACAAGAGTTTGGATGGGGTAAGAGTTTGTTCTAGGTAAGTTGTGTTACAAGACTCTGGATGGGATAAGAGTTTGTTCTAGGCTAGTTGTGTTACAAGTGATTGGATAGGATAACAGTTTGTTCTTTGTCAGTTGTGTTAAAAGAATTTTTATGGGAAAAGAGTTTGCTTTAGGTCAATTCTGTTACAAGAGTTTGGATGGGATAGAGCTTTTTCTAGGTCAGTTGTGTTACAAGAGTGGATGGGATAAGAGTTTTGTCAAGGCCAGTTGTGTTACAAGAGTTTGGATTGGGTAAGAGTTTGTTCTAGGTCAGTTGTGTTACAAGAGATTGGATGGATAAGAGTTTGTTCTAGGTCAGTTGTGTTACAAGAGTTTAGATAGATAAGAGTTTTGTCAAGGCCAGTTGTGTTACAAGAGTTTAGATGGGATAAGAGTTTGTTCTACGTCAGTTGTGCTACAAGAGTTTGGATGGATAAGAGTTTGTTCTAGGTCAGTTGTGTTACAAGAGTTTGGATGGATAAGAGTTTTCTAAAGGCCAGTTGTGTTACAAGAGTTTGGATGGGATCAGAGTTTGTTCTTTGTCAGTTGTGTTACAAGAGTTTGGATGGGATAAGAGTTTGTTGTAGGTCAGTTGTGTTACAAGACTTTGGATGGGATAAGAATTTGTTCTAGGCTAGTAGTGTTACAAGTGATTGGATAGGATAACAGTTTGTTCTGTGTCAGTTGTGTTAAAAGAGTTTTTATGGGAAAAGAGTTTGTTTTAGGTCAATTCTGTTACAAGAGTTTGGATGGGATAGAGCTTTTTCTAGGTCAGTTGTGTTAGAAGAGTGGATGGGATAAGAGTTTTCTCAAGGCCAGTTGTGTTACAAGAGTTTGGATGTGATAAGAGTTTTTCTAGGTCAGTTGTGTAAACAAGAGTTTGGATGGATAAGAGTTTGTTCTAGGTCAGTTGTGTTACAAGAGTTTAGATGGATAAGAGTTTTGTCAAGGCCAGTTGTGTTACAAGAGTTTAGATGGGATAAGAGTTTGTTCTGTGTCAGTTTTGTTACAAGAGTTTGGATGGGATAAGAGTTTGTTCTACGTCAGTTGTGTTACAAGAGTTTGGATGGGATAAGAGTTCGTTCTATGTCGGTTGTGTTACAAGAGTTTGGATGGATAAGAGTTTGTTCTAGCACACTTGTGTTACAAAAATTTGGAATGGATAAGAGTTTGTTCTAGGTCTGTTATGTTACAGGGGTTTGGATGGGAGAAGAGTTTGTCCTAGGTCAGTTTTGTTACAAGTGTTTGGATAGGATACGAGTTTGTTCTGGGTCAATAGTGTTAAAAGAGTTTGTATGGCATAAAAGTTTGTTCTAATTCAGTTGTGTTCCAAGAGTTTGGATTGGATAAGAGTTTGTTCTAGGTCAGTTGTGTTACAAGAGTTTGGATGGATAAGAGTTTTGTCAAGGCCAGCTGTGTTACAAGAGTTTGGATGGGATAGAGTTTTTTCTAGGTCAGTTGTGTTACAAGAGTGTATGCGATAATAGTTTTGTCAAGGCCAGTTGTGTTACAAGAGTTAGGATGGGATAAGTGTCTGTTCTAGGTCAGTTGTGTTACAAGAGTTTGGATGGATAAGAGTTTGTTCTATGTCAGTTGTGTTACAAGAGTTTGGATGGGATAAGAGTTTGTTCTAGGTCAGTTGTGTTACAAGAGTTTGGATGGGATAAGAGTTTGTTCTAGGTAAGTTGTGTTACAAGAGCTTGGATGGGATAAGAGTTTGTTCTAGGTCAGTTGTGTTACAAGAGTTTCAATGGATAAAAGTTTGTTCTAGCTCAGTTGTGTTACAAGAGTTTGGATGGAATAAGATAATCTTCTGGGTCAGTTGTGTTACAAGATTTTGGATGGAAAAGAGTTTGTTCTAGGTCAGTTGTGTTACAAGAGTTTGAGTGTATGAGTTTTTTCTAGGTCAGTTGTGTTACAAGAGCTTGGATGGGATAAGAGTTTGTTGTAGGTTGGTTGTGTTACTAGAGCTTGGATCGGATAAGAGTTTGTCATAGGTCATTTTTTTTAAAAGAGTTTGGATGTGATAGTGTTTGTTTTAGGTCAGTTCTGTTACAAGAGTTAGGATGGGATAATAATTTGTTCTAGTCAGTTGTATTACACGAGTTTGGATGGGATAATCGTTTGTTCTAGGTCAGGTGTGTTACAAGAGTTTGGATGGATAAGAATTTGTTCTTGCTCAGTTGTGTTACAAGAGTTTGGATGGGAAAAGAGTTTGTTCTTGGTCAGTTGTGTTACAAGAGTTTTGATGGATAAGAGTTTGTTCTAGGTCAGTTCTGTTACAAAAGTTTCGATTGATATGAGTTTGTTGTAGGTCAGTTTTGTTACAAGACTTTGGTTGGGAAAAGAGTTTGTTCTAGGTCAGTTGTGTTACAAGAGTTTAGATGGGATAAGAGCTTGTTCTAGCTCAGTTGTTTTGCAAGAGTTTGGATGGGAAAAGATTTTGTTCTAAGTCAGTTGTATTACAAGAGTTTGGATGGGATAAGGGTTTGTTCTAGGTCAGTTGTGTTACAAGAGTTTGGATGGGATAAGAGTTTGTCCTTCGTCAGTTGTGTTACAAGAGTTTGGATGGGATAATAGTTTATTCTAGGTCAGTTGTGTTACAAGAGTTTGGGCGTTTAAGAGTTTGTTCATGGTCAGTTGTGTTACAAGAGTTTGGATATATAAGAGTTTCTTCTGGGTCATTTGTGTTGCAAGAGTTAGGATGAGATAAGAGTTTGGATGGGATAACAATTTGTTCTAGGTCAGTTGTGTTACAATAGTTTGGATGGGATAAGAGTTTCTTCTAGGTCAGGTGTGTTACAAGAGTTTAAATGGGAAAAGAGTTTGTTCTAGGTCAGTTGTGTTATAAGAGTTTGGATGGGAAAAGAGTTTGTTCTAGGTCAGTTGTGTTACAATAGTTTGGATGGGATAAGAATCTGTTCTAGGTCAGTTGTGTTACAATAGTTTGGGTGGATAAGAGTTTCTTCTAGGTCAGTTGTGTTACAAGAGTTTGGATGGGAAAAGAGTTTGTTCTAGGTCAGTTGTGTTTCAAGAGTTCGGATGAGATAAAAGTTTGGATGGGATAACAGTTTGCTATAGGTCAGTTGTGTTACAATAGTTTGTATGGGATAAGAGTTTGTTCTAGGTCAGTTGTGTTAAAAGAGTTTGGGTGGATAAGAGTTTCTTCTAGGTCAGTTGTGTTACAAGAGTTTGGATGGGAAAAGTGTTTGTTCTAGGTCAGTTGTGTTACAAGAGTTTGGATGGGAAAGGAGTTTATTCAAGGTCAGTTGTGTCACAAGAGTTTGGATGGATACGAGTTTGTTCTAGGTCAGTTATGTTACAATAGTTTGGATTGATAAGAGTTTGTTGTAGGTCAGTTGTGTTACAAGAGTTTGGATGGGACAATAGTTTGTTCTCCGTCAGTTGTGTTACAAGAGTTTGGATGGATAAGAGTTTGTTCTAGGTCAGTTTTGTTACAAGTGTTTGGATAGGATACGAGTTTGTTCTGGGTCAGTTGTGTTACAAGAGTTTGGATGAATACGAGTTTGTTCTAGGTCAGTTGTGTTACAAGAGTTTGGATGGATAAGAGTTTTGTCAAGGCCAGCTGTGTTACAAGAGCTTGGATGGGATACGAGTTTGTTCTATATCAGTTGTGTTGCAAGAGTTTGGATGGGATAAGAGTTTGTTCTACGTCAGGTGTGTTACAAGAGTTTCGATGGGATTAGAGTTTGTTCTAGGTCAGTTGTGTTACAAGAGTTTGGATTGGATAAGAGTTTGTTCTAGTTCAGTTGTTTTACAAGAGTTTCAATTGATAAGAGTTTGTTCTTGTTCAGTTGTGTTACAAGTGTTTGGATGGAATAAGATTTTCTTCTAGGTCAGTTGTGTTACAAGAGTTTGGATGGGATAATAGTTTATTCTAGGTCAGTTGTGTTACAAGAGTTTGGGTGGATAAGATATTGTTCTAGGTCAGTTTTGTGACAAGAGTTTGGGTGGATAAGAGTTTCTTCTTGGTCATTTGTGTTACAAGTGTTTGGATGAGATAAGAGTTTGGATGGGATAACAGTTTGTTCTAGGTCAGTTGTGTTACAATAGTTTGGATGGGATAATAGTTTGTTCTAGGTCAGTTGTGTTACAAGAGTTTGGGGGATAAGAATTTCTTCTAGGTCAGTTGTGTTACAAGAGTTTGGATGGGAAAAGAGTTTGTTCTAGGTCAGTTGTGTTACAAGAGTTTGGATGGGAAAAGTGTTTGTTCTGGGTCAGTTGTGTTACAATAGTTTGGATGGGATAAGAATCTGTTCTAGGTCAGTTGTGTTACAAGATTTTGGGTGGATAAGAGTTTCTTCTAGGTCAGTTGTGTTACAAGAGTTTGGATGGGAAAAGAGTTTGTTCTAGGTCAGTTTAGGTACAAGAGTTTGGATGGGAAAGGAGTTTATTATAGGTCAGTTGTGTTACAAGAGATTGGATGGATAAGAGTTTGTTGTAGGTCAGTTGTGTTACAAAAGTTTGGATTGTTAAGTTTTTGTTGTAGGTCAGTTGTGTTACAAGAGTTTGGATGGGACAATAGTTTGTTCTGCGTCAGTTTTGTTACAAGAGTTTGGATGGATAAGAGTTTGTTCTAGGTCAGTTGTGTTACAAGAGTTTGGATGGATAAGAGTTTTGTCAAGGCCAGTTGTGTTACAAGAGTTTGGATGGGATAAGAGTTTGTTCTACGTCAGTTGTGTTACAAGAGGTTGGATGGGATAAGAGTTTGTTCTAGGCCAGTTGTGTTACAAGAGTTTGGATGGGATAAGAGTTTGTTCTACGTCAGTTGTGTTACAAGAGGTTGGATGGGATAAAAGTTTGTTCTAGGTCAGTTGTGTTTCAAGAGTTTGGATTGGATAAGAGTTTGCTCTAGGTCAGTTGTGTTACAAGAGTCTGGATGAATAAGAGTTTGTTCTAGGTCAGTTGTGTTACAAGAGTTTGGATGGATAAGAGTTTTGTCAAGGCCAGCTGTGTTACAAGAGTTTGGTTGGGATAGAGTTTTTTCTTGGTCAGTTGTGTTACAAGAGTGGATGGGATAAGAGTTTTGTCAAGGCCATTTTTGTTACAAGGGCTTGGATGGGATAAGAGTTTGTTCTAGGTCAGTTGTGTTACAAGAGTTTAGATGGGATCAGAGTTTGTTCTAGGTCAGTTGTGTTTGGATGGGATAAGAAGATTACTTACATTTAAATAAGAATTGTCATCCCTGATTACGAGATTGCATTGAAATAGGCAATGTCATCCCTGATTAAGAGATTGCATTGAAATAGGAATTGTCATCCCTGATTACAAGACTGCATTGAAATAGGCAATATCATCCTTGATTAGGAGTTTGCATTGAAATAGGCAATGTCATCCCTGATTACGAGATTGCATTGAAAAAAGCGGCGTCATCCCTTATTACGAGATTGCATTGAAATAAGCAATTCCATCCCTGATTACGAGATTGCATTGAAATAGGGAACGTCATCCCTGATGACGAGATTTCATTGAAATAGGAAATGTCAACCCTGATTACGAGATTGCATTGTGCATTGTAATAGGAAAATTCAACCCTGATTAAGAGATTGCTTTGAAATAGGAATTGTCATCCCTGATTACGAGATTGCATGGAAATAAGCAGCGTCAACCCTGATTATGAGATTGCATTGAAATAAGCAGCGTCATCCCTGGTTACGAGATTGCATTGAAGAATGCAATGTCATCCCTGATTACGAGATAACATTGAAATAGGAATTGTCATCCCTGATTACGAGATTGCATTGAAATAAGCAGCGTCAACCCTAATTAAGAGATTGCGTTGAAATAGGCAATGTCATCCCTGATTACGAGAATGCATTGAAATAGGAATTGTCATCCCTGATTACGAGATTGCATTGAAATAGGCAATGTCATCCCTGATTACGTGATTGAATTGAAATAGGAAATGTCATCCCTGATTATGAGATTGCATTGAAATAGGAAATGTCATTTCTGATTACGAGATTGCATTGACATAGGCAATGTCATCCGTGATTACGAAATTGCATTGAAATAATTAGTGTCAACCCTGATTACGAGATTACACTTAAATAAGCAGCATCAACCCTGATTACGGGATTGTTAACATTGAAATAAGCGGTGTCAACCCTGATATGGAGATTCGATTGAGTCAAGCAACGTCAAACCTGATTTCTATGTTCATTTGAGACAAACAACTGCAGCTCTGAGAAAGAGATTCGATTGAGATAAGCAGTTCAAACCTGATTGCAAGATTGTTAATATACAAATAAGCAGCCTCAACTCTCACATCAAGCTGGGTAGCACTGTAATAATGGAGGCTAACCCTGATAGCAAGATTGTATCCAATGAAATAAGCAGCGTCAACCCGCGTAGCGAGATAGCATTGAAATAAGTAGCTTCCACAACGATAACAAGATGGCTAACATTGAAATAAGCATCGTTACCACTGATATTAAGATTGCTAATATTGAAACAGGCATCGTTAACACCGATAGTAAGATTGCTAATATTGAAATAGGCATCGTTAACACGGATAGTAAGATTGTTAATATTGAAATAGCACCGTTAACACTGATAGTAAGATTGTTAATATTGAAAAAGCACCGTTAACACTGATATTAAGATTGCTAATATTGAAACAGGCATCGTTAACACTGATATTAAGATTGCTAATAATGAAATAGGCATCGTTAACACTGATAGTAAGATTGCTAATATTGAAATAGGCATCGTTAACACTGATAGTAAGATTGCTAATATTGAAATAGGCATCGTTAACACTGATAGTAAGATTGGTAATATTGAAATAGGAAAAGTTAACACTGATAGTAAGATTGCTAATATTGAAATAGGCATCGTTAACACTGATAGTAAGATTGCTAATATTGAAATAGGCATCTTTAACACTGATAGTAAGATTGCTAATATTGAAATAGGCATCGTTAACACTGATATTTAGATTGCAAATATTGAAATAGGCATCGTTAACACTGATATTTAGATTGTTAATATTGAAATAGGCATCGTTAACACCGATAGTAAGATTGCTAATATTGAAATAGGCATCGTTAACACCGATAGTAAGATTGCTAATATTGAAATAGGCATCGTTAACACTGATAGTAAGATTGCTAATATTGAAATAGGCATCGTTAACACCGATAGTAAGATTGCTAATATTGAAATAGGCATCGTTAACACTGATAATAAGATTGCTAATATTGAAATAGGCATCGTTAACACTGATAGTAAGATTGCTAATATTGAAATAGGCATCGTTAACACTGATAGTAAGATTGCAAATATTGAAATAGGCATCGTTAACACTGATAGTAAGATTGCTAATATTGAAATAGGCATCGTTAACACTGATAGTAAGATTGCTAATATTGAAATAGGCATCGTTAACACTGATAGTAAGATTGCTAATATTGAAATAGGCATCGTTAACACTGATAGTAAGATTGCTAATATTGAAATAGGCATCGTTAACACTGATAGTAAGATTGCTAATATTGAAATAGGCATCGTTAACACTGATAGTAAGATTGCTAATATTGAAATAGGCATCGTTAACACTGATATTAAGATTGCTAATATTGAAATAGGCATCGTTAACACTGATAGTAAGATTGCTAATATTGAAATAGGCATCGTTCACACTGATAGTAAGATAGCTAATATATTGAAATAGGCATCGTTAACACCGATAGTAAGATTGCTAATATTGAAATAGGCATCGTTAACACTGATAGTAAGATTGCTAATATTGAAATAGGCATCGTTAACACTGATAGTAAGATAGCTAATATTGAAATAGGCATCGTTACCACCGATAGTAAGATTGCTAATATTGAAATAGGCATCGTTAACACTGATAGTAAGATTGCTAATATTGAAATAGGCATCGTTAACACTGATAGTAAGATTGCTAATATTGAAATAGGCATCGTTAACACTGATATTAAGATTGCTAATATTGAAATAGGCATCGTTAACACTGATAGTAAGATAGCTAGCAGCGTCAACCCTGATAACAAGATTGTTAACATTGAAATAAATAGCGTCAACCCTGATAGCAAGATTGTTAACATTGAAATAAATAGCGTCAACCCTGATAGCACGACTTATTGAAATAAGTCAATAGCGTCAACCCAGATAGTAAGAATGTTAACATTGACATAAACAAAATCAATATCGAGTGCAAGATTATTAAAATGGTGTGATATGATGAAATAATAAATTACGTGTTGATGCAGATTAGTAGACATACTTGTATATGGCTAAATGAACTGTACGATTTTGGGGGCCCCGAGTGGCCGAGTGGTCTAAAGCGCTGTCCGTTACGGATCACTTCCATCTCACCTCTGTCTGCGTGGGTTCGAGTCTAAGATTCAGCTAATGTAGTTATGTGGGAAAGCTTGCCAGTGGCTTCTCGTGGGTCGGTGGTTCTTTCCGGGGGTTTTCCGGGTTCTTCCTCCCCCATTGATACTGCCCGCCATGTATAGCCTATATTGTGCGTAAAACTGGAGTTAAACCATAAAAAACAAACAAAACAAACTTTATGATTTCAAGATCTTATAACTGTACAAGATCAAGCTAGAAACGACTCGACAGGGAAAGGAAAACATGATTCCTTAAAGTAAATCGTGGAAATAGAACAAAGCATTATATGGAGCGTACCTAGTTTTTGAAAGATAACGCTTTTCTAAAGTATTCTACATCTCAGTTGAAAGATAGTACACAATGCTATTGCATCTCAATTAAATGCGATAAGATACCATACTATTGCATTTTAGTGGAATGCTAGAGTGTGCCATTCTATTTAACTCAGTTAAATGTTAGAATGTGCCATTATATTGCATCTCAGTTAAATACTATACCAGACTAGTGCATCTCAGTTGAATGCCAGAGTGTGCCATTCTATTGTATCTCATATGCGATAAGGTATTAGACTATTGCATCTCAGTTAAATGCTATAATATACCAGACTAGTGAATCTCAGTTTAACGCTAGTCTGCCATTCTATTGCATCTCAGTTAAATGCTATAAGGTCCCAGTCTAGTGCATCTCAGTTTAATGATAGTGTGCCATACTATTGCATCTCAGCTAATTGTTATACCAGACTAGTGCATCTCAGATATTAATGAACAATTTCTTCCTTTTATCGGCTGTATACTAAGAACAGTTTTGATATTCCTCATCGATAAAAAGATTTTGAACTGGAAGTGATGGCGGACATACTGGATGTCGAATTGGCACCATGCTCATTTAGGACCAACAAGATATCGTAAGATGTCTCCTGGTAGAATGACAACCACATTATGTTGAAGATGTTCATTCTGGTTGTCATGTTAGAAGTCGATCGGCACTATATGTTATTAAAGACCAACTAAACATCAGAACAAGTCACTTGTAAACAAAACCCAATGAATACGATCACCTGTTAATAAGGAGTTTATGGTCTCTTGTATTTGAATCTTTATTTGTTCAGCACATACTGGGCTATATATGATGGCCGGTATATCTGGTAGAAGAACCCAAGAAGATCCAAAGAAGAACAACCGACCCACTGGAAAGAACTAGCAAGCCTTTCCTCGTACCCATGTAGGTCTGTCCGAAAACCGAATCCACGCGAACAGAGGTGACACACGACTTATCTATAAATATGAGCGCCTTAGACCACTCGGTCACAATACGTCATGTTGAGAAAGAGTGGCGATAGCAATAATTTTAAGATGGCTACTGAGGTGGCCATCTTGTGTACAACCGATACCGTTTGCGTTTTGGACCAGCAAGACAATAACATGTTTCATTAACTCAGATCAAGCTGCAGTTAAAAGAGATTGAACGTCAAATCAGTATTTTGGTTAGGACCGAATATACATTAGAAGTCTCCTATTGAAAAACCCTTGTTAATATGACCATCTATTCAGGAGAAATACTGATACCAATAGTTTGAAAATGGCAGCTATTGTGGCCATATTGGACATTGCATTGCTATATTTTGACTTGAGACCAGCTAGTCATCATAATAATTATTTTCAAAGAAAACTATTTCAATTGGGCTCTCCATTCAGGAGAACTAGATTTTAAAGATGACCTCATCACGTCCATTTTCAACGTCAGATCGGCACCATGTCTGTCTTGGGACAACTAGACATTATAAGAAACGTTTTAGTGAAAACCTCATACTCATGTGCCATCCGTTTGGGAGGAGTAGCGATAGTAACGTAGACCACTGTGCCAGCTATAATGGTGGTAACAAACTTGTGTTAAAGAACGATCAGCTATCCCATAATATGTTCTAGAAAAAAATCCTCCCCCCCCCCCAAAAAAAAAAAGAAAGAAAAACAAAACAAAAACAACAAAAAACAACAGAACAAGGGATATTTTTTCAAGTGTTCCTGCAAGTTGGCAGTATAAGTGAGATGACAAGATCACTAGTTGCAGGAAAGCGATCCAGCATTTAATTAGTAATGTATCAGAGACCTGACATTTGAATTAGTTAATGAATGTTTTCATATAATGTGTTGTGTTTGAGTTTTAAATTAAACTGGAGGTCTCGTACTCTCAAATGTTACCTACTCACAAAGCTGTCTCAAAACAAGGTCCATGTAAACCATTGAATACAGGAGCATAAATGTGACACATTTAGGGTTTAAAAATGTGAAGTGAACAATTGGGAATGGATTTAAAATTTTGAAAACAGTTTCGGTACTTGACTAAAAAGGCGATTTCGTCAAAACATTACTACGACGTCTCGGAAAGCGTTGACGAACATCTAGATTAACTATGAAGAAAATGCTGAAACTTGTTAGCTTATTCTCAGCACGTGATTTATGTGCATACTCTTTGTGATATCATGAAATAGAATTTAATGTCATAAAATGTAATAATAAAATCAATACTATGTATGGTATCATAAAGTAGAATTTAAGATATAATAAACTGTAATAATAAAATCAATATTATGTATGGTATTAGGAAGTTGAAATATATAAAATATTGGCTATGCATTATATTATCTAGAATTTGAATCAACGGCCTGAATGATCGGTCATGCATAAAGGTTGCTTCTAGTTTTATTTGAATGGGTTTAGGTTTTCGTGTATTTGCATCCAACAACAATATTTGATTACAAAACCTTGATTTACTTATCGGTACCTAATCCATGGTTACTAAATTCAATGCATGCATCGTTTAAAATGTAAACTGTGAATTTTAGCACAATAATTCGATCCTCTAGCAAACTAAACATTAAAGTATTTCATTTTAGATTCCTTTTTCTGATGTGTTAAGCATACTGTATTATGTAAATGAATGTGGTAACTGGAATTTTAACTACTTTGTACAACTCGCAATGATACTACTACTACTAATTCTACTACTACTAATAATAATATTGAAAAGTGTAACTTTAGACAACACCACCACCACCATCATCATTTCTTTATATCTTACATCATGAATACTGGTTTTACAAAGATGATCGCTGCTTTTATGACCTTAAGCTTGCATTTAAGCAACCAATTAGATTATTTTGTAATCCCTTATGTCTTCTTTCTTGTTGCTGACTGCTTAATATTGACATAATTTTTTAATTCTTAAACTGACTCACATCAGAATAAGTTGTACGTTATATCAGTGCTTTCAATATTTGGGATATTTTGGACAAGCTGAAAAAGGACAACTCTCCAAAAGGTGCTTTGAATCAGATTGTTACATTCTGTATGTATAGTTAAATAATAATTTAATCAGATTGTTACATTTCGTAAGTATAGTTAAATAATAATAGAATCAGATTGTTACATTTCGTAAGTATAATTAAATAATAATTTAATCAGATTGTTACATTTTTGTAAGTTTAGTTAAATAATAATAGATTGATACGTTATATTTTCAAATATAAAGCATTGAATCAGTTTGTTACATGCCGTAAGTACAGTTAAATAGGAATTAAATGATACGTTATATTTTCAAATATAAACATAATTTTATTCATTGAATATCTCGTTTCCAAACTTTTAGAAACTTTGCAAATATGATAATCAAAGTGAGATACAGGTACTGTTTTATGTACTTTATTAACAAATTATACATTTGCTGTTGTCTATAATTGCTTTATCACAGTATAGACAACATGTTTATATTTTTGAATGAGTGAGTGAGAGTAGGATTTTTAACGTAGCTTTAACAATTTTTCAGTCATATCGCTACAATTTCTGCAGTGAAGCAGTTAATAGTGAGGCATCATGCCGCAGACATGTAGCATGATGTCTCATCCAATCACATTATCCTGACACCAGGCCTACCAGCCATAACACTAACTTCTTCATGCTCAGCACCAAGCGAGGCAGCTGCTAGTACAATTTTTTAAAGTCGTTGTTAGAACCCGGCCGGGGATCAAACCCACGACCTCCCGCTTCCGCGGCGGACACTCTGACCACTAGACCACCGGAGCGGTTTTAAATTTTTGAACAAGTCATAGTTTGTTATAAGTTTCAATATGTACCTATCTTGTTACTATTTAATAGCTAGTTTGACAAATTAACTTAATTTTAAAATTTACTTTTTCCTTGTTGTATCTTCTATAGTGGATTCAGACAGGGACGTCATTTCAATTTTATTCAGGAGGTGGGGGGGGGGGGGGGTACTTGACGGGCTCGTTAATTTTCGTATATAGGCTACATAAACATTACAGGACATGCAAATTACCCTAAATTCCGCCCTCCCCAAATGACGTCCCCGGATTGCGAAGACATGTGAGCATATTTGTATTTGTTATGGTAAGTATGAGTTTTATCGCAACGATGCCGCATATACCTAGTCGACACAGTATTAATAACACAACCGCGACAATGAATGATAAACTTGCTGATGAAATAGTATCCGCGTTAGATTTCAATAATGACAAATGGTATTTCATACAAAAAACATTTGCTAGATTTAGCGCGCGAACGTGGCAAATTCAAAAACAAACGCGATCGTTTAAGGATTCTGCACACGGTATGTGATTATCAGCGTTAAAATTAACCATAAATGTTGGTTGGTAATGAAAAGTATTATCATAGTCGATGATATCCGGAAATCACTCTCATTTACGGAATGTATTCCATTAGTAAATCTGATATTAACAGACTAGCACCAATGAGATTTTCATCGTTGACTTCGTCAAGGCTGAATTGTGTAGCTGAGCGAGTAATTAAACATATTACAAATGTAATGCTGACTAATGGGTTAACGGATCGACGACGTGAAAAGTAGCCAAGTGAGCTGAATTTGTCATAAACACTGGAGCTACAATAAGTGATGTTTCTAGATTGGAGAGAATGATCGTAACAACAG
This sequence comes from Unio delphinus, assembly GCA_029339505.1. NCBI lineage: Eukaryota > Metazoa > Mollusca > Bivalvia > Unionida > Unionidae > Unio > Unio delphinus. The sequence continues at coordinate 1,731,414 of JAQISU010000287.1, read as the reverse complement.
TCGTAACAACTATAACCGGAGAGGTTTTGTCTGATTCAAAACAATACCGAGCAAATGGAAGAGCTCCAATAAACATAGTTGATCATAACGCACACGTGTGGACTAGGGTGGTGACTATGTTCTAGCGGAATCGAATTGTAAGACTTTACCCATACTCGGAAATTATATTTGATGTTATTCACCAAATCAGTAAAACGATTACGTGTCTGCATTGCTGCCTTAGAGTTCATATGATGGAAAAATTATAAATTTGTTCTACCCGACGGCGAATTATTTCGTAGTCAGTCTCTTGATGAAACGAAGATTTTCATCTGACAACGTTGACGAATTAGTAAGTAATTGTTTTACGATAGCGTCAGTCGCAGCTTATTTCGCACGAAAAAGAAAGAAATGGAAGCCAACACAAGCTCGATTTCTCAGCGATGTTCAGTTTAGCTGTTGTGGATACTATTTGGGTTGAGATATGCACAAATGTTTCTTGATTGGCTGTTGTCACAGCTGTGAGTATCTGAGGAGATCAATGTCAGCCAACATCGTTTACTGGAAAGTCCCCAACATGATTAGCTTAAACGTTTTGTTGATTATTACGAAGAAATCGATGTCGATTACAGATCACTTGATGATAAATTAAAAAGAACTTAAAAAAGTTTAATCAGGCTGGAGCGAAATAAAAATCAGTGTTGGGCATTAGGCACAGAAATAAGAGAAACTTTCATGGATGATTTCTTGTAAAACGTGGACTCCAAACGATGTAATAGTAGCAAGTAAAAAAAAAAACCTGATATTGATGAAGCGCCATCTGTAGATGATATTGATGGGATTAGCAATAATTTAGTAGTTTATGATGATGTTATGTTAGATAAACAATCTAATCCAGTCCTGGTACTTTCTCGAGAAAGGCATGATTTTAAGACAACAATTCCTTTAAAAAATCAGGGATAACTAATATTATTGCTGTGTTTAACGGATACGCTCAGAAATATTCATCAGACTTGGTGCAACGGAGACATGGATTATAATCGTTCCAGAAATTTATTTAGTCATGCTCGGGCAACCCGGCATGGATTTATAACGATAAATTTGCATTATATAATCTGTGTCTGAATCCATTAGGATGAATGCTATTATATTTGTCTGAATCTAGCCATTAAGATAATGATATTATCTTTGTTTGAATCTAACCATTAAGATGGATGGTATAATCTGTGCGTCTGAATCTGACAATTAGATTGGTTGCTATAATCTGTGCGTCTGAATCTATCAGTTAGGATGGCGGTTATTATAAGTGTGTCTAAATCTAACCATTAGGACAGATGGTATAATCTGTGTGTCTGAATATGGCAATTAAGATGAATGTTATTATATCTGTTTCTGAATCTAACCATCATGATGGATTCTGTTATATGTGTGTCTGAATCTAACCATTAGGATGAACGCTATTATATGTATGTCTGAATCTACCCATTAAGATAAATCCTATTATCTGTGTGTCTGAATCTAACCATTAGGAGGGATACAAATCTCTGTGTCTAATCATTATGCCGGATAATATTAATTGTATCTAGTGATTAAGGAAGATCATATTATATCTGTATAACCAATAGGGTGGATCATGTTAAATATGCCTAACCATTACAATGGATGGTTTTATCTGTGTTTATATTATGATGGATGATGTTATCCTATTACAGCTATGCATTATAAGTAAATTTATAGAAGGGTACATACTTTCCCCATTATAACATGTAACAACGACCCATAGACCAATGCAATATAACGTCACGACAATAAACCCCATTGACGCGTTGCGTTATTGAACAGAAAAGGACGGATTTTGAGAGCTGAAATCAGGCGAATAACGGCCCGGTTTTAATTTTGCATTTCTGGCGATGCTAACAAATGAAAGTAAATTTCCGACACCAATATAATCGTGTTCATGTCATGTTTACTTGTGCAAATGGAAATCTACCATTGACTTGTGTTACGTATATCTGATTTAATATACATTTATTTTTATTTTTATTTTCATTACATGCTATTGTAATGTACTTTTATTGATGATTGTTTTTTTTTCTTCAGAAAATCGGTTGACTAAATTATTTTTTGGTAAGCAAGTAATGTTGTCCTAGAACCTAACATTTATTCAAGGTTAACCGCATCCACGTGCACAGGTTTTATTTTAATTGTAAAATAATTGGTTGATGTCAAGGTCAATATTGGACTGGTGAATTAAAACGTAAACAAACGTTTTGTTCTTAAAGTAAAATTATTGTTTCTCATCGGGGTCATGTTAGGAGTACGTGATATAAACACGATCATGTGACCCCTTTCTTTTTTCTCTCGATTTCGCAAGTTGTTGATATTTTCAAAACTGAATATTAGAATACGATATAATTACTTTTTGTTGAAATATAGTTAGCATCTGATGTTAGATCATTTCTTTTGTTGGAGCCAGTGTTTTAATCCATGTTAATTGTTTTAAAAACATTTGGATTTTAAAAGGATTAATACGTATCTCGAGAAATATTTGACGTGCTCATATATAATTCTTTGAAAGAGACAGTTTATCAAAATTGTATTCGGATTTCCATCTCCGGAGTGTTAATTCTTGTGAATTTACAAGGAACTGTAGATAAACAAAGTACAGACTACAGCATACGTCATCATCTTCCATCTTGGATTTTCCTAAATGACTCAAACTTGAATTCATTGGAACATTTCACAACTAGGACTTTTGTAATTTAATTCGTGGACTATTCTTAGATTACCTTTCGATTTGATTCTTAAAACTGTAATTCTATTTCTACTTTTACAATCTTTTCCCAGAGAAATAATTTTTTTGTGTAAAATCTTTACTAAGCTTGTTGGTTTTTTCACGTGTTCTATGTTACTGTTTATTTGAGCCTAAACACGCAACACTTGATCGACAGTTTATAATCTATCGCAAGTTATTCCGTACTAAGTGTATCATCACTGAAATCCATCTTATGTTGCATAACTAATGCAGTAGATTAATAGGCAATACTAATATCGTAACTTTATCATTAGAGGTGAAAACTGAAAATAATACTGATGATGGAAATCCGACATAGTCAATCAAAAGCAATGTTTTTTTGTTATTGTTGCATTACCAGATGATATTAGGCTACGCATAGCACCTTCCAATAATGATATTTGATATAAAACAGTTAAAACAATAATTAGATATATACTGAATATAATTATCACTTTACATCCATTCACTCAATCGGGCAACTGTTGTGAATGGCCGTTTCTCCCATCGCACTCTTTGTGTTTATATAGGTAATGCTATGTTGTGGGCTTAGTGGAAATATGCTGAAAACTTTCATTACTTATATTAGACTTAAAGAAACAAAGCCAAGATAACTATGAAATCTAGATTTAAGCTTATTGAAATGTTGACTGTGGTATATCATTTTGTGTTTAGTACATTATGAAATACCATGTTTACGTATCGAAGTGTAAGAAAAAAAAAACATAATGGTTGTAATATATGACTTATCTATTACATACCTTCCGTTTCTAGTTCCAACGTCCCAACTTTGACTATACTGCAAATAGCCTGATTTGAACCTGCAGTGGCCATCGTGTCTTTTCAATGACTTATGGATACAACCGAGTTGACTCTAAGACGATGTGAGTTGTCAACCTAAGACAGTGGCGACGTTAAGGCCTGGGCTGCAAAAGGTAGAGCAAACGTGCAACCCAAATCCATATATATATATATATATATATATATATATATATATATATATATATATATATATATATATATATATATATATATATATATATGTCGATTTTTAAATATCCGCTTTTGTGCAAAATATCAATATCAGATAAATAAGTACTTGTATAAAATACCAAAATTATTTTAGGTCCAATTGGCCGAGTAGTCAAAAGCACTATTCTTTACTGATCAATATCATCTCACCTCCGTCTGCGTGGCTTCCAGGCTTTATCGGTCCAATGTGGGTGTATGAGGAAGCTGACAATAACCTCCAATGGGTCGGTAGTTCGTACCGCGGGTTTCCCCGAGTTATTTCACCACAAGTCTGAACATTCTTACTATTCCGCCACTAGATATACTTGCCACCAGGTGTATCCTATCTAGCCCTAATCAATGGCGTTAAACACCAGACAAACAACATCCAAAATAAATCTACAATATATGCATGGCTCAACTATTAATGGAAACATACATTATTATTGCTTTGCATACAAAGTGGTAAAAAGTATTTGCGCACTTGTTCTAGTTTACCAGATTGAAGCCAGGTAAGTTATTGGTATGCTTAGTCAGTCGTCAGTTGTCCTAAGTGTTGCTTGTCAATCAGTCTAGAGGGTTCAGTTAAAACAGCACGTGATCTACCTGGGTGCATATTTTTTATCTCATTCAGAGGTATGATGAATTTGATTATGAAAGATAGTTGAAACATAACTGCATGTAATTGGCTGAACGTACAAAAAACGAGAGGCTTTATTTTCAGACTGGTAATTTTAAGGGGTCCCTAACCCTCTTACTCCTTGTCCCCCCTTCAAATAAAAATGTAAATCTTGATAATAGTTTCATTTTCAGAACATTGATGCATCATAGTTCCTATAAGAGTAACGACCATCCTACACGCAAGATGTTACTAAAACAATTGGCAGTTTCCACATCTGTATCAAGCCTAAACTCAAACAAGTTATGCATCTGTATCATTACCAGAAAATAAATGCCTTCGACAAGTAATGTAATTCCAATAGCATTTCATACACTGACTAGATGCGAATCCACGTAATTGTGAACACAGGTGATATGAATGTGTTTCGTCAGACTGACCAGCAACAGACATTGACTAGACAGTAGTCACCCACTCTCAACACAGTAATATAAATGTGTATTTTGCAAATTTGTAATCATATAAAGAAGACCGATGCTTACAAAATGTATACAAATCCCTCAAAATCTAACATTGGTGAGTTTACATGGTCTTTCGTCTATGCTTCTGTGCAAAACCCCATTGCTATAAACAAACAAACCAAACACTACAGATAATGTAATAAGTATACATCAACGAGCTAGGTCGTAAATGTTTCCATACCCGACTAATTTATTTTGCTATTGCAATATGTCATCTTTTTTATGTGGTTTGTTCCAACAATTGCATGTATATAATTTACCCAAAAAACCAGAAACAACTGGTAAAAATGAATAAAGGTTCATTTATAACCGCAAAATTCCGTTGTGTGCGTACATGCCGTTTAGTATTTTATTTCACACTAATAAGTCCAAAACTTGCAGCTATCATTTCTTGCTCTCTATTTTGCCATTTCAGCATATACAACTGTTTTAAGCTGAAGTCATCTTTCTGTCAACTCTTTTTTCTGTGTTCCGTCCCCATTAATTGCTACTGCTACTAATTTTGCTGTTGCTACAACTGTAATGGAATGACCTCACAGGATATCGCTAAACAGTGCAATCACCACTATTAATGCAACTGTGTGTGTCTTAACGTATTATAACAGCGTTGTCGACTATTACATTCGCAAACAATTGTAATAGCTATAATGTGTTGTGGTGATGATAATGGAGATGATTATGACGACAACCATATTAATAAGGTATTACAACTCCACTTTTTTTTTCCATTTTGTGTATATGGAGCGTTAATCTAATACCGAGTACAAAATCTACCTAAAAGAATAACCCAACACTCAAAACCTGTGCGCTGTATACCTAATACATTATTCCATATCACCAATTCCCATATATGAATACGTTGTCCGCTGTATACTTTATAAATCAGTACATATCACCAAAATTCCCATAAATGAAGACGTTGTATACTTTATGCATCAGTGCATATCACCAATTCCCATAAATGAAGACGTTGTATACTTTATACATCAGTACATATCACCAATTCCCATAAATGAAGACGTTGTATACTTTATACATCAGTACATATCACTAATTCCCATATATGAGGGCCTTGTCAGTATATATCACGAACTCCCATATGTGAGGGACTCGTCCGCTATATGCTTTATACATCAGTACATATCACCAATTCCCATAAATGAAGACGTTGTATACTTTATACATCAGTACATATCACTAATTCCCATGTATGAGGGCCTTGTCAGTATATTTCACGAACTCCCATATGTGAGGGACTCGTCCGCTATCTGCTTTATACATCAGTACATATCACCAATTCCCATAAATGAAGACGTTGTCCGCTGTATACATCAGTACATATCACCAATTCCCATAAATGAAGACGTTGTATACTTTATACATCAGTACATATCACCAATTCCCATAAATGAAGACGTTGTATACTTTATACATCAGTACATATCACCAATTCTCATAAATGAAGACGTTGTATACTTTATACATCAGTACATATCACTAATTCCCATAAATGAAGACGTTGTATACTTTATACATCAGTACATATCACTAATTCCCATAAATGAAGACGTTGTATACTTTATACATCAGTACATATCACCAATTCCCATAAATGAAGACGTTGTATACTTTATACATCAGTACATATCACCAATTCTCATAAATGAAGACGTTGTATACTTTATACATCAGTACATATCACCAATTCCCATAAATGAAGACGTTGTAAACTTTATACATCAATACATATCACCAATTCCCATAAATGAAGACGTTGTATACTTTATACATCAGTACATATCACTAATTCCCATATATGAGGGCCTTGTCAGTATATATCACGAACTCCCATATGTGAGGGACTCGTCCGCTATATGCTTTATACATCAGTACATATCACCAATTCCCATAAATGAAGACGTTGTATACTTTATACATCAGTACATATCACTAATTCCCATGTATGAGGGCCTTGTCAGTATATTTCACGAACTCCCATATGTGAGGGACTCGTCCGCTATATGCTTTATACATCAGTACATATCACCAATTCCCATAAATGAAGACGTTGTATACTTTATACATCAGTACATATCACCAATTCCCATAAATGAAGACGTTGTATACTTTATACATCAGTACATATCACCAATTCTCATAAATGAAGACGTTGTATACTTTATACATCAGTACATATCACTAATTCCCATAAATGAAGACGTTGTATACTTTATACATCAGTACATATCACTAATTCTCATAAATGAAGACGTTGTATACTTTATACATCAGTACATATCACCAATTCCCATAAATGAAGACGTTGTATACTTTATACATCAGTACATATCACCAATTCTCATAAATGAAGACGTTGTATACTTTATACATCAGTACATATCACCAATTCCCATAAATGAAGACGTTGTATACTTTATACATCAGTACATATCACCAATTCCCATAAATGAAGACGTTGTATACTTTATACATCAGTACATATCACTAATTCCCATATATGAAGACGTTGTATACTTTATACATCAGTACATATCACTAATTCCCATATATGAGGGCCTTGTCAGTATATATCACGAACTCCCATATGTGAGGGACTCGTCCGCTATATGCTTTATACATCAGTACATATCACCAATTCCCATAAATGAAGACGTTGTCCGCTGTATACATCAGTACATATCACTAATTCCCATATATGAAGACGTTGTATACTTTATACATCAGTACATATCACTAATTCCCATATATGAGGGCCTTGTCAGTATATATCACGAACTCCCATATGTGAGGGACTCGTCCGCTATATGCTTTATACATCAGTACATATCACCAATTCCCATTAATGAAGACGTTGTCCGCTGTATACATCAGTACATATCACCAATTCCCATAAATGAGGGCCTTGTCAGTATATATCACGAACTCCCATATGTGAGGGACTCGTCCGCTATATGCTTTATACATCAGTACATATCGCACGAGGGTTTGAGTAAAATTGCACGTGGGAAATACTAACATCACGTGAAGAAACTAAAATCGCCGTGGTGGGTGTGATTAAAAATTCGTGTGTAAATTGAACTCGCTTCAAACTTGGAATTGGAAATTAATTAAAGTATTACATGATATCATGTATGTGATATACGTTGATGGATGCGTTAATTTCTTCATCCTTTGTGTAATTACACAGACGGTTTAATATAGTGAATACACTAATCTATGTCACCACTCAAAAACTCTTCTACACCTAGATGTTTAAGACAAAGGAGCGAAATTGTAGGACAGGCGATAGTCACTCTTAAGAACAAAGACATACAGCAGAAAATATACAAGTAATATTAAATGTATTGATATATAACACTAATAATGCACACATTCACACATCTTAACAAACATCACCCACCTCTCGGGATGAAAAATACAATACAAAAAACAATGTAAACAGAACTGATTCAAGTCCTGTTATTGAGCTCTCGTAATTGTACACTTCTACCGTGAGAACTCACCAAAAGTCATCCTTTTGTATCCTGGACCGAATATCATTACACAGTTTGGCTCTATGGATATACACATTTTCCCCTCCATAAGTCACCACGATACATGACAACTGAACATGGCCACAATACATCTCTCTCTCTCTCTCTCTCTCTCTCTCTCTCTCTCTCTCTCTCTCTCTCTCTCTCTCTCTCTATATATATATATATATATATATATATATACATGATTGTACTTTGTAAGAGTCATCTGTAAACAACATTTTCGATTCGATAGCTAACATTTGTACGAGAATGTAAATTATGCTGTAGGATAATTGTACTGTGTATATAACTTGTTTCCTTGGACTTGATGTCAGGACGTTGTCTAACCGATTGTTGTCCAGTTGATCTTTTGCTAAAGTTTAAGTAAACAGGTCTTACCTTGCTTACGCCTTTGATGAAAAGTTCCATTGGAAAATGCCCATGTCCAGGATATTTTGTTGTATCATAAGTCATTTATATAAAGATGGGGTTGTATGGCTTGATATGATGGAACAGATACTCGAGTTATTACATGATTTAGTATGTTTTTAACAACCCTCGGTGTATGGGGTCTTGATGACTACTAGTGATCATTGGTTTGATGTTTACTATTTTAGTGACCATTGCCAGATACCATATTGATGCTACTAATTCTGTATCACGTACAATAACACTCTCAAAAAATGCTGGTTCGTTGTTCACGCTCATATTTGCAAAAGTTTTCCTATGGAATCAGCAGTTCTGGTTCCAACTCCACACAGCAGACAGTCGTTCGAAGGTGTCAGCGATATATTAGAATGTGATGTGTTTCTATATCTTGCCGAGAAAAGGGGAGGTAAGCGCGATGGGTAAGAACCCGCCGAAGCAGTATACATACGACTTTTAGATTAAACGTCCAATGCTATACTAACTGAATTACGGTGGATCTGCAGTGGAAGATCGCCATATACATAGAAGTGCTGTCAGAAAGTTGAAAAATAAGCCACTTTGAAAACACATACTTAATTTGCCTAAGGTAGTCGGACGTTAATGAAAATATAGAAATAAAGCTTTACACCGCTTCGGTGGCCTAGTGGTTAGAGCGTCCGCCCCAGAAGCGGAAGTCGTCGGTTCGATCCCCGGCCGAGTCATACCAAAGACTTACAAAAATGGTACTAACAGCTGCCTCGCTTGACGCTCAGCATAAAGAGGTTAGTGTTAGGACTGGTCGGCCTGGTGTCAGGATAATTTGACTGGGTGAGACATCATGCTACATGTCTGCGGCATGATGTTTCAGTGCTAGACATCACTATAAACTGCCTCACTGCAGACATCGTAGCGAAATGACTGAAAAATTGTTAAAGCTACGTTAAAAATCCTAATCAAACAAACAAAGAAACAAAGCTTTACAAATATAACCATCTCAATGGACCCGAAAATTCCAAGCTTATGATTGTGGAAAAGTCTACAAAATATACACATTCATGCCTCACCTACAGACAGCAATAATGCATATTTGCCTCCTTGTATTGTAAAGCAAATTTAACACAAATCCCAGGATCCTATTGGTAACATACAATGTACACATGGAAGCCCATAACGGGTACTATCAACAAGGAAACATACACAGTAACGGGTATTCCCATCATGGAAACATACAATGTTCACATGGAAGCCCATAACGGGTACTCGCAGAAGGGAAACATACAATGGAACGGGTACTCGCATCAAGAAAACATATAACGAGTATGTTTGTTTGTTTTTATAGTTTAACGCCATTTTTCAACACAATATAGGCTATACATGGTGGCCAGTATTAATGGTGGAGGAAGAACCGGGAAAACCCCCGGAAAGAACCACCGACCCACGAGAAGCTACTGACAAGCTTTCTCACGTAACTACATTAGCCAAATCTTAGACTCGAACCCACGCAGACAGAAGTGAGATGGCATTGATCCGTAACGGAGAGAGAGAGAGAGAGAGAGAGAGAGAGAGAGAGAGAGAGAGAGAGAGAGAGAGAGAGAGAGAGAGAGAGAGAGAGTTTTAAATGAGCTATGCCACCCCAATATATGCTACATAGTGTGCCTTTCCAAGAAAATGGTGTTTTAAAACATTTGTAAATATTGACTGTAAATGAAATTCCCATGTAAACTTTATGTTTACGTTATTTATTAGGTTGAGCAATATAAAAAAACGAAACATGAAATCGTCACGATTAATGAAATTCCGTCTATCGGCAAGACAAATATCCTGGTATTTACGGCATACCAGGGTCATGAAGTGCTGATATTCAGAGAAGCATTCGAGCCAATGTGAGATTTAAATGTAATTACATGTATATTATGAATGAGATGGATACGGAAAAATCTACACAAGTCGAAATACGTTATTTTTCATAACTTCTATTCATTACGTATATAAATAATTATGCGTGTTTGCATGTGCCGATGTAAACATTTTATTTGTGTTAATAACGACCGTCTTAGATTGGTCTTAAGAACATTTTTCAGCACTTTGCAGGCTATACGTGACAGCAGGAATACATTCTGGAATAAGAGCCCGGAATGATCCCGGTAAGAGCCACAGAGCCACTGAAATCTACTGGCAATCTTTCTCATATACACTTAATGGCTGATAACACGACTCGAAACGGGTAAAAACCAACGAGCCACTGAAATCTACTAGCAATATTTCTCATATACACTTAATGGCTGATTATCCGACTCGAAACGGGTAAGAAACAAAGAGCCACTGAAATCTACTGGCAAACATTCTCACATAACCAAGTTAACCGATTTCGTGTCCGACCTCAAACATGCTGAAATGATTGGTAAAGGCGATCGCTTTAGACCACTAGGTCACTCAGAGACCTGCTGTCATTTAATAGATCGAATAAAAAATAATACTAACATTCGTTCCTGTCAGCTAGGATTTTCACTGTCATCAACATCTTCATATTTTCTCACCAGAGTCAGATTATCGTATCCTAGAGAAAGTATAAGTCTGCTGCATGATGCCCAAGTACTAGATATCACTATACACTGCCACAGTGCGATATCGTAGCGATATAATTGAATATTTGTTAAAAGTACGTTAAAAATCCAATTTTACACTGACACTTATTACACACTTGAATGACATACAAGTTAACACATTAATATTTCATAGACGGAAACAAAATGTGCTTACATCGGGGGTTGTAAGTGCTGTTCAAAATAGAAAATTGGAATGATTATTTTTTCCAAAATAACATGTCTTTCTCGAGATCCATGATAAATACATGTGCTTCGTTAATATATTCCTTTATGGATTTATATATTGTTTCAGCTTTAATCAGATAAAATTGCAAAATAGAAGAACATTTACTTACTGGTCGAGATCAGGTGGCTCTTTCTTAATAGTTTTGACAATCTTTACAGCAAATATTTCAAGTCCAAGAATTTATTTTTCAAAATGCGCAAACAAGTAAATAATAACAAGTAAATAATAAACTGACAATGCTTAAGCATGTTAGCAACGTTTCATTTCTTTTAGAAACTACCAATTTGAGTTTTAAAATATAGTAGACTATGGTCAGGTCATCTACGCATGCATACGAAATTGCTAGCACAAATGCGTTTTATACATTACATGGTTCCTTCTCACTCTCGCTAAAAACGTATTCGAGACTTAAAAAAATAACGAAATACGTATTGGCTGGAGTATAATACACATTCAGTACACTCCAGCCTACACCATAAATATAATACACATTCAGTACACAACCAGCATACACCATGAATATAAAACACATCCATTACACAACCAGCATTCGCCTTGAATATAATACACACACATTCGGTTCACAACCAACATACGTCATGAATATAAACACATTCGGTTCACAACCAACATACGTCATGAATATAAAACACATTCAGTACATAACCACCATACACCATGAATATAATACACATTCATTGCATAGCAAGCATATCTTAGGAATGTCAGCTTTAAAATGAGAGCGAAATAATCAACGTTTTCTATTGTAAATTTGTGCATGCAGTTGCATTTTTAACTTATTCCCTGGAAACGATTAAAATGCAAGATCTTCTCGGGACTTTCTCTGCAGAGCTCCAATGGGATATTCCAAATATGTTAATATAATAGCGCCCTCGTTGAGTGATTAAAAATCAAGTGTGTGGATGCATGTTTGCATGTAATTACACTGCTGAATGGGTTCATACGCTATGGTGATGATAATAGTGTAGCTCATTACTCCACACAACTCCAACGTATTGAATTTCTGTTTCAATATATTTGGCATTTTGTACTTAAAAAGATATCAATAATGACAACGTGCGATGTATAAAGAACAGATTATTGTGAAAATTAAAGATCTTACCTTACTAACGACATCGCAACAGAAGACAATGACATAATTTGCAGATTGCAATATATAAAGTGTAACTAGCTGCAAAAACGGGCGAGACGAATAACGAGAGGGTTATATCGACTTAAATCTACTTGAAATAACTGGGTTATCGCTGTTCAAATAACGGCGTAGATCATATGACTTGGTCCAAATGTGCAGTGCTTAGCTTGAAAAGTATTTGCTGTCTGTTTGCAAGGTCGTTTTGTATTCATACTATACCTGTAAGGTGAAGTAGTTCAAACCTGTTCTTGCTTTTTATACCCAAAGATATTGTATAGGGTAGAAGTATAATACATCAAATATGGTGGTCGAGTGGTTAGAGCGTCTCCCTCAGACGAGAGAGGGCGTGGGACCGATCCCTGGCCCAGTCATACCAATGACTTACAAAATGGTCATAACAGCTGCCTCGATTGGCGCTCAGCGTTAAGAGGTTAGTGTTAGGACTGGTCGGCCTGGGGTCAGGATAATGTGACTGGGTGCGAGATCGTCCCACATGTCTGCGGCATTATGTCCCAATATATATATATATATATATATATATATATATATATATATATATATATATATATATATATATAGATAGATAGATAGATAGATAGATAGATAGATAGATAGATAGATAGATAGATAGATAGATATCACAAAAAACTGTCACAGTGCAGACCTCGTAGTTATATGACTGAAAAAATATCCAGATTAGCCTTTACTGTTTTTATTTTCTTCCTGTTGATTTTATTTTTTTTATCATTACAATAAGCTAACCATTCATATATCTGGTTCCAATGGTGCAGAGCTTTGCTTGAATATTAGTTGCTGTCTGTTTGCGAGGTCGTTCGTTCTAACCTGTTCTTGTTCTTTATGTATAAATATAAAACATTGTGGATTAGTGGTTATGGAGTCTGCATCGAATGCGGGAGTGCGTGGGTTCGATCCCCGGCCGAGTCAGACCAAAGACTTACACAAATAGTACTAACAGCTGCCTAGCTTGGCGCTCAGCTATTTACTTTATATACATACATTAGTACGTATTTACTTTATATACGTACGTTCTGTAATAGATCATTAAAAACATTATATTATACCCAGGCACGGATCAGTTCAAGTGTTGTTTTTATTTTCCCTAAGATTGGATCAGTTCAAGTGTTGTTTTTATTTTCCCTAAGATTGGTTCAATTCAAGTGTTGTTTTTATTTTCCCTAAGATTGGATCAATTCAAGTGTTGTTTTTATTTTCCCTAAGATTGGATCAATTCAAGTGTTGTTTTTATTTTCCCTAAGATTGGTTCAATTCAAGTGTTGTTTTTATTTTCCCTAAGATTGGATCAATTCAAGTGTTGTTTTTATTTTCCCTAAGATTGGTTCAATTCAAGTGTTGTTTTTATTTTCCCTAAGATTGGATCAATTCAAGTGTTGTTTTTATTTTCCCTAAGATTGGATCAATTCAAGTGTTGTTTTTATTTTCCCTAAGATTGGATCAATTCAATATTATTTTTACTGTGAAATCTCTACCTAAACGGTCGATATATATTTACGGATACATTAATTTAACTGTGAAATGTCTACCAAAACAGTGGATATATATTGACGGATACATTAATTTAACTGTGAAATGTCTACCAAAACAGTGGATACATACTGACGGATACATTCATTTAACTGTGAAATGTCTACCAAAACAGTGGATATATATTGACGGATACATTAATTTAACTGTGAAATGTCTATCTAAACAGTCGATACATATTGACGGATACATTAATTTAACTGTCCTAAGGCTATTCGCACTGTTCATAAACTGATGGATACTTTAAATGTACTGTCCTATACCTACATACACGGTCGATAGAGTTTATTGCAGCCATGTAAATTTACAAATGTTAAGTTTGTCATTTGTCTAAATCGGTTATCGTAGTACATTAGGATAAGTCGTGTGTACAGAGTTGTGATTGCAAGTCGTAACATGATGGGAGAGATTGTTGTTGTTGTTGTTGAATAAGGGTTTAGCGCCATTTTTCAGCACGCGTTAGGCTTTACATGGCGGCCAGTATTAATGGTGGAGGAAGAACCCGGGAAACCCCCCAGAAAGAACCACCGACCCACGAGAAGCTACTGGCACGCTTTCTCACATATCCATATTTTCAGCATCTGAGACTCAAACCCACGCACACATAGGTGCAATGGTAGTGATCCGTAACGGAGAGCGCTTTAAAAACACTCGGCCACTTTCAGTGTTTTATATCTACATACACAGTCGATAGATTAATGCAGCCAAGTAAACTAAAAAATATTAAGTTTGTCACTTGTCTAAATCGGTTATCGTAGTTCAAATGGATAGGTCGTGTGTACACAGATAAGATTGCAGGTCGTAACATGATGGGAAAGATACCAGAGTTATCATATGACTGCTATGTGTATTTAACAACCCTTGGTTTATGGACTCTCGAGGACTACATAGAGTAGATTTTATTTTCCAACGCGAATACCGGATCTATATTTCATCGTGTGGGACTAAAAACATGACCTTTTAAGGGTATGAGAAGACACAATTTGAAAAATTTAGTGTTTGGTACCACAAGATGAAATGTATCTTTTTTTTTGTTTTTCATAATTTTAATGTAGACAATTAACATTTTAGTTTACTATATAATAAATCTGCTACATGATCGAGGTTTAGAGTACTGAAATATCACTCTTCGGCCAACACGCTAAACCGCATTTCCTTCAATTCTCACCACCTTCATAGCCGGCTGATAAAAAAAATACGTGACTTCAGAAAGTGATAGAATTGGGTTGACCTAATCTATCGCAGTAAACTACATTATGTCATCTTGTATACTTTTTGACCCAATATGAAAACAATGCAAGTCCGATTCAGCAATGCTTCACAGCGGATTTGTCGTTGTGAATGAAGTAACGCGAAATAACTTCAGAAATTTGCGAACGGCATCTCGTCAAATTAATTTACCAAAGATTAGTTTTTGTCAAAAGGTGATAAAAATGTGTGATCTCCCCATTCTACTTATTGTTTTTGGTTATTGTTCTCTAAGAGACGATTGACCACGGTGTTATTGCCCAGATCGAGCTAAGAATAAAATACAATGTGCTATTACTGGGTGGGAAACAGAGATCTTTACAGAGATATAGAATAACACGAGACCTTGCATGTAAAACAAATAAGTTTAAAGAATTATCTAAACAGTATGAAATAGAATATGACATTTTAATGTATTCGCTTTCTCTCAGAAATAGATTTACAAAATTCATGTAGCCGTTATGTTGTACTGATAGAACAAATATCATCATGTGACCGAGTGATACAACCTTAGTGTTGGCACGACCGCATCGTTTGGTGCTCCTGGCATTCTCCAAATCACTGCTGGTGATAGGTCCGTGCTTCAATACGTGTATTTATTTCTCTCTCTCTCTCTCTCTCTCTCTCTGGCGTGTATGTGTGCCACTCGATAAGTGTTTCTTGTTCTTCAATCATCGCTCTCTTTATCTATCTGTCTCTCTCTCTGTCACACTCTCTGTCTGTCTGTCTATCTATGTATCTCTGTCTCTGTCTCTGTATCTCTGTCTCTCTCTCTATGTATATATATATATATATATATATATATATATATATATATATATATATATATATATATCTGTCTGTCTGTCTGTCTCTCTCTCTCTCTCTCGCGTGTATGTGTGCCACTGTGTGCTTCTCGACTAATGTTTCTTGTTCTTCAAGCATCGCTCTCTTTATATATATCTCCCTGTCGCTGTGTTTGTTTCTCACTCTGTCTATCTCTGTCTCTCTCTCTCTCTGTCTCTGTCTCTCTGTCTCTCGCTGTCTCTCTCTGTCTCTCTCTCTTAGCCTCTTCGGGTTATCATCCTCTTCATTGTAGAGTTTGTTTGCTCTTTTCAAACTGTGCAATACAGGTGTAGAGGTACTTTATCCTTTAATAAAACCATAAAACCCATGATAAATACGTCAGGGTTTTCTTCTCCTTGGGTCAACCAATACTCGCATGATTTTGCTTCAGACATCGACAATCGATATTCAGCATAATTATATATGGTCATTTCGCATCTATTAAATACACACAGCCCTATTAAGATGCATTTAGATATATCGTATATTCGTATCAGAGGAGATTCATGAAATCTTGCACTACACGATTTATATAAAGACAAAACAACTGAATCCGAACTCATTCATATCACTAAATAATGCATGCCTTTCTTATAATACATGAATCACATAACAACCACGACTATCACCAGACTAAAATCGAGGTATGAATTTAAGATGAATATATTCAACAATACTTTCATACCTACACCAGTTAACAAATCGTATGTAACCGAGACTACCCTTTCATTTCAGAGCCCTCACTCACTTCCCAAAAGAGACTTAACTCTGTTTCTACTCTGCTTTCAGGTAACACGTATTTTTAGACCGCCTCGACCCTTGGAAAGCTGTTTAACTGGAAGAGTACTCTTTATTGTTATAAGAGCACCTCAGACTTTCTTCATCGACAGGGAAACTTGGACTGACTAATATAGAGAGATTAATTTGAATCCTGAATTTTGGTATGGACACACATCTCATTTAGCTCGGCCAATCTGGATTGATACATTCACCAACCACATTTGTATTACTCCCATAAAAATCATCATAATCATCTCTAGTCTGCCTTTATTAATAACTGTTCTGGAAAATATCATTCATGAAACCAGTTTTTAATGTTCACAGACCCTCATTAATGTTTTCCTGGTTTGACTTACACTTTGTCATTTTACCGCAATTCACCTTGGTAACATTAACTTCATGCCCCAGGTAGAACAGATTAATGTTTACGTGCCATGTTGACCCTGACAAAATGCACTGTGCATTTATTCTACAGGAATCATTCACCATTGTAATTGTCAGCTAAATAAAGTCTCCTTTGTTTGTTCCAGGTTCACATTTTGTAGGCTCACACAGTCAGGTGTCGCATGGCATGATGGCAAATCTAATGTTTTGACATGTGAAGATATATGGTAATATTTGTGACATGTGAAAATATAAGGATATAACTTTGTGAAGGTATACGGATATATTTTTCACATGTGAAAATATAGGAATTATAAAGCATGAAAATTATCTTGCCAATACGGCTCCATATTTTACATTGAAGTATTTACTACATGTCATTATATGTATGAGGTTTAGTTTTGTGATTGTCTGCCGCCAGATATCACAATGGTGCTACTAATTCCGTACGAATTCCGTAAAATAATACAACCCGTTATAGATGTGCGGATCATATGGTAAGCTCAAATTTGTGAAAGAGTTTCCCTGTGCAGTATGAAAATCAGCCCTTCTTTGCACTGCGGACGGTTGATTGGTTTGTTTATACGTAAATATTAGCAGGTGAAGTAAATCTTTTATTGCCGAGGTGATATAACTGCCTTTTTCAAAAATACACCAAAACAATCGCCTAAGTTCGCATTGGCAAGCATCCAACTTACACTTTACGAAATGATGTAAGATGGCGCCCAATTGGAAGATCGCCACTTGCTTGAAAAGTTATGTTTAACTGATTAAAATAATGCTACGTTTTTAGTTTGACGTCTGGAAATGAGGTTGTTCAAATATAACCATTACAGTGAAATCAAACTTCCAAGCGTAAGCTTTAGGACAATTATATAATAATGAATATTTATATAACACATTGTAAAGTCGATAATGATTTACTCATGTTGTTTCTTTGTAAAATGCACTATGATGTAAATATAGATAAAATCAATTTCACAGGGTCAGACACGCAAATACGGGTACACGCGTCGTTTGAGAATAAACTAAGTGAAGGTCGCATCCTTTATCGTATGCTACATCAACGCACGTAGCGCACTCGTGGAAGCTCATATCATGTGAGTTAAGTTGATGTTATCAGTGGACTTGGTATGACCGTTGTCTTGGTTATCATTCATGCAACACTGTTTCTGTCGAGTCGACCGGTACAATGACGAATAACGTTCAAACCCCAGGCAGATAAAGATAACATAATACTACTTTACTCGGAGACGTGATGTAGATGAAGAACAAACCGTATAGGGTTGAAAAAGTACAAAATAAATAATACTTTAATTTTCAAGCAGTTTTAACTATATTTATGTATATCTTTTGTGTTTGGTATCATTGCTCGATAGACAAACTCTGTACAGACTCACCAGACCCATCACGTGCAAGCAAAGCACTGCTAGTCAATAAATCTTTTATACTAGTACAATTATCTTATAGTTAATGAAGATAACCGCCCCGATGATATACGAATAGGCAATGTTGTGGTCTGGGGCCTTAACATCACATTCATATATAAACAAATCAATTAGTTCACAGAACGATGTTTGAAATGGCGTCCTTGGTTAAAAACAATCGAGATTTGTCTTTTTGTGCACAAGTCAATGTTTTTTGTTTGAATGCAATCAACGCGGAAAGCAAACGGAGTGGATTAAGCGGTGATTATAACTTAGTCCATCCAGAAACCGTCTTTGCCTGAGATGATTGGCGGAAATGTCGGAAAACGCATTCTTCATCATTTTGTCTAGTGTTTTCGGGTGATAATACTATGACTAAAAGCTGGTTTCGAACTGATTGTGGTTCATCAGGGAGATTAGATTATAACGTGGTTAGTAAAGCCAGTGTAAAGTAGTCATGAACAAGTGGGAATAAATTGTTATCAATGTTAGCAACTTCTTGTATATGGCTCGACATACTGTCGGTAGATTCCACAATTTTATCAACGGGGTCAGAATCCATCACGTATATACAATGAATGGTAAATCTAATCTTTAACACAATCATCAAAGACGTTTAAGCAAACTGTAGGATATATGTTAACCGTTTCAACTGAATTTCATCTTCGGTGATTAATGATATTGTAACACCCTGTGTGCTATATATAAAAAAGACAAGAGTTTAGGAACTTGAAACGCTTTTTAAAAAAAAATAAATAATATAGGTGAGAACTAACATGTTTTTCAATATTGCATAGTGACTTTACATTAAGGCAGTGTTTGTCACAACAATATCAGCTTATGATAACATATAATTGTCTTGTTTGTCTAAATTATAAGACAACGTTGTAATACACCATATTATGGCGAAATTAATTATATTATCAAAGTCACGTGTATATTAACAGCTTTATTTATTAAATTGACTGTAACACATTGTACTATAGTAACGTGATCTGAATTTAAAAAAATAATGGTATTACTAGTATCCTCGAGAAGTGTGGTGGGAGATAGCAGAGGTTTTTTTTATAAAGAATAATATCATAATTATAAAGCATTTAAATTCTATAGATATCATGCAATAAATCAATTAAAAAATTGAATGTTAATGTCGATTATATAAAAATGAAGTATAATTTATGGTTTGGGATTGGATTTAGAAAATATTACCGAAATTCTTTTCTACTTAGATGTGTGATCCATATAGATACAAGCACAGCCACTGTTCAATATGTGTTTACAGTTTCAAATCATGTAAGCACAGTCGCTGTTCAATGTGTGTTTACTTTTTCAAATCATGTACGCACAGTCACTGTTCAATATGTGTTTACATTTTAAAAATCATGTAAGCACAGTTGCTGTTCAATATGTGTTCACAATTTCAAATCATGTAAGCACAGTCGCTGTTCAATGTGTGTTTACATTTTCAAATCATGTAAGCACAGTCACTGTTCTAATTTGTGTTTACATTTTCAAATCATCGAAGCGCAGACCCTGTTCAAAATATGTATGTACATTTTCAATTGAAAATAAATCACAATTAATGGCCAATGTGTCACAATTCTGCTTTGTTCCTTCTACGTTTCGAGTTAGCAAAATGGACGGTCAATGTTTCAATCTATATTTGCTGTTTTAGATACCCTTATCTATAGCAAATTAAATATGGTGTTGTAATTCCACTATATACATGTGAGCTGAATTAAAAAATGTATAATGTCATTGTCATCTCCCTGACCGATAAGCTTTTATCCAGTTTTCCTGAGCAACTGTATACAGAGCCTTAACTAATAAGGTTTTCTGCTTCTAAGGGTCGAACAATATCTTTTTCGGTACAATATTTTTCATACTAAATCATGATACACAGTGCAATTATTATTCGGTAATTCCCATCTAAATAGTGTTTATTTCACTTTTTAGCTAAGTGAAATATGTATCACAGTTGATACAAGTTGTATGTTCAAGAATTACATTAGTGTCAAGGACTTTTTAAAAAAACGTTTGTCAAAGTTTCAGTTCCACTATGTCTAATCATCACCCAAGGCGGAATCTTATTTGTACAAGAGTTTATTTATTTCTGCTGGGATTCTTGATTGTGAAAGGTTAATAATAATTTAAGATTGCGTAACTTTTCGCATATCCTTGATACATGAGCGAAGGCTTGCACATTTTCAGCAACTTCTTAACTTTAAATATGCTTTCTTTTATTTGTTTGTTCTTCGTTGGTCTAATCCAGTGCATATTTATACTATGATAGGAATATCAATATTTAGAGTCACACTGGTGGAAAAATGCCTTTCTTATACTATAGAAAATGTTAAAGGTCAAGCGTGTTGCGCATGAATATTATATTCAAATTCATTATGTAAGGTCAATGTCAACTACCAAAGTACGGTGGCACGCATGATCCTTTCAGAACGTACATTATGACGAGGAAAAATATGTGAGCCGTTAAGTATATCTTAAAACGATTTATTATAGGGAACATGTAGTTAAAGCACAAGTATGCATGTATGAATAACCGAACCATGACCTATATATCCGCACCATGACCAGCTCAGATGAGAAGAATTGTATGAAGACACGGAGTATCTTATTGCAGAAGAGCCAAGGGCAGAAAGGGTCATACTCCTTGGTATCTTCAGTGCGAGAGTTGGCACAGATGACCAGAGATGGCCAGGTGTCATTAGAAAAAAAAATGGACTCAGCAAGTTTGAAATGCGACGGCACTCATACAGAGAAAATGTGCTCGACATGGCTCCCTTATCAACAACAAAAATAATACTGCTGCCAAGCCTCAACAAGACGTCTTGGATGTATCCACGTTAAAGACAAATACGCCATATTGACTTCATCACCATCAGGAGAAGGGACATGCTGGATATCAGTGACGAAGGTTTTGAGAAATGCAGAATGCTGAATTGACCATGGACTCATCATCTCCAAACTCAATATTATGTATTAAGCCTAGCAGTATTTCACCGGTAAAAAACAAGTGTCCAGAAAGCTTAATTACACCAAACTGAAAGAACTATTCAGCCAACTGCATACAATTGATACACACTCCGATACACTTGATGCACATTCTGAGAAGAAAACTGGGATTCCTTCAATGACTCAAAGTACTCAACTGCACTCTCCAGTCATAGTGCACGTAAACATCAATATTTATTTGATATGAACTAGAAGCTAGCTTGCTTGGCACTCAGCATTAAGAGGCTAGTTTTAGAACTGTGCGTCCTGGTGACAGGATAATGTAACTGAGTGGGATATGATAAATTTTACAAGACTGAGTTAGAACCGACTTACCACTGAGAAAGAAATCGCGACAATAAAATATGTGGGTAGTATTTATAAGGACCTGTATTTTGTAATATCACGCTTTTCTAAAGATTAAAGATGTAAGGCAAAACTATGCGAAATATGCACATTAGGAAAATTCTTTTGATCTAAAAGCTAGAACGAAAATAGAAGATAAACTCATCTACATTAAAACATGATAGCTCCTACGTAACAAATCATGAGAGTGAAACAAAAAAATAGTGAACATGAAATCACGTGATATGGTTACTACAATGTAAGGAATGTTCTAGTATGTTAATACATGAAGTCACAGATGCACATCAAAATGGCGCACATGAAAACACGTGATAAGGCTAATACAATGTCATTAAGGTTCTTGTATGGTAAAAAGTGAATTAAAAGTAACGGATATAACATTTAAAAAAGGACTTTGATTCTAACTCCATCTCACAAGATGCTGATAAACAAATATAATGTCAGATACCACAGCAGGTTTACCAGATTTTTAAGCAGATAAAAAGCAATGAAAGTCAGATAGATGTTGCTGCAAGTAAGATGAGACTTTAATGTCAATCAAACTTCATGTAAGAAGTTATAGCAGTGATATGAACCTAGTAATATATGCATGGAAGATAAATGTATTTTCAAAGGTAATGCTATTTTCACATAGGAAGTACAGGTGAACAATGTAAACGGCAGGAATTCTTGATTTAAAAATGGGTCACACTTTAAAAAAAAATACTAACTCGTGCATTCCGTTACATTTGGCTCTATATTTTGATTTACCCTTGCAATGTCCTTTTATACTGTAACAATATTCAACGAGATACATATTTAATATATCGAAACGCACATTCTCATATGCTGTCACATGTAGGGGTGGGGTGGTATATGCGAAAAGGAATCTTGAAGACTAATTGTTGTAACCTTTAATTTGTAAAGTCTTGCTATTGTTCACGTGTACCATTATATTGCATCAGTTATGAATGCTACAGTGTGCCATGCTATTGCTTCTTAATTGAATGCTACAGTATACCATGTTATTGCGTCTCAGCTGAATGTTAAGGTGTGCCATACTATCCTATCTCAGATGAATACAACAGTGCACCGTATCATTGCATCTCACTTGAATGCTACAGTGTGCCATAATGTAGTATTGCATTTAAAGTGGTGATTATAGCAATACTGAGAAATACAGGTTATTGGAGACTTAAAGGATGGTACTATTTCAAAGTTAGAACAAGAAACGGTTTCTTTAATTTCTGGAAGGATTCATAGACTACTGAAGCTTGTGCCATTCCATATAAAAGCCTCAGTATTTTCAGTCCACTGATCTGTTGGAGATGCTGAAACTCAAACTGAAATCATGTTCAGTAAGGACCAACACAATAATGTATCAGTCGCTCATTATTAGAAAAAGCACGGTGTTTTCAAAAGAGAACACAGTAATATTCTCTGATATTTAGAAACATTAGACTTCACGTTGTTTTTAAGACAGGGTACGTAGTAATTTTCACTATTTTTTTATATCAAGATCAAACAAAACTGTCTTTAAAACAAACCACACAATAAATTGTACTACTTTTTTTTAACGAAACATTAGACAACACAGTCTTTAAAACATGACACAAAACAATTTTCTCATATTTGGAAACACCAGAAAACACGGTCTTTTGAGCAGGGCACACAATAATTTTCACTTCTGTTGGAACCGATCAGGTAACATAGCACTTTAAACAGCGCGCACTGTAAGTCTCACTTCTGTTTAAAATAACACATTTAGAAATATCAGACAACACGGTCTTTTTGAGCAAGGCACTTTAATATTTACTATTTGTTTGAAACACCGAATAAAGTACTAACGGCGGGGGGGGGGGGGGGGGCGAGGGGCCGAGTGGTCTAAAGCGCTTTCTGTTACGGAACACTGCCGTCTCACCTCTGTTTGGGTGGGTTCGAGTCTAAGATTCGGCTAATGTAGTTATGTGAGAACGCTGGACAGTAGCTTCTCGTGGGTCGTTGGTTCTTTCCGGGGGTTTTCCAGGGTTCTTCCTCTACCAATAATACTGGCCGCCATGTATAGCCTATCCTGTGCTGACAAACGGCGTTAAACCATGAAAATGAAGAAAAGAAAAAGAAAAACAAAAGGCGGGTTTGGGAAAGGGCGGTCGCTTTTGGCTCAGTTTTGAAATACATGTCCCGGACACCGTATATGCAATTTTTCGAAGTGTAATTTCAGAATCTAATTAGGTCAGCCAAACTCTTAATCGGTTGAACGAGAGCTTTTGAATTCACCTTATATATTAGGTTCGTATTTTACCATCAGCTCATTAAAAAAATCTGTAGATATACTGTCTTACCATATTTTGAGAGTATTGTATAAATTACAAAACGTACTGTATGTCTCACTTCTGTTTAAAATAACACATTTAGAAATATCAGACAACGCGGTCTTTTTGAGCTAGGCACTTTAATGTTCCTAATTTTTGGAAGGAAGAAATAATACTAATAAAGTACTATCGGCGTGGGTAGGGGAGGACGGTGGCCCTTGGCATTAGACCTCTTGCCGCGACAACAGTTTTATGGGTCTTCGTCGTCGCCAGGGCACCATTTACCCTTAGTACGCCTCTGGCTAACACATTTATGTAAACAGGGCACACTACAATTATCACTGGTTTTTAAAATATCAGACAAAGCCATGCTGACACTGCACATGTGAGTTATCACTCATTATTAGATACATCAGAGATCAGTCTTTTCAACACGAATTCCAAACGGGTACAGAAAACATGAACACAGAGATGGCCTTTTAGTTTGGTCAGATTTCGGGGAGAATGAACACAGGGCTTCGTTGAGAGGGAGTTTTGTACCTAATATTAGTGCTTTCAATATTTGGGAAGCAATAGTCAAGAAAACACCTTAAGAAACATTGCGAGTCTAATAGTTACACGCCGTAAGGGCAGTTAAACATGAATCAACTGATACGTTTACAAAAAAACATACCATTGAATAACTCGTTTCAAAACATTTTGAACATGAAGCTAAGAGACGAGTGTTTCATGTACTTCTGTACTTCATGAACAAAAGTATACACTTGTTGTTTTCTATTGCATATCACGTTACACCAAACGAAAACCATTGGCGCGATGCCTGATTGAATGGATAAATGACAGAATCGGACTACGACCCTGTATAATATTTTAGAAAGCTGAATAAGGTGAATACCAGTCTGGTTTATAGTGATGCTAAAAAATTGAAAGAAACATTTTCGAGACATATATAATCATTTTCCTACCGATTGTACAAATGGAAATCTGAATTTGACTTGATCGACAAAGTAAAAATTGTCATAATTTCTCCATTCTTAAAATATCATCATTGAAAATATGTCTTAGTTTTATAACTAAAGCATCATATAAAACTATGTAACTATATCATCATTAGAAGCAAGATTTGAAAATAATACTGACGATGACACACCGACTTAGTAGAGGAAAAGTCAGTTTTTTTTCCTGCTCAATATCAAACTGTATTAAACGGAGTGTGACACAATTTAAGAAGAAAATATAAAACAGTTCAAACATTAATCAGACAGTAACTGGCATGATGCCAAATAAAATTATCACTGTACATCCATCCCCACAGTCGGACCTCTGTTGTCAACATAAATTATACTCATACGAAACGTATATGGAAATGTGCTGAAATATTTCGCTGCCTATATTAGACATTAATTAACAAATCAGATTGAACTATGTTATCTATATTCAGGCTCATTTAAACGTTGATGTAGTTTGCACCTACTGTGTTTAGAATATTTTGGAACACGATGTATACTCATTGATGTGATAGTAATTATCATCGAGGTTTTGATATATGACTTATCTGTTACATACCTTTCCTTTGTAGTTCCAGAATCCCATCTTCGACTGTACTGAAAATAGCATCTTGCAATCTTACAGTGGCCATCGTTTCTTTTCAGTGGAATGTCGATATAGACGAATTGACTCTAGGTGAAGTGATTTGTTAACCAAATACAGTGACGATATTAGTAAGGCCCGGTCTGCAAAATATAGACAGCAAACGTCCAGTCGAAATCAAGGAATAGCTACTGTTAAATTTAAAAACTATCAAAGTGATATTAGCTTATGTATAGAAGACTAAAGTCTTAGGCATAAATTAATATTTACTATAATAGATAACCAAAATTATAGGGGTATTGAGTTGACGAGTAGCCATTAGCCAATATTTCACATATGTCTGAGTAGGTGTCGGGTTGGCTAATATGGATATGTGAGAAAACTGCCAGTAACTTTCCGTGGATCGAAAGAATGTACCAAGCTTTTTAACCCACCCTTTTATACAGGTAACCATGTATCACCTACTTTGCTCTGTATAGTGACAATGAACTTCAAATCGACAGCATCCAAAATAAGTCTAGAATATATGCATGGTACACGTACACTTATAGACACTACACAACTGCTTTGCAAACAAAGTGGGAAAGAGTATTCACACATTTGTCATTTGTCTTAGTTTATCTGGTAGACGTGAACTAAGGTCCTGGTATTGCCGTATGTTTGTCGTCCGTCGTCCTTCTTGCAGTTTGACAATAAAAATAAATTTAGATGGTTCATTTATGAACAGGACCCGACTAATCTTGGTGTATAACTTATTCCATTAAGAATAAGAAGTAGTTGATTATGGACGATGAAAAGAGCATACTTACCTGTACATTTCGTGGCTGAATATAAGAACACCCAGAGGCTTTATTATCAGATTTGCATTTAAGGAGTCCCTTACCTGGTGGCTCATTATTTCCCCTTGCCAAGCAAATTAAATGCCATACAAATATTGTTTTCATCTCAAGAAATGAATGCACCAGAGTGCTTATCAAACACCATACTACACTCAAGTTTTGTCTGAACTCAGATATGCTTTGCATGCATTTCATTACCATAAAACGAATTACTTCGACAGTACTGTAATTCCAATATCACTTTATACAGTGACTAGATATGAATTCCGGTAATTGTAAACACGTATACGAGTTTAGGTAGGTCGATACTTGCACAATACGTTGAGATCGGGAAAATGATTATGTATTAGTCTAATTGGAATGATAATGAAACAATAAACTGATCCGAAATTAGTTCCATCTTCCCAAGAACATTGGCTTTTTTAATGATTATTTATTTTGTTAGAATGTTATCTTCAAAATAGATCGACCTGATAATACTTCTACATCGTGAACACAGGCAATGTGAATACGTATCTCTTCAGCTAGACCTATACATGCATACTATATTGATCATACTGTAATCCCCTATCCCCAATGTGAACACAGGTAATGTAAATATGTAACTTGTATACATATATAAAGACTGATACTTGCATAATTTGGAAAATATTCCTCAGAACACAACCTTCCTGAATTACACACCATATACTTTCTCTGGGTTAACTCATGTTGCTGTCTGGTGTGTTCTGTCCTTCCCCGGCAAACCTCATTGCTATTAACAAACAAGCCTATCCGGTTAAAGCATTTCAGAAGCTTATACGAACGTGCTAGGTTATGTACAATTTACATTACCTGTCTGATTCGAGCTAGGTCACAAATACCTTACCTTATATGTCTCCTTGATGCAAACTTCATGGCCTTTTATGGGTATAAAATGTTGGAATGTATGCACCCCGTAATTTTTGTTCACGGAAATGCAGGTAGGTCTAGTTAATGTCATGTTTCAGAAATAGAAGTTAAATTGAACAAGAATCCAAATGCCATCACACAACTATAATTTTGCACTTATGTCTGTTAGTTTACTTATTTGATTTCAATAACTAAAACAACCGTGTTTGAAAACTTGTTTTTTATTTTCTTTATTTGACATTATATTTCCAAAACACCCATGTTTGTATAAATATAATTAAGTTTATTTATTTGACATTAGTAATGAAAAACTCCCAATTTTGCAATCATCGTTTTTAATTTAGTTATCTGACTTCAGAAACCCAAGTTCTTGCACCGATATTATCTTTATCTCAACTTGACAACCCAGCACATACAACAGATACGAGCTCAAATCCTCATTTTTCTCTTTTTTATTCTCCCCTTCCGACCGGTCGATCAACCAACGTACTGTTGCAACTGTTTATATTATTAATTTCAAGTAAAAAAAATGTCCAGTTGAAATCAAGTAATATCTACTGTTAAATTTTAAAATCATCGAAGGGATATCAGCTTGGGTATAAAAGACCAATGTTTTGGGCATAACAAAATTATGCATGAACCCTTTATACAGCCCGCCATGCTTAACCAGTCTTGTTCTATATAATGGCGATAAACTTCAAAACAGCATCAGTCCAAATAAGTCTAGAATATATGCAAAGCGCATGTACACCTAAAACACAGTATATTATTACTTTGCAAACTAAGCGGGAAAGAGTATTCACGCATTTAACTTAGTTTACCTATTGGAAGTCAAATCAGTTCATGGTAGGGGTCCCGAGTGGCCGAGTGGTATAAAGCGCTCTCCGTTACGAATCATTGCCTTCTCACCTCTGTATGCGTGGTTCGAGTCTCAGATTCGGCCAATGTGGATATGTGAGAAAGCTTGCCAGTAGCTTTTCGAGGGTTGGTGGTTCTTTCCGAGGGTTCTTCCTCCACCATTAATACTGGCCGCCATGTATAGCCAATGGTGTGCTGAAAAATGGCGTTAAACAATACAACAACAACGATATTTTATGGTATGTCCGTGCGTCTGTCGTCCGTCGTCCTTAATGGGGTTTGTCAATAAATTTAGAGGGTACATTTATGAACAGGACCCCATCAATCTTGGTGCATAACATATAATACCATTTCCCAAAACAAATTTAATTCCCTCTGCCTTGTGCTTATCAGACACCGTCTTACACTCAAGTTTTTCTGAACTCTAAAATAAGCATGTGTGTCATTACCGTACAATAAATGACTTCGACAGTACCGTAATTCCAATATCACTTTATACAGTAACTAGATAGGAATTCCCGTAATTGTAAACACGGATACGACTTTAGTTAGAATTATACCTTCACAATACGTTAACTAGATAATATCTATAAACAAATACAATACAAAGGTGTATTTGTACAATTTCCTAATAATATCAAGAAGACTGAGACTTAAAAAGTTTATATACATCCATAAAAATACAACCTTTCTTAATTTACACCATGTATTTCTTTTACGCTGCCTTTGCAATTTCACACTTTTCTATAAACAAACAACCCAAACACAGCAGAGAATATTATAAGCACAGCAACGAGCTAGTTCGTGAATATGTTACATGACCCGACCAAATTATGTTTCTCTTGCAATATGTATACCTCTTTCATGTGGTTTTTTCAAGCAAATCTAGGCAGGTATTGTATAGAAAATAGAATAAGTGGAATAATGAATAAGCGCCCAGTTAGCACCGCAGAACTCTAAAGTTACCCTACCTGTATTTCAGTTATTTATTTGACCTCAGTAACCCCAGTACTTGTATATATATTTCCTTCTCTCCGCCTGTCCACCAGATACAGGTAGTATGGGTCGAAATCAGTTTTATCCCCTTTTTCGTCCTTTCTTCTCCTCTCATAACCTCCACCGTCATAACAACAACAACATCAACAACAACAGCTCTTAATGATACTACTCACGATGATGCTATACCTATAATGAAATCACCTCAGATGTTGACGATTATAACAAGAATTATATCAATAAAGTTATTACTACTTCGTTGTTTCTACAAGATTGTATATATAGGTCATACAATCTATTACCAGATAATCTTTTTAAATCTGCATGAAACACTCAAGACCTAACCCCTATATACTGTATTCATCAGTAAGCATCACCAATACCCGTAGATGAGGGATTTTGTCCATAGCAAATTTAGCCTCGATCTTCATGCATTTGCATCGTCTTTCAGCATAAATCATTTCGTTTGCATCGTTCCAAAATGTACAATAGATGTTTGTCCTTATGTGTTTTTCAAATATAACAACATTCTACAGTTTGATGTAAAGTGTGAGAAGCATTACTTTGCGCACATGTAATAGTATATGGACGTCTTGGTTACGCCCTTTTTAAGTAATGAATAGTTTGCCTTTGCACATAGCCAGCATAATCAAATGCAGCTATTGATTAGGACGGGAATCAACTAAAAGAAATCGATTAAAAGTAATATTTTGACAAAGTCTATATTATTCATATTATTTACACTGAGTCACAGTAACCTTTTCTAACATGTACTTGAAAAAATGTGTTGTTGCATAGCGTTTAACGCCAATTGTCAACACACGATAGGCTATGCATGGCGACCAGTATATCTGGTGGAGGAACTCGTGAAAATCCAAGAAGGAACCACACAGACCACAGGAAACTACTGGCAAGCATTCTCACATACCCATGTTGGCCGAAACTAAGACTCGAACTTAAGGAGGCCGAGGTGATATGTTGATCTGTAAAAGCGAGCGACGTATTTCACTCTGACACGTCTGTTCTTTCTTGAATGAATAGGATTGCTCTATACTTTGAGATTAAAAATAAATCAAAGATATGACATGGGCCTACCCAATACGTCTACCTGACTAGAAACATGGTGACGTCGGACAACACATAGCTGGTGAAATATGGAAATATGACAATAGACAAACTCGTGGATTGAAAACAGGTAAAAAAGGTCTGGTAGATAAGTGTCGTCTAACACGATTGACATACCGCATCAATAGAGTGACACATACAGCTTGATTCAGCTTGTTTATTAAAAACAGTATCGTATTAAACCAGTAAAAGATTTCATCTGAGGTTCTATTTTCTCATTATACTTGCGAGATAGATGTTGTGTCATGTATCTTCTATCTACCTGAACTACACAACACATAATAGTAAGGCTTGTATTCACTGGACTAAATCCTATTGCTGCCTGGTGTGGCATTTGCTTCCCCGGCAAATATCATTGCTATAAACAAACAAACCAATCCATGTAAAGTATTTCAGAAGCGCATAACAACCGGTTAGGTAACGTACAGGTTAAATTACCTGTCTGATATGAACTAGGTAACACATACGTTACCTTAAATGTCTCATTGATGCAAATTATTACTTCATGGTATTTTATGGGTATCAAATGGTACATTGTATATACCCCGGTCATGTGCTTTGTTTAAGCAAATACAGGGGGTTAATGCACATTATTTAGAATTAGAGATTAAATTGAACAAGGATCCACATGTCATCACAAACTATAATTTTGCAATTATGCCTGTTAGGTTTTACTGATTTATTTCACTAATTAAAAACACCCGTGTTTGCAATCTTGTTTTTCAGATTATTTGTTTTGACTTTTGTATGCCAAAACTTCCATGTGTTTATAAATATATTTAAGTTTATTTATTTGACTTTAGTAATGCAAAACCCTCAAGGATTGCATCCATCGTTTTTAATTTATTTATCTGACTTCAGGAACCCAAGTTCTTGCACCGCTATTTTCTTTCTCTCTACTTGACAATCCAGCAGTTACAACAAATACGAGATCAAATCTTCATTTTGCCCGTTTTTCTCTTCCAACCAAACAATCCACAATCGTTCTATTGTCGCTGTTTCTATTATAGACTTCAAGTCACCTTTTGGCGCATTATCAAAAAGTATCCACAACTAGTAATGGTCAGTGTGTCTTTGTTTTTGTGACAATCATAGCGTTGAGGACCGAAACTTGACGGACAGCATCGTGGTGATGATACGTAGCGATTATAATGGTGGTGGTTGTTATAATGGCTGTGCATGAAATTTTAAACATGCAATCCAGATTTGGTGTTTATACATGTACTGTATTAGCAATTTCAAAGTAAGAAGGTTTGTCGACTTTGAAATCTGTATTTTAAAAGAACTGGTGTCGACTTAGTGGCCTAGTGTCATTAAGAGTGATATACATACCCTGATCATAAAATATATTAGAAGCTTTGTCTTCTTCTTGTTTGCACAATACATTATCGCTTTGTGACGATAAACTATTTCATCCGAGTTAATGGCTCTATTTTCACTACATTCTTTTGGAGTTAATAAAGTGACACAATTCCGTTTTGTTCCCGCCACGTTCGGAGTTGGATGGGGATGGAGTTCACGTTAGTTAGGTATGCTATAATACCGCTGCATCACAACACTATTTATTGCTCATGCATGAAGGAACTGGCTACTGTCTGTTTACGTTCGACTCTATCAAGCCCTTCAGCGATTGGAAACGGGTGAAAGCGACAGCTGTAAGATGGCACTGTAAGGCGCAATCCCAATTCTACATGCATGCAACTAATGACTTTGGCCGTCTGGTCTTGATTCGGAGACGACACCATCACTCGGCAGCAGCCTGAGTGACCAAGCAGCCATATATAGTGACAGCACTGCTTGCTCCACATAAAGAGGGGCCTATAAAAAGTGACCTAACCAAAGTTCATCTCCTTAAACCCAGTTGGCTTTCCGCAGCAAACGTGCATCTTCCAACACGGTCGAAACACAACGGAAAAACAAGGCATGCCCCACCTACTTCACATCGTTGGAAAAGACTAAGGCTGGCTTGTTGGAACATCAGAACAACTCTAGATTCAACTGATAGTAACAGACCGGAACGACGCTCTGCATTAATCGCACACGAACTCTTTCGCCTTGGTATTGACATTGCTGAACTTTGTGAAGTCAACCTTTCAGAAAGAACTCGGCGCTGGATCCACCCAGTACTGGTCCGGAAAACCAAAGACTGACAAACGACTTTCAGGAGTAGGTTTCATGATCAAGGACTCAATCGCCACCATGTTAACAAACCTTTCGACTGGTCACACTAACCACATCAAAAACATGCGTCTCCCGTTAGGGAACCAACAAGATGTCACACTCTAAAGTGTATATGCTCCAACACTCCAGGCAGATCCTTCTGAAAAGGATAAATTTTGCGCTGACCTGCTTAGACTTCTCAAGAGCGTCCCAGAGAGAGAGAGAGAGAGAGAGAGAGAGAGAGAGAGAGAGAGAGAGAGAGAGAGAGAGAGAGAGAGAGAGAGAGAGAGAGAAAATCATCCTCGGAGTTTTCAATGCTAGAGTGGGCAGAGACTCACCCTAGATAAAACACTGGCACGTAATATATTACATCATTTACGCCAGAGGGACTAAAAGTATGTCCGCCATACTAG
This sequence comes from Unio delphinus, assembly GCA_029339505.1. Taxonomy (NCBI): domain Eukaryota; kingdom Metazoa; phylum Mollusca; class Bivalvia; order Unionida; family Unionidae; genus Unio; species Unio delphinus. Next base: position 1,697,796 of record JAQISU010000287.1, on the reverse strand, counting down.
AGTGATGTCCAGTGCAGAGTGACAAACAGATCATCGTCTTGTCAGATGCAAACGCTACTTCCACTTCAAGCCCAGGTCCCGACAACAATGAAGTATCCAAAGAAGAAAGCTCCAGATAAAAACATTTTGTGTGCTGACGTAAATGTAGATGTTCAAGAGAGCCTGCATTCTAGACTGGAAGAATTTTTTTTTCGCCAGATCTACCTCCGGAAGAGATGTTGAATCACATCAAAGCTGCCATCTGCAAACCTCATAATAAATTCTTGGATTGACCACTAAAGGAACCAACGACGAAAACCATGAAATCCCAGAACTGTTTGCCAAAAAGAGACCAGTGTACCAAACCCACCTCTCTCCACCATCTCGTACACAGACGGATGCAGCCTTCTATCGTGTCTGCCGCTACCTCCAAATGCATACATATTACATATTTTTTTAAAACATCAGACTACAGTCTTGACACGGCACACTGTAATTGTCACTCATTATTAAACATCAGATAACCGCTCCAGTGGAATAGGGGTTAGAGCGTCCGCCGCGGAAGCGGGAGGTCGTGGGTTCGATCCTCGGCCGAGTCATGTCAAAGAATAACAAACATGGTACTAACAGCTGCCTTGCTTGACGCTCAGCATTAAGAGGTCAGTGTTAGGACTGATCGGCTAGGTGTCAGGATAATGTAACTGGGTGGGGCATCATGCTACATGTCTGCGACATCATGCCCCAGTGTTAGACATCACTATAAACTGCCTTACTGCAGACATTGAAGCGATATGACCTACAAATTGTTAATGCTACGTTAAAAATCCTAATGGCTTGCCAATTTAGATCAGGCACAAAGGAAACGAAATATCAAATGAATTGCTTAGGAGACAGACCTGAAGGTGGTTGTATAATGTCCATTATGTCTCATTAATATATACATTATTACAATACATTGAAAGCACGGAATGTAAACGTTTTGAATACAGATGAGATTTAAAGTGCACGATGGTCCGTGTATTGGAATGCAGTACCTTAGACGGTGTTTCCTTTGAATTTCTCCTATGTTTTGACATCCTCCTGCATGCGAAAACACTACTCAAATATATGCTTTGTAATTAACAGGACTAGTGACACAAATTATACACAAGCGACGAATCTTCCTCCCATTCTATCAAAACAACGTTATAACGACGGGTAATTGTATAATGTATATGTCCCACTAAAATAAATACTTCTATAACGTCCTACTAGAGCAACCTCTCTAAGAGCTTATAATGCAACCATGGTAGCTTTTGATATTCAAATCATCTACATTGTATTGATGAAGTAATCTTAAATGAATTATTTAGTGTCTAGATTACGAAATAGTCTTAATATCCATATTAATACTCATTATGTCATTTTACATTTATTACGTTGACGACTAAACTCGTGGGGCCTAAACATTATGTTCATATTTATTTACCTTATGCAATATTACGAACGGGCTTAGGGAGAATGTGTATGAAGGGGCCCCATTTTGAATAAAATATTAAAGGGTGTATGGGGAGAGGAGGTTGTCTGTACGAGGTGTTGGGCTACCTACCTCGTTTCGCACATGTTTAGATACTCCATTATTTATAGACGAGTTGATTTTGAATACATGGGACACTACGATGTTGCACTATGCCGATGTGATCGATATATAAACGGTCCCACATTCCCCATTACAGGTAGACAGACAGTTTGATTTAGAATACATTATGTATGTAGTATGTGTACTAATTCGACAAACGCAAGCATGAATAAAAATAAGAAAACTGTTAGCATGATTTTCTAGACTTGAATATCCTGATTCAACCGATGTGCCAACAGTCTTAATGTAGGTCAAAATATAATACAAAATGTCTTTGAATGAATTCACAATATGTCCAAGAATATTGCTTTTGTCCATAAAGTCAAAAAGCACTTTGAATTATCACGAATAATTTAAATCAATGATTCCTTTCAAATTATTTCTGAACACAAAGTAAATGATTCAACAACCTGAACTTTGAAAGGTATTGAATAAGTTTGTTTACCAAAACTTTATATAAAATCGTAAGACAACAAACTGATCAGGATGTGAGTTGCGAGTTCACTGTTAAAAACAGTCTAACGTTCTAGATAGGGCTAAACCCAGAATATAGCTATCATTAAACAACCTAATTATAATTTAAAAACATGACAAAAATCAAGTCAAATAAGAACTATACTCTCAATCATGAACAAAGCTCATGCACAAAATATAAATCAAGTATACATAGCAATCTGTGATACATTTTATTTGATTCACCGGATATATTAATGTGCTTCCCAGCTTTGTATACTCTCTGCCATGTACTCGGTCACAAAATTAAACTAATCCAGAGAAAAACATTTCTACTTGTTTTTTTATAGCAGATTGCAATAATTATATTATGTTTCCTTTGAATTATCCTTTTTTAATATTCTCCCGCCAAATACTACACGATGAGAGATGGAGCGATGCGATGGAGAGATTTGTCATTTATTTATTAAATGGAGATTACAGTCCTGAAATTATGACCTATAAAATATATAAATGACCAAAAACAAATGTAGGAAATATTTTATTGTCATACAAAAGGTGTCTTTCTCTCTGATCACTGACTCTCTCTTTCTCTCTCTCTCTCTCTCTCTCTCTCTCTCTCTCACACACACACACACACACACACACACACACACACACATACACACACACACGCACGCACACACACACACACACACACACACACACACACACACACACACACACACACACACACACACACACACACACACCAATTGCCTGTCTTTTTTTTCAACATTTTCCGAAGCCTTGAGACACTTAAATTCTATGCTGCTGGCACTGATATATCTGGATTTTGTTGCTGTTGGTGGTTTTGCCAGGATAAATTTGTGAATATGCCTGTCTTTCTTCATTTGTGACATATCATGCCATACTAGTTGTGGAATAACATGTTGTTCCATTGAAGATGCTAGACGCCAGTCTCCTTTGCTATAAATAGTACATCTAATAAACAGAATTTGGTTTTTAAAAATAGTTCCGGTTACTTCAATAAGTTCAGGAAACTTGTTTCTGTCCCAATTAACTGCCGCTTTTAGCATATGGTTTATGGACTCGCAGTTAACGTTAAAGCACTAAAAACGTTAAGTGTTGATTTTGGCCTACACGAATCTTTGCCAATATGATTTGAAAACTGGCAATTGTTGTAAATAGGGTTCCAATTTCTGACATCTGGAATCAAATTCCGTAAATATTATTCCATCTTTTTTTCCAAACATGATTTGGAGTATTCGGTTACGGACCAGTACACATGCCCCATTTTCTTGAAGATGTCGTTTGACATTGTCATTAAGGAGTTTGGAACATATGAAAAAAATTGCATGCGGAAATTTGGCTTTCAGGGAGTTCCTCATGCTCTTTTGCTTCATCACTTCCAATGCTTTACCATGCATGGTCCAAACATAACCGGAATATCGTTAGTTCTACTACTTATCACACATCGGTTTTTGTAGGAAAAGACTGTGACATAGAAATGTCCCATCTTGAAATAAATTTATCCTTGGCAATTCATGATATGGAGAAAATGGATAGACCTACTGTCAGTAATAATGACAGAAATGAAAAACTTCCCACTAAACAACTCCAGTGAAGATATCGAAAGCATTAATGGAGCCATTACATCCATTACAGCAATGAACAGTAATGGGGTAACAGTCGAGGATATGAAAAACATCCAGGATGATCCAAATGTTTATTGTGATTTGTTGCCATATATTGGTGTCAGTGAATTAGATAAGGAGGATGCACAACCAATTAATGAAGATAACATGAATGAAAACAGAAAAGGAGGAAGATAAGGATGACGATTATTAAAATATTAGGTCAAAAGTTTATGCCAATCAAGATAATCTCCAAGATGTTCAAGCACTCCTTGAAGAAATACAGATACCATTTATGTCGAACAAAGATGAAACTAGTCTGCGGTACTGATAGAAGCATACGAGAATATCAAGATCTATAACAAGAAACACCGCAACTATTATGCCGTCATCCTGCACCTATCAGTCGTAGAGATGATGATATAGTCACATTAAAAGTGGTTCCCGATGATTTTTTGGAGAAGGGTGAAGTGCGTGAAACAAATGAATACGTTATGTTTGCAACTGACTATAAGATAGCAAGAAATCTCTTTAAGCTTATAGGTGTGAACAAAAGTATGCAACATTTCTTCCAGATTTTACAGTACTGCACTAGAGAAAATTCAGAATCATGAATTTAATATCAGCTTATGAAACATCCGGCCTCATTCATATACTGAACTATATTTGAGATGATGATATTGAAAAAAGACTGCAGTAAATTCGTAACTATCGAGAACACTAAGATAGCCACGGCAAATGTTTGGCGATTGTCAGCAACTTTGCATATCTCGGTTATCGTCACGTTCATCAACTCGCTACCAACTTCACATGCATGAAAAACAATTTGTGTGATCAGCAGTTATTCATCAGCCAGCTTGAAAAAAGCGAGGAGATGATATTGCAGCCAAAATAACAAAACTTCGGGGATTCCATAGGCAAAATATCCGGGAAAAAAACACCTTCCAGGGTATAGTTATTGTGGATCTGTAACCAGACTCGATATCCGACTCGATGATCAAGACCAGCCCCGACCCGGCGACTATCCAATAAATGCTATTGATGAGGCGTGTCATGCTCATGATGTTTAAAAGCAGCAATCTGCAACACAGACATATTGCAGATGTGAAATAGATTCATGTGTAAATTCTATCACTGATAAATCCTTCAAAGCAAAATTAGCTTCATGGTTGATAGAATAGTAAATTAATGCTGGGTTCTGGTAATTAATAACATCATGGAATCTATTTATTATTCCCCAAGAGGATACTGAAGGAGTAAATCAGCAATCGATAAACTCGCTAATACCGCAAAAGTAAAAAATGCCACCGCCGCGGATTGGTTATCAAAACAGGCGATATGGCAGATTTATCTACCACCGCATAAACAAATTAACTTTGCACATTTAATGTCAGCGTCCATAATGAAGTTCATCAGGCTGATATATTATTTCTGCCGCATGACACTGTTAATAAAGTATGAGCTAACCGTAGTGTTGCGAGTAGATACAAACAAGCTGAACAATTAAAGACAAAGTCATCAACTAAAGTAGCTTCTGCGTTTGTAAGGATTTATCGACGAGGTACTCTGCAGTGGCCAAATCTATTACAAGTTGATCCTGGCAAGGAATTTCAGGTGCAGTGTTATCAACAATGAAACATCATAATGTCACCATCAGACGAGGACATACTGCATTACATCGCGATCAGGCAATTGTTGAACGATTTAATCGGACACTAGCTGAACTGTTATTTGGATATCAATACACGAAGGAATTTATCCAGGATACACGATCTCGTGAATGGGTCAAGAGATGAATGGGTCAAGAGATTACCAGGTGTCATTACCGCGCTAAATAATGAAATTACTCGAACAATCAATATGAAATCTATTAACGCCATCAAAACAAAGTATATACGCGTACAAAAACCGCAAAATGATTTTTCAAAACAATGAATACTCGGCAATGCCACTGTGAGATATTTATATGAACCAGGAGAACTCGAAGGCGGTAGAAAAGAGCTACTGATCCTCTCTGGAATGTCACTACACATATAATATCTAACATAACAAGATCCACGGGTAGACCAGCAATCTATAGATTAGATTCAAATGATTTACGAGTGAACAGTTACAAGTGATACCCGAGGATACTCAATTACCACCGCGTGGTCTTAACTAGCACCTCTGCATCTGTTACACTCAAGACAAGTCAACATCACATTATCTCTGGTATGACCAAGACAATTATCTTTTCTGTCTGCGGTAAATTGGCGAGGATCTTTATCCGACCAACATCAACGCATTATACAATTACAACTCGCGCACTGATTATTCTGTTGTTGTTTAAGCGTAATTATAAATTCAACATCAATATCAAATTCTCTGTTATGTTTTTATCCTGTTGTTTATAACCAACGAGTTTTTTTCTGATTATGTCATCGCTGACAATTTCATTGTTGCTAGTGTCATTAGCATCTAAAATAACTTTTCGAAGTTGATTTATTCTTAGTACTCTGGATACTGCCAAGTACATGTAAACTAAATTTGACCACTCGATGCGATCATCTACGATCCAAACAATCGTATCGGATATAGTCTATTCCTGCGAAGAATGTATCGTCATTGCGTATCCTAGCGTCCATGGGGATTTATTAGCATGCAATGCATCTTCGACAACAGTGATATCAACCGACACAATATCATTTAACACGAGAATCTATCTGCTTCTCAGTTTGTCCAGGAATATCACTTTCAATATTTTGTTTTCGTGTATCAGTAGGCCTATAAGACAATGGTACTGGAAGTGTTGCGAATTTTTCTTTGTGTGTTTCAAATAACTTCATCTGAAGTGTGTCTATGATTATCTTTCTATCTGCCACTATAAAATTGTTCGGTCTCAACGCTTCCCAGAAATCATTTAATGGGGTTTCTGAAATTATTTCACGAGCTATTTCAAACTGGTTTTTATCCGGTTGTAATCTGAATAATTTCTTAAACTCACTTAATTCTTTATCAAGAGATATGTGATCAGTATTAATTTCTTCATAATAATCTACAAAATTATTCAGCCAATTATGTGGAGATAAACCCACAAATATGGTCGTGGTTGACCATAATCGCCATACATTATCACAGTTGTATTCTTTAACAATAGCCAATTAAGAAACATTTTTAATATTTCTAATGATACTGTGCATATCTCATCCCAAATAATAATTTCAGGAATATATTTCTCGCCCATTTAATCAGGAAGCAATGCGTCACCTTTCCATCGAAAGAAACTGTTATAAGTGCTTGCATTAACTCCTCGCTGTTTCATCTCTCTTGCAAGTCTGTGTGTTGGTGTTAGCACAATCATGTTTGATTTCCCTCGAAATAATTTGATCACACGATTCGTCTTCCCTGACCCACCACACTCGTTTAAATAACCGTTTTTTCCCTACATATTGGATCGGAACACAATATGGCTTTCGATAGTTACGTGATTTAGAATAATCACGTAATATTTCCTATTTAATTTTCCATGATCCCCAACACTCTTCGGAATTTATAATTTATGTATTTTAACATTCAAATTTCCTTGGTATAATGCAATACAATTACAAAAATCAGTCAGTGATGTCAATGATGAGAAAAAATAACACAACCACAAACAACCATCCTCAAATATAATAATGACCCAGATGGTGCAGGTAGGCATATTGCTCCTCAAAATGTGAATATATCCTCGGTGGTTGCAGTAAATCTAATATGTGACGCTATCGATGGAAGTTACCAAATAAATCTCGAAAGATCAAATCAAGCCCACCAGGGATATATGTCATAAACCTTTTGCACCAACGGCTCCACCCGTATTTTTAATAATTGAGGAGCCAACAAATCCAATGTATATGCGATGTCATAATGATTCATTAACGAAAATTAATTTTAAACTCACTGACCAGTCCAATAATTTGATTGACTTAAGGAATGAGACTTTACAAATTAGTCTGTATGTGAAATCCTAAAAGACTTTCATCGTAAATGATTTTCAACTTTAGACTTTTACCAAAACTGTTTTATTTTATCTGAAACAGTTTCTGTCTCCGTATAGGCCCTATTTTTGTTTGAAAACTTCGTCTATTTACTCTCTCTCCGTAGAGACTTTATTTTTATTTGAAAACTTGTCTATTCACCATTCTCTCTGTCTCTAGTCTCGTCTGCCTGAAATAGTTTCGGTCTGTCCACCCTTCTTGCTGCTACTTAGCAGATAAATATGGGGACAATTTGTATTGGACAGTTTGGGTCAAACGTCATATATCAAATGGCAAATTTATTCTTGTTACAAGGATCTTTCAGCTCTATTTACATTTACATCACCACCCCCTCTCTATCTGTCTCTGTCTCGGCATGGTATCATGGAAATACGCACATGTGTAAAGTCTGACTCAGCACAGGTTATCGTAAATAAAACATAGAAAGCATCACTTTAGGCATTTATCAGACATCAGCAGCAGCCGAGTATATTCTAAATTTGGAAGAATAATTATCGATGTGGAAAAGACCTTTACTTTTTTAAATTCCAAAATCATTTTCCTTGATGAGTTTTGCAGAACATTTCATTTCTCCTATCACTGGTTCAACACAAAATGTTTGCCTTGTCTCAAGTGTATTGTAACACAAATCAGGGCCAGAGCAGGTGAGGGGTCGAGAGGGTGGGTTTGGTTCCAAAATTTCAAAAGGGCCTTGCCTTTCCGTGAAAGGGCACGAAAGCAAAAGTCTCTGTGTCTATTGACTAAAAGTGTGCATGATACAAAATGAGAATAAAATGGTGGCCAAATTTCAAGTGACGTGAATACATATGTGTGTGTGTGTGTGTGGGGTGGGGGCTAGCTTTGGGTGGCCCTACAAACAGTTATATACAATAAATATTACATATACTGGAAAGTGATAATGCAAGACATATAATGTATGATCTCGTTCTATGGCTAACATAAAAATTCATTTTTAATTCTTTTATATGTTTATGTAAACTTTATGTATACTTTGACAATTCTTTTAATTTACATATCATCATAAGGAAAAAAAAATATCAAGTTCGTTCATTTGGGCTTTTTAAAGATTCAGTTTAGTCTGCAATAGATGTTGAACAAAAACAGTGTTGCAGATCAAGATTCATATGTAAAAAATGGTGGCATAGCAAATTATTTTTTTCATCAGTTGATGTGTTTACCGTCTTAGAAGTTATAAAATTATTATGTGATTTTGTTGTTGTTGCTTTTGCAATGCACATTTATTGAAATTACACAAGCAGGCACATCAATCTTTGAGACCGACAAATTACAATATGGGATGTAACAACATTTATATGGACTATTTATAAAACCATTTAATATGTTCATATATGACTGGGAGGAATGAAGTAATAAGCCTGTATAGTAGATTGAAATGCATATAAAATGACACTCATTATATTGTCATAAACACCTGAATCAATTGCATATTTGGTTGTTATGTGGACTAATAACCTGGTGCATACAGTAGTTTACACCAGCCAGGAAGAACCCATTAGGCTCACACAGTCATGGGCTTTGGATGATGATAGTAGAGGTCCTTTCAGCTAGGTTGTCATATTACCATGGATAGAAACTATCCAAATTTTTGGGGCCTGTCCTATGAACAATTAAGATTATCTACCTTGCATTTAGATGTTTGTAATTAACAGTAATGTTTTGTTCAGATTATCATTAAGTATATTAGTGATGAATAATACAAAAACTGAAACTCACACAATTTCCAAAGAAAACATGCTGGACATTATCAGTACTCATTACGCAATGAAAAACAAATCGAGGCTGGTTTTAGCTGGTTGATGGTGAAGAAATATGAATTTTAAATTGTGTAGCTGAAAATTTGCAGCTTGACCATCTTATTTGGCAGGTTCTTTCATTGGTTTCTCTTTCGTAAGCATCGACAAGAAGCAGTTGCCGCTTGCTGCATTTGTTCATCAATTAGTTTTGTTTCATCTTATGCAATTGCCGACAATGTACCTGTTATGCATGAGAAGAGAGAAAAGCAACAACAACTAAATCAGGTAAAAATCCAACAACAGAAAGAAGAAAAGCCAGGCTTAAAACAATACAACAAACCCCGACAGCAGAAGAGAAATTTTACTTTCAAAGAAAAAGAAGGAATGAAGGGGAAAAAAGATTAAAAAGACAAGAAGAGTATGAGATGATGGAAATATCACTTGCTGGCCTACGACGAATACCTAAATGAATATAATATATAAAGTCGGTAAATTTTGCTCATTATTGCTTGCGACTTTAGCAATCTTCACATCCTTCCTATGTGCTTCTACCTTGCATTTTTTTCGATGGTACCACTATTTTCGAAAATAACATTATATATTTGAAGTATAAAATTAAAACTTCACGTATGTATGTATGTATGTATGTATGTATGTATGTATGTATGTATGTATGTATGTATGTATGTATTATTATGTACGTCTTCATTTATCTCTTCCCGTACACCTAATATCTTTATACAAGAACGTATTTATAAAGTCAAATAACTCACATTAAATCTTAAACCTTTACCGAATTTGGTAAGCATGGTATAGGTTGTTTTTTATTAGGAAAAAATCGGTTTTTGGAAAACAACTTGTTTAAATTTTAAAGGAGGGAAGGGTAGCGTTGTAATTTATAGATGAGATTGTTGACACAATGCGATTTGTGTGGATTTCAGCTGATTTTGGTGGATTTGGTTGTGGATTTGGGTGGATTTGAGTGGATTTGGGTGGATTTGGGTGTTTCGTAACACCGCATTATGACTGTTGGAGGCCGTCTGGTATTGCTGGCTACCGCTGTTGGTACGATGTCACACACTGTCATAGAGAACAATGCTAGATTGTCTATTTGACAAAGACAAAACCAGGCACTCCAATGCATTTAAGAGAGATAACTCTACTGGTACTAGACAGGAGTAAGAATTATCTAGTCATGACAGACACATTTTCAGCCGTCTGTACCGCATTTAAAAAAAAAAAAAACACAATCATAAAAAATACAAAATGTGATCTAGATATGAATTAACATAATCTCACATATTGCTAAGATGATCAACATTTTCTTAAGCCTGACAGAAAGTATAACTCTTACATAATGCACCAATCACAGGCTTTTTCACAGCTAGTTTTGTTGCTTATTTCTGAATATAATGTTCCCAACTCCGCACACCTGGAGTTGCTCAATTGGTACTGTTATACCTATAGCCAACCTCAATTGTTTCAAAAAGCTCGGGATTGTATAGGTTACAAGTGTACTTAGTATCGATTGCAGAAACAATTTTAGGAGGTACCAAGCTGTGTCTTATATTAATGTGTATGTAATGGTCTTTAAACTATTTAGCCCCTATTTATTTGTGCTTTACTACCAAGCTACATTTTGGGAATAAAATGAATTGTTTTAACTATGGATTGAGTTTTATTCATATCAGCACTTATTTGAACTTTATATGGGTGATATGGGATCAATCATATTTATGTTTCATGTTATCCAATAACTAGGTCAAGGGTAAATGTGCAAAATATTATGTACATCTACTTCAAAAAGAAAAAATTCACCTCAAATAAAGGACTTTATATTTGTATGGCAGATGCAGAACTTAACAAAGAAACCCAATCTTATTATAAAGTATAGGCTTTGAACACTTTACACTGTTTGCAGTTACATGTCATTACCCAAAATCCTCACAAAAGTCAACCTACACACCCTCTTTTTTACACCAATATAAAACTTCCCTCCTTTATGTAGTGAATACAATTAATACAGTAAGCAAATCTGACACCAAATATAGTAGATCACGGATTCTAAGTTGTTATGTTTGATTTTGGGTGAAATTTGGGGAATATAATACAGAAAAATGCCAAAGAAAAACAACGAGTATAGTGAGTCCAGTGGATTTAAAAACAGGAGGAAAGCGTGTATCTAAATGGGAGATATAGCTTATGATAAAGAAATTAAAGAAGCCAAAAACAGCAATGGGAAAAATGAGAAGTGAAGAAAGTTTAATGACCTTACCTTCGACAAGATATGGAGGCAGTGCCCCATCGGTAAAAGGGCAGTTTAAAGGCACAATATATGGAGGGCAGTTTAAAGGCAACTGTGCAATAATAATATCCCTTACATGCACCAAAATTTCAAGTCAAATTGTGTTATTTCCCATATAAAAGTGTGAATAATTTAGATAAAATAGGCACATACAATTTATATTTCTTCTACAAAAGATATTATCAATAATGGGTTTCAGTTAGGCAGAAAAATACCTCAATCAAACAAAATATACTTGATCAAGTTTTACAATTGTAAACTTTACTGGGAGAAATTATTAAATTACTTCTACTTACATTTTCATCAAGACTGAGGTCTAACATAATACTTCACAAATCGTCTCTTTATTTTCATACCCAATCACTGAAAATGTGAGTTTTTATTTCTTAATTTGTTATGTATGGTATAAGGGAAATAACTGAATGATATGCATAAGGTGTGGTATTTGTTTCCCTCCAGTGTATTATCCATGTACGATAGATGAGTTCATGAACACATTGTATTAACCTCAACGCAATTAAATTATCCAAAACCACATTATTGGTAAAGTGAGAACCTAAAATTAAGGCTTCTTTATAGTGGAGACCTCAAGAGTGATGTAATTTTGTTTGTGAGATGAGGCGGCTGTTTTATATCACATAGTTAATGCTCTCTACAATGGCGGCACGTGGAGTGCAGCCTTCCATAAACATGCAGATATGATCCCATACCAATTTGAATTCATGCGATGGGATGCAAAGTTTGAAGAACAGTGTGGACTCGAATGTAATGAATGGTCAATATGTGACTAATATGGTTATCACTCAGTAATGTTTGACCTAATATGGAAATTGCACAAGAACAGCTGGACAGAAATAAATATAATTCATTGAAAGTCAATAGTAGATTATAATTGGGCTTATACAAATATCAATGGGAAATGCTGACTTAAAGAAGCTGCTCTTGTCATTTTCTGCTACTTCAACAAAAGGGAATGCATAATAACTTATCTAAATAAACTGCATGACCAATTACAAGGCAGGAAAGTGTACAAAAATAGCAATTAAAGCAGGAAAATTAAAATCAAAATGGGAAGGGATCTCATATCTTTAATAAATATTAACTAAAATAGCTCATACTATAATATCTTACATGACACAAGTGACCAATCTACAAATGTACCTAGAGCGTTCTCTTGCTTTATGGCAACATCATGATAGTTGTTTTGTACCAATGAGGTTTCTTTTTTGCAGGTAAAACAGTCTCTATTTGGCTAAAATAAACTAAATTATCTTTACATAATTTATTTTGTAATATGTATGATAATCACATATATGCTAATCTTGGAGCTGACTACACAGACATAAAAGCCACCAGTCCAATGTCTGTCATAGCTATAGTTACAACATTAACCATCCAAAGCCAACTTGTGCTATTTTCTGAAGATTTCATACATTGTACGTTCAATATTTGACCAAAGCTGTTCAGCATCAATTTCTTTTCCTACATCAAACTAGTACAGTACATAAATGCCGCCTGACATGTATGTGTTTCTATGGATACACTTCGATAATGTTCTTCCCCTTAGGTATGACAATGCCAATTGTTTTTTTTCTCCATATACCTCAATGCTAATGTTTTGTAAAATAAATATACTTTCTATCCTACCTCAATACCCATGTCACACACTGTCATAGAGAACAATGTTAGATTTTCAATTTGACAAGGACAAAACCAGGTACTCCTTTGCATTTAAAAGTTAACGAGTCACAGCAGATACATTTTCAACCATGTGTACCACATTTTGTATTTAAAAAATCATAAAAAATTACAAAATATGATCTATATATGAATTAACATAATTTCACATGTTGCCAAATGGATCAGCTTTTTAAGCCCTACATAAAGTATAACTCTTACATAACGCACCAATCACAGCTAGTTTTGCTGTTTATTTCTGAATACAATGTTCCCTACACCTTAACCTCCGCTCACCTGGGATTGTTCAATTGGTACTGTCATACATGTTAGACACACGGTACTAACATGTCAACATAGCGACGGGAGAAAAAACCAGGTATTTCTTTTTAAATTACTGAAGTTAGCGTGTGTGACTGCTTTCTGTATAGGCTATACACCAATGTTGTTGATCGATCGATTCGACGAGGCCTCTGTAGTCATCTGAAGGTTGGAAGGGCTGGCTCTGTTCTGTTCTGTGCGTGCGCAGGTGGCTGGTGAGGCCAATACTTGCACGGAATGTTGTTTGTTTTTGTACATAAGGGACATGGGATGAGTGGGATATCTCCCGGAGTGTTGCTAGCAAGTGCATTTCCTGGCTTGCCTCTTCAACTCTGCAGCTGCTGTCCTGATAGATTCGCACAAATTGGAGCTTTTGGGCACGGATAACGCCAAGTGACTCGATCGCTTGCTGTTTGCTTCCAGAAATCAGGGTTTATGTTGAACGCTTTCAATGCAGCTTTCCGATTGTCTTTGAAGCGTTATTTCTTCCGTGTGATCGCTGTCCTTACTGTAGCTCGTAATAGAAGAGTCTCTTAGGTAGCCGGTGGTCTGACATACGTACAACATGTACCGCCCAGCGTAGCTGGCACTGCATCAGGAAGAAGTGGATGCTGGGGAGACCTGCTTGGACGAGTACCTTAGTGTCTGGATCCTTGTCCTTCCACTTGATGTTCAGAACTTTCATAAGACATGTGGTGTGAAAGTCGTTTAGTTTCCTGGCTCGGCATTGGTACACCATTCACGTTTCGCATGCCTAAAGTAGTGTGGGGAGCACAACTGCTCTGTAGACCTTTAGTTTGGTCTGGGTGCTTATGCCTATTCTATTCCAGACGTTGGCATGAAATCTGCCGAAAGTTGCGCTGGCTCTGACAATGCGAAGATTGACCCCGTCGTCGATAGTGGCGCTCTGTGACACTGTGTTGGCACGGTAGGTGAAGCGGTTGAGTTCTTGGTTGTTGACGGTGATGTGGGATTCAGCACGGGCTTTCCAGGGGCCGGCTGAGCAGAACTTCAGTCTTTTTGGTACTTATGGTGAGACCAAAGCTTGTACAGGAGTTGTAGAACTTGTCAACGCTGCACTGCAGGTTTGCTTCTGAGCCAGAATTGAGGACTTAATCAGAAGTAAATAAGAAATCCCTGATGGTATTTGTCACGACCTTGGATTTCATTTGAAGCCTCCTGGGATTGAATAGTTTTCCATCTGTACGGTACATGATGCCGACTCTAACCTCTCTGTCTCTGAAAGTATTAGTTATCATGGCGGAAAACCGTAGATTGAATAGTGTCGGTGCCAGAACACAAACCTGGTTGACGCGATTCGTTACTGGGAATGGCTTTTTCCATTGTCCTGGACTCGTGCCTGCATGCGATTGTGGAAATGCTGCACCATGGATATAAATTTTCTTGGTGATCCGTTACCATTACCTTCCATAAGCCATCTCTGCTGACAGTATCTTAGGCCTTTGTCAAGTCTATTTAGATGGAGAAAAGGTCGGTGTTTTGCACATGACTTTTCTCTTGTAGTTGCCTCGCAGCAAAATCCATGTCGATGGTCCCGCATTCTTTTTGGATTCCACACTGGCCTTCTTGCAGGAGTCCCTGGTCAAGGTTAGTAGTGTGGCGGTTCAGTAGGATTCTGGCGAATATCTTTCCTGCAATTTGCCAAGTTATTGCCAGCATATAGGTTTGTCAAGGTGCAACACGATTTAATAATTATGATTCAGTGTTTTCCAGAAGTAAAAGCAAATAACACGAGTTGATCGATTATAACTTGTGTGTCATTTATACTTTTGTGTACAATTAGCATGGACATTTTGAAAGAGAAGATTGTGTTGGATCTACAGTGGAAGATTGATGCCCTGAGTACTCTCTTCACTACTGAGATGTTTGTTATTAACTGTCACTGGTAAATGTTTGAGCTTAAGGAGAAAATAAAAAAACTGTCTCTAGAACTTTTTGGTATGTAAAAACAAAATTATTTTGTAACGTAGTTTTAAAATGTGACTGTTTCTTTATATTTCATTCTAATTAAACAAAATGAAAGACCATCTAGATCTGGAGAGATGTACACAATTAGAGTGAATTAACGTATTTGGAAAGCAGTGATACAAAAGAACTTCCATTCATTATTGTAATATCATGCTTATATAATTATACTCTGTGCATTTTTATTTAATTGTTAACCTTTAAAGTGCTTGTCATGACATAATTTGCGATGCCAGCAGATTTCTTGAAGTGCTGGTCATGGTGACTTTTTGTTTAGGTAGGTAACTGTTTTCATATCAGAGTAGCACTTCTATATATGAATGGCTAAGATAAATTTGATTGATTTATACCTGGATTGTAATTGGAAGCAGGACTAAATATGGTGTTTTTCAGTGGTAAACTTTATATGAAGTTAACTCTAATGTTTAATGATGTGAAGTGAGTATAACAATTAGATAAGGATGACTCTAAGGTTTAATGATGTGAAGTGAGTATAACAGATGAGGATAACTCTAATGTTTAATGATGTGAAGTGAGTACAATAGTTAGATGAGGTTAACTCTGATGTTCAGTTGTATAAATGAGTACCGTAATTCGATAGGCAGATGATTTTCATGTCAGACATACGCCGTGGTGGCTTTCAAGATATATAATGATGTATAGACTGTATTCATATTATTGTCAGTCACGTGATTCAAAGTCTGACTATGATTATAATACTAGCTGTCACTCACTGATTATTCACAGTCCGACTGTGTTTAAAAGACTGGCCGCTATTCCATTGTTATTCAAAGCTTATGACTTTGATATTTGGCTTCTAGGGACTGACTAATAGAATATATCTTATTTATTACATAATGAATGGGCAGGAATGAGATTTCGCTGAGTTCCTGCACATGAATTAGGAACCTGAAAGTGGTATTTCCCTGTCACACACAATACATGTGATTTTCTCACATTTGCTGCTTCTTTCTATCTACAAAAGAATGTGAAGCATTCTTTAAAAGAAATTCCTATACAATAAACGTTTCTTAGATGTTTATAGTACAGTTGAATAGACTGCAGATGGTTTTGCTTTATGGTAAAATATTTAGCGTATACTTAAAATGTCTAAAATTAAGCAAACAATCAATAGCTTCATAGTGATTGCACTTTTTAGATTAACATATTAGCAGCATCATATCATGAATTTACGAATGTCACGTCTCTCTTCATTCACATAATGATTTCAGAAGTGGCTCTGCATAGAGTGTTATGATTTTCAACATATTTTATAATAATAATAATAATAATAATAATAATAATAATAATAATAATGACTTTACATAGCGCCTAATCTTTAGAAGCTCCAAGTCCAAACACTTTACAACATCTATAATGATATGACTACAAAAAGCAAAACACCTTGAAATCAGAAAACATAAAAACATTCTGAAATTATTTTAGGTAGGAAACATTATTAGGTCTTTAAGTTTGTTCTTGCAGTCGAAAGGGATCACTGTCACCGCATCTAATTTCAAAGGGCAATTCATTCTACGTTGCTGGGCCTGGTATGCAAAAGAACGTTGTCCATTTGACTTCGTTTTCATAGTGAGAATAATAAAAATATAAAGGTATTTACATCAGTCTCTGACCGTTTTAGACCTTCCATGCCTAAATGTTAATCTCACTTAAAATAATTGGTAAAATATACAATGTTTTCAAAAGTGGTGAAAACTCTCAGTATTAGGAAGAAACAAATAATGCAGAGTTATCTCCCTTTACACATTATTGTCACTTATGAGGCATTATACGGATTTTTGGGACCGGAGTTCTGGCAGTAAATTTGTCTCTCGATAAGGAATGCAAGAAAATGATACTAGCTTCTAAAACAGCTTTACAGTCTGATTTAATAAACAGATCTTTTATCATACCAATTTATCATAGCTTCTCTTCTATAATATTGAAGAAAATAATGTTCCTGTTATGGTACAGTCTTGTATACCCTGTATAGTTTAATGGAATGTCAAATAGTACCAAAGTGACATCTAATATATCTTCCATTTAAGCAATTGTGAAAAATTGTGTTATCGTTGATCCTCAATGGAAAGACGTATTGACATTGGGGTCTTGATAAATGTGCCACATCGACATCTAATATATTTGTCACAGTGGCCATCTTGTAAATTTTTGTATTGCTTCTAATCCTGATTGGATGATCATATCAAAACAAATATTGCACTAAAAATACTTATTATGACCTTTGGTTGACTGTATGTGAAAATAATATCAATCTCAGACATCCAGTATGGCTACCACATCATCAATCTTGAAAAAATGTCCTCATTACTCTTGCCGAAGAGAAAGTCTTACTGGCTTAAGGTTTTCACAGGAAGACTATTCTGATACAAGAGCATATGTCACAAGTCACTAGAGCAGCAATCCTTGAAAATTTTATCATCACTACATCTCTGCAAGTGCCCCGAGTGGCAGAATGGTCTAAAGCGCTCTCCGTTACGGATCACTGTCATCTCAGCTCTGTCTGCATGGGTTCAAGTCTCAGATACGGCCAATGTGGGTATGTGAGAAAGCTTACCAGTACCTTCTCGTGGGTTGGTGGTTCTTTCTGTGGATTTTTCCCTTGGTTCTTCCTCCACCATTAATACTGGCCACCATGTATAGCCTATCATATGCTGAAAAATGATGTTAACCCCTACAACATCATAAACAACATTTCTGCAACAAAAAGTCATTTTATCATGAAGTCTCTACTAGAAGATTTCTTTTGATATCAAGTTGGCTTAAAGTTAATATCATGACAGTCTGACATCCAATATGGCCGCCATAGTCTTATCTTGAATTCCTGGGAATTCATTTAAGCTGGTAAAGCGTGAATCTTTCAAGGGACTCATACTATTAAAGCATACTTGAAGCATTTTAGTGTTAATTCTTGTTGTCTTTTAAGTCTTTTATGACCCTACATCCTTTCCATAGCACCAATTAGGCACATGTATCATGTTATACGGGAAATCCACTTTGCCATGGTGTACCATAATCCTATAGTGCTGTTTCCATCATGGACAGGACATTGTGGTTGTCATGGAGACATTGTGGTTGTCATTGATTGTCCATTTTATGGACAGATTAAGTTTTATTGATCCAATTAGAACGTTGAAGCATTATTATATTATAAAAGTTGATGTCCACTACATTGTGTGGAACTTAGCTATCAGTTCAGCTACAGCTACTATTCCAGCATTTGCCCACTAAAACACTAAAACACATTCACATACCTATGGTATATTGCAATAGGAAGAAATATCATTCAGTAATACATTTTGTTGTCAATGTCAGTCTCTGCATTATGGAACGATATCAATATTATAACTAGCTTCAATAGGCAGTTTTGAATGTATACATTATTAAACTCTGGGTCAAATTTGTAGAAAAGTTTCTGGTGAGATGAATGAGATTTGTTGAAATTTTGTATCTGTGGTTTACGATGCTCATCTTTACAAATCACCACATCTCACATCTGAAAACATGGTTTAGAAACTAGAGGTTCTGTCAATGTGGAAATCAGAAGAAATATTGCAAGTAGCATCTTAAGGGTCAGTCATTCTTCTTGGGGTTTTCTTGGGTTCTCTCTCCACCAAATATTGGCTGCCATTTATAGCCTAGCCCTATCATCTACTTTAAACCAAGAAGAAGAAGAAAACCAGAAATCAATTAATGGTAATGTTAGCATTATGCGGTGCTTCATGCTTTCCACTAACAGCAGTATGTGCATGTTATGAAAAGACTGACATAGTTTTACCAACAAAAATGAACACCAGCAATACAAGCAGATTCCTAGTAAAAGACAACACTACAACATGAAATAGCTCTTTAATGGCAAACAAGGATATAATGCAACCTATACTAACCCATCATCAAATGCATTGAGACACAGATAATAACTACCTTAATGTTTTAGACAAAATAAATTCAGGAAAATTGAACATTTTATCTCGTACATAAATTATTCAGACAGAAAAATAATTCTCCATTATTGCCTTCATAATGACACTGTAACTTTAAAGATTTGACCAAACTCAAGAATATCAAGGATGGTTTCACTAATCGGCAATTAAAAGAAGAAAATGTTTTTTCTTGGATTCCTAAAAATTCTTTTCTACCAGTAGTTTCATTGGTACTCTTGCTTTGTTGCTAAGTAACCAATCCCAAAGGATTCAGTTTCATTGTTATCCAAAGACTTTATTTATTTAAAAATTGACTTACCAATGTAACAACTATTTTCATTTTATTTGAAAGTCCTGTCTGGACAAAGTAGAAGCATCTAGACCTTCATGACAACAAGTAACACATATTGTTACTAATGGAGCAGTTGAACCAATGCTGAGGATATACAGCGAGGAGGCATTGGAATCAATGTCAGTGCATTTAAAAATCTAAATCTTCTCACAGCAAACTTTAGTCATTTATCAAATCCTTATATTTAAATCAGGAATGAATAAGAAAATTAAAAGAAATTTAGCACAATAGTGGACACAAGATGCAACAGTTGAGAAAAACATGTTTTTTTGTGATTCCTTTACTAGGGAAATATTGAAAGAGAACATGGCACTGGGCCATAGACAAGCAGCATATGTGCACAAATCCAAAAGAAATATGAAGAAACAAATGTTGCATATAATATTCTAAACATTTATACAATCCAGTTTATTGTTGAAAATGGGTAAAATGATCCTATTTTATTGTGAAAGGTATTTTAGTCTAGTCTGGTAATTGAGCTTGTTGTTTGAGTGCAAAATGTGTGAAAACAGTATTTAGTCTAATTTGACTTTGAATGTCCTGGTCAAACATGTTTGGTTATTACAAGACACCTCCATTTAAGATTAAAAAAAGAGGCTCATCTTATTTAAAATCATGCTGATGGAAAGAAATTATATGACGCAATTTTATCCCTTAAGGTAACTAAATCAAAACAAGTTTGGAGAAAGTGTAACATAATGCATATAACCTGCAATAATAGATCAATAAATTCACACAATAAATCTAAAATTAATGCTCTTGGAGCCCATGGGAACACAAAACGCCATGATTTTCTGATGATGAAACGTATGACATATGGTCTTTACAACACAATAGCTAAAAGTTAGCCACATTGGCAGTGCCAAGGGCAGGTAATGGGCAAGAGTTATTTCCCTTTGTTTATTGACATGCAGGGAAGGACAAGTTTCATATATTAGTAAGGCTGTATTCGCTATGTAGCAGGCTCATATTCCTAACTTAATGTGATTGGGGAAAGAAGGAGAAATTACAAGACGGAATAATAATATTATCTAACGTGTTGGTTGACAAGAAGTTCTTAATACTATTTAATGTGTTGGCAGACAAGCCGGTCCTAATAATACTATTTAATGTGTTGGCAGACAAGCCGGTCCTAATAATACTATTTAATTTGTTGGCAGACAAGCCAGTCCTAATAATACTATTCAATGTGTTGGCAGACAAGCCGGTCCTAATAATACTATTCAATGTGTTGGCAGACAAGCCGGTCCTAATAATACTATTTAATGTGCTGGCAGACAAGCCGGTCTTGACAGACGGTTGGGAGGGGCAGTGTCTAATCATTATGAACCGACATCCAATCTGAATTGATCAAGGTGTGGACAAACATTAGAATCACAAGTTTAAATCTATTATCTTGAGAATTAAATATTAGTATGCAGAAAGTAAAGGGAAACTACTCCAATGCCATTCGATATTGGCGGGAAAATTGATTCTGGGAATTACAAGGAGCTTCATTACAGGTCAGCAACTATTTGCTTGATTGTTGTAAAATATTACTGCAAAGTAAGTGTACTTTAATTATTGCAGTATGTATACTTCAGTATGTAGAATTATCATTTGTAAGTAGATTCATTCGTACTGTTTTTATATACATGCATATTTTGAGATATGAGCAATGTGATGAAAAGAATTAATATTGTAATTAGTTATTGGGTTAATTCGTAGTAGCCTCATGTATGTATTCATTTAATATTACAGATTTGCAAATGTTGAATAGAATTATAACTTTGTATAATGGTTACAGTGTGCAACATTAGTAATAGGAATTTGCCTATTTGTGTATACTTTGTAAGAGTATCATGTGTAAGGATATATCAGTACATGGCAATGTGCATATCTGTGTACACTTTGTAGAAGTGTAATGAACAGAAATGTGGATGATTATATTATATTGTTTTTATATTATATTGTTTTGTATAATAAGATTGAGAATATATATATATATATATATATATATATATATATATATATATATATATATATATATATATATATATATATATACACACATAGCTGGGAGAATGTGTATTTTGATGGGCACAAATATGTGATCAAAAACGGTGATGGCCTATCTGATGATATTAATGTTAGTGTGAGTTTATATAGCTAAAGGAATATGCTATGCTAATGTCCTTGTATGTTTACTCTGGGAGACAACAGAAAAGGAAGAAAGGAGGGAGAAGTTCAAAGGAAGAACAGAGGGAGACAAAGGAAAAGAGAATGAAGAATCATACTGATGAGTAGTAACTCAGGACAGGAGGAAAATTTCACACACTAATTTAAAGGATGAAATAGGCCACCACTTAGTCAAATGATAGGTTTTAGTTGAATTGTATTTGAGAGATGACTTATTAAATTATATTAAATTTGTTATTTGAATTTCACATTTTGTGTATTCATTAATTTAACTGTCGGCACCACTGATTGGGGGCTCAAGCTTGGCATCTCTCTATGACTACTTAAATTTCTGACAAAAACGAGCCAGGGTGGGTCTTCTGTATTAATTTAAATAATATTGAGAGCACCCCACCCCAAACTAAATAAGGCCAAACCTTCACACTGTGTTATTGCAAACTGTGTCATCACTGCTAAATCTTGACATTTACTTGTCAAATATATTTAATGGCTTGTAGACGAACAGATTAGCTTGATTATAATAAATCATTTTTTTCTCTTAAAATTTATGTCACGGTAAACTGATATATAGAGTTTTGTGACATAGGATATGTTCATTGACTAATAATTGTTGTAACTCTGAAGTCTAATATTCAATAAAATTAGTATACTGTCATGCATTTTTGTTACTTCTTTGAAATAAATTCAACTTTCTTCAAAAGTCTGCCATTTTTTTTCTCACCAGCTATACATTCTATGAAGCTGAATATCTTCCACCAACAAAATGTTGTTTTTTTTATAAAAAAAAAACATTTCCCAATACAGTAGAACCTGTCTTGAAAAACCACCTCTTCTGCCAAAAATTAATGGTCTCTCAAGACAGGTGGTCTTTCATAACAGGTTGTAACACTATATAATCAATAAGTCTGTGCATGGAGCATGGAATACTATTCTCTCAAAACAGGTGGTCTTTCAAAGTAGTGATTTCTCAAGACAGGTTTTACGGTATGTTGGTTTGCACAAATGCCACCATATTTCTACTTACACGGATATTGTAATGCAATCATTTTAAACATCAGATAACTGCATTACAAAGCCAAAAGTATACTACAAAGCCAACCATAGTCAATACTGGTGCTTATCTAATTAAATTTAATTTTCATCAGTTCTTTTGTTAACGAGTTTTGATGATGCAAATTGCAATTGTGACATCATAAAACAATATGATATGGCTATTTTTGTTTTCACAATTTTCCAATATGATTTGTAACTCAACTAGATCAGGTGCTCTTTGCATAACAGCGTAATTAATTTAAATTTGTGGTTGTTCAGGTAAAAACAGTTTCAGAAAGCCATCAAAGTCTTGTTATTTGTGTTGTTCTGGGGTTTAATGTGCTTTGTCATTGCAAGATAGCTTATATAGTGTTGCCAGCATAACTGGTAGATGAAGAACACAGGGAGAAAGGCCAACACACAAGAAACTATGGGCAGTTTTCTTATATATATATATATATATATATATATATATATATATATAGTTTATGAATGACATGAGTCATTTTTAATGAATCTAATGGTGTTTGGTTATCTTCTGTTCTATTAGTGTATTATTATTTGAAATAACATTCAACTATTTCATATGGATAACAGAAAATCTCACTTTAGCAAAAGAAAAAGATCAATACATACAATACATATTTGGTTGATCACATTGCACTAACATAAATAGTACCAATTTTGTTTAAAAAATCATGGAAATAGTGAGTAAAAGGTGATAATGTCTTTGTGATGGTCAACAGAAAGTGCCGTTTGACAATTTTTTCAAATTCTTCCTTTTCACAGCTGTCAATCAAAATGTTTATTCAACATACTTGAGCTGGGCTCTTTTTGTCTTGGAAAGCAAGACATGTTGTACTATTCTCACAATCGTCTTTTTTTAAAATTCATGGTTAGTTAACCTGGACAATTCACTATAACATTTACAAATGTAAATTTATATTTAATTTTGTGAAATCTTAACTAATTACCATAAATTATTATCTAATATAATTATACAATGTCCAAACTATGTCCTGATGTTAAGAAAATGCTATACTAATTATTATGTGGATTCAACAGAATTAACATCATTAAACTTTCTTACGATCTCTTAGTCTAAATATTGCATGCACAATAATGCTTTATAGAAAGAAGAAAAAACCCAATCCTTTAATCATTTGTAACTGAGGTCATAATTTCATAAGATGGTTCATTATATCTTTAAATCATATTTCTGTAAATCAACACTTATGAATTAATGTTGAGAGATATAATGATTTTGCCTCAGTTGTTTTTGTCGAGATCTGCTATTTACAAAAATAAAACCTTTAACAAATTTGAAAATCACTAAAACTTCTACAGTGTTCATAAATACTCGTCTCTACATATTAAAGTTTGCAGTGTCCTTAATTATTTAGAAATCATACTGTACAGTGTCCTTAATTATTTAGAAATCATACTGTACAGTGTCCTTAATTATTTAGAAATCATACTGTACAGTGTCCTTAATTATTTAGAAATCATACTGTACAGTGGGCTAATTTTGGATGGCTTTATTTACAGTCTGTTTAAATCAATTACTCTTAAGAAACATAGAACATGCATAGTAATGTTACCATGGAAATGAAAAACATCGCAAACAAGTTCCAGAATAAACAAATACAGTGTACTATACTCTCTACACAAGATCATTAATTTTTATAAACTCTTCTTTCTCTTGGTCTAGAATGCAGACACAGCCAATCAAAGGCATATTACTGGATGGTAATATCAATGCTTAAAATCAACATTACTCTGAACATCTCAAGCATTCTTAAGATTTCTATGCATAAACTTTATCTGCAAATTACTAGCAATTAATAATTTTCTGTAGAACAGGAATATAGATGTTTACAACCTTTCTCTGCAGTAGTTATATCTGATAATTATTTCAATATTGCTTGTGGACAAAATTATGCAGAATATACATTTTGTAAGCATGGATTTAAATCCTGGCTTAAACACATCAAAACACAATGACTTATTCGAGGTTTACTTCATTTCCACTCACAGCATTGCCATAAAGAGCGCTTTGTAAGCTGTCAGACTTGTATGGATAATGTACATACATAAGTAAAAATATAAGTATATCTCACTGCATCTTAATTCAATAACATATATCAATGGTTATTGGTTTGTGTACAGCTACCTTAAACTCAAATTTCCCTATCTATCATAGGAGTCGTTTACATCGGCCCGTTACACTGTATTTGACTACCGGTAGTCTGGGCCTATGCATTCATCCATGAACTAGTGATACAATTCCAGGGACTGTTTGGTAGTGGCCCAGACAACCACGATAAACTTTGTATATCTGCAAGGCCCAGCTCCTTTTGATCTGGGATATTAGAGTCACTTATTAGGATGATAATGCATAATTTTTATCATGATTTATTAATGCAAGTTGAAAAAAAAAAATGAAAAAAAAAAGCAAAAGAATATACTTATTTAAAAATTAAAAAATGGTACATCAACCAATTTGATAAACCAAGTATCTCATAAATATCGTACTTCATTTTGGTCAAAGAGGGCTAAATTGTAATGAATTCAGTTTAATGCACATGCCGTGGGACATCAGGTTATCAGAGAATTGTTGTATTGTTTGTGATTATTCCGTGTTTACAGTAAAACATTGTGAGATGCAGCAAATTCTGGCTCATGACAACAGTGTGTCATTTCCCACTTCAACTATAATGTGAATTACAATACTGTCTGGACAATCAAAGCAAGCTGTTCTATAAAACTGTATCCCATTGAGAACTGCACACACCAGATTCACTTATTATACATTTTAGCTAATCAATAAAAAGTAAATATATAATACTAAAGAATACATTATGCCACCTGTTAAATCCTAGTATTTACAGATGAGAGGCAATAAATTCAAATCCTTCTCAAAATTCACTCCTTCTTACAAGGTCAGAAACACAAATGGACATGCAGACATAAGAAAAGTGTGATATATTTCACTGCTAGGCCAAGGAAAACTATCTGGTAATACACTCAGAGAAATTAAAAAATTTCTATCAAAGCATAATTTATCTTCTCTGATCCTATACATATTTGTACACAATAAAAATGTCCATTCCCCTGATCCTATACATATTTGTACACATAGTAAAAACGTCCATTCCCCTGATCCTATACATATTTGCACACATAGTAAAATCGTCCATTCCTCTGATTTCAGTGTCTTACCTTCCTTCTATATTTCTAACAATATCCATAGAATTTACAGTCATCATGTCTGCATTTCTCTTCATCTGTCATCATTATGATCTAACTGACTGGTTGCTTATAATCTACACCCAAAACTTTATTTTTCTCATATCCTGTATCAATGCAAAAAACTTTTGTGTATACTTATTTACTAATTTGTTCAAAAAATTTCTTCAACAATAATTTGTGGCACGGAAATTTCATGAAAAACTCAATACTTCAGCAAATTTAGAACAAAATTGTAAAAAGTGACTAGTTTTTGTGATAACAGTGAATGAAAGAAAACATTGGTCATACAGTGGAACCTATCTTGAAATCAATCCTTCTGCCAAAACATAATGGTCTCATGACAGGTGTTCTCTCATAACAGGCTATAACATTATATAATAAGTAAATCTGTACCTGGAGAACCTATTCTCTCAAGACAGGTGGCCTCTCAAGACAGGTTTACTGTATTCACTTTTCTAGTACAAAGACAAGTCCCAAATGTTATATCATGTGTGTGTGTGTGATTTGAATTTTAATGTAGCTTTAAAAACATTTCGGGCATATCACAAGGATGTCAGCAGTGTGGCTGTTTATAGTGATGTCTAGCACTGGAGCATCATGCTGCAGACATGTAGCATGATATCCAGGCCCATTCACATTATCCTGACACCAGGCCGACCAGTCCTAACATTAACCTCTTAATGCTAAGCACCAAGCAAGGCAGCTGTTAGTACAATTTTTTAAGTCTTTGGTATGAATGGAATGAGGTTCAAATCCAAGGCTTACCACATCCAAGGTAGATGCTCTATCCACTTAGGCCACTAGAGCAGTGTGTTAGGAATATCTTGTCTTTTCTAATACAATGATGTATAATGATCAACATTCACACTAAAGACTATTTTGCATACAAGGCTGTGGATTCTGTACAAATAATATTTAAAATACATAAACTGCAAATTAAACCACAATTTTGAAATAATTAAAGCTCACTATTTCATTTTCTTTGACAAAATATGATCCATGAACTGCAAACTTAGAAAATTACAATTGATTTAAAAGTATGATCTAACTACAATTATACATGGTTTGCCATCTCAGGCATTCTCTACATCTGACAGTGCTCTAAGTTGTTCTGGAACTAAATTATTGAAAATTAGGCACCTTGCATAGGTCCTATGTGTCATTTCATGTGTGTCCATTATGTGTCATTTCATGTGTGTCCGCTATCTGACATTATTCTTGAGCTCTATCTGACTTTAATCAACCAAAACATTTTCAATCTCATCCTCCCAATTTTTGGTTTCTGGGATTTCTATCTGTGATGCCATAGCAGCCTGCGTCTGAAAAAGAAAATCTGAAATTGTAACGTTTAAATGAAGACACATGTACATAATACTTATTATGAATAAGTATCCTAGTATAACCTAGAGTTTACTGTTTATGAAATTCCACCATTTCTACAGAACAGGTGATAAAGATTGTCAGTCACTAGGAATTATTTACTTTGTTATCTGAAAGAAAAAGGGTTTTTATAAGCCATAACAGGATATTCTACATAACAAAGTGTAGAAAAATGCTCTTTATAGGACAAACAAGAGATTCTACATACTAAAGAGTATAAAAATGGTCTATATAGAGAGAGGTCTTCCTAAAATTAGGACTAGAAAAGACGATGATCTTGATGTAAAGCACTTTAATATAGATAGCCTCCCCTTGGGTAATATAGATAGCCTCCCCTTGTGTTATATGTTTCTAGTAGGTAATGAGAAAGCATATGATAAAAAAAATCAAAAAGGCTGCTAACATAAGCATATCAGATCAGAAAGCTAACACAATTTCCAAAAGAACTAAATTCTTTGTGTGATTATTTCTGATATTTCTCATGAATGTGACATGTAGTGAAAATTTATGAATTGATGGCAGTTTCACTGTTATACACTCAGCATCCACTGATAAATTATTAAGGACAATTGAAATCTATCGAAATTCAGAAAGACTTTATTTTAAAAATGCGAAAGTGACTTGTGTGCCATTGTATGTGTGTATATATTTATAAGTTCAACTAGAGAAAATGTTGGATTTTTTATAAAGGATGCAGTTAATGGACTTTAAGAAAAAAATGCAGTTTATGAAATATCATATATTTAAAGATTTAATATTAATTATTTCCTGTTTAATTTTTATTTTTATAATTGCCATAAGTGGTTTACTAAGCATCGTTGTAATTTATCCTTCTTTTGAAATGGCTTACCTTCCCAAAGCTATGTGCTATACAACTGTAATCTTCTGTGTAACACTGTATTCTTGTGGGATTTCATAGATATAATATAGTTACTGACAAAACATTACACATTACACATTTTGTGACATCTTATCACAAGTTAACCACTTTGGTCTTGCATACTATAGTACAGTGTATAAGGTCAACGTTACACACTTTTTAAACAAATGGCATTACATTTTCTAAGAATTTGGTCATGCATACTATAGTACAGTGTATAAGTTCAGTGTTACACACTCTTGCCAGTAGCTTCTCATGGGCCAGTGGTTCTTTCCGGGGGTTCTCCCAGGTTCTTCCTCCACCAATAATACTGGCCGCCGTGTATAGCCTATCATGTGCTGAACAATGTGTTAAACCCTACAACAACAACAACAATCACAAGTTAACCCTATTAGGCGTTAATATGAGATTTGTTTTATAAAGTCTGATGGTTTAATGCATCAAAAAAGTCATAATGGCACACAGAGCCTAATGTGTTTACAGGGACTAGAACCTCCATTTTGTCTGCTACATCTAATAATTTATTTCACAACGTATCATGAAATAATAACATGCTGTGCTGTGTGCCAGTGCATCAGCAGAAAACTATTCGGCTAAAATTATTTCCATATTATGTTACATTACATTAAAAACTTACATCCCAAATTATTATAAACATTTGAAATTTTAATCATGCCCAAGCAAACAGTTCCATTTGGGACACTGTGTATGAGAACTGATATATGTTAGGCAATGTAAGTACAGGTAAAACAAAGTCAATATTGGACAATGGACACAGAGCTAAGTATTCTAGTTTTCATTAAAAGTTGAAAATCAATTGTTTAGCTAACCTGTTTAAATGTGATGTAAGCTTCATCCACATACTGTTGCACTGCACTGTAGGCCCCAAGCATCTCTAGAAAGAGCTTCTCTAGAACCTGGGTGGTTTCCCATGACCTCTCATGCAAGATTCTGTTTATTTCATGATTTATGTTCGTCATACAAGACAGTAACTTGTTTATCTCTAGCTGCCAATTGGTGTACACAGTGCTTCTAATATGCTGATTGTTCAGTTCGTATTGCTGGATTTTCTCTTGCATGAACTTAATGTCGGGTTCAAATTTCTCCAAAAATATATTTTGGAAGGAATAAAACTGAAGTTGTTTCTGAATATGTTCCCAAGACTGGGTATGTTCCACCTTAATTTTCTTCAGTTCCAATGCTCTCATTTCGTTCAGCTCTTTATCAAATGACTTGTCAGTCTCTCCACTTTCTGCAGTATAATCATTCTGGTTCAATCTTGCAAAAGAATCTGATGCTACTTTACCTTCAAAGTCTAATCTACCTGTATTATTAGCATTGGTCTTCTCAGACCAATCATGGACTATGTCTTTTGTCATGCTTTGATCCAAACTACATTCAAAAAATACATTGCATATTCCACACATAACATCAGTCACTTTAGCTGTCTCAAAAAGTTTCATTTTTTTCTCCAGCTTTTCTTTGATCATATGTTCTTGAACTCTAGCCTTCAGTTTATGACATTTGGCAGCTAACACCAACCTTCTAAACAATCTGAGAATCTTTATGCCAGCTTCCTTCTCTGTGTGAGCTTTTTCCCGACCTGCAGCATCACTTTCCCATTTCATCTTTTCTTCCACTGACATCTGTATTTCTTCATTGTCACCAACTAATTCCATCACCTCTGAATCTGGACACCTCCCTAATCCAGATTCATGACTTGTAGCTGCTAAATGTTTCTCTCCAAGGAAAATTGCAGGTAGGAGTACAACATTAGTTAGTGGAGTTGATTGGATATGATCTCTTTGGTTTTTTCGATGGCTTGTTGGTATCCATTTACAACACATCAAATGCTCTCCTTTCCTCTCTCTCAAGAGGGCATTCAAAGCAACTCCCACATCACGTATACACTGTGCTTGTTGTACAGATTCAAGTGCCAACCGTAGCCTATTTGGACATTTCTCAGGAGGTTGTAGCTTGGTCAAAGCCTGCAAGAGAACTGTTTCTGCTGATATTGATACAAATGTTCCAACATTGCTGATCAGTGTCATGGCCAGAACAAGGACTCTCTCTGCCATTACACAATTGAAAACATGGTCCAAATCAGCTCTGAAGAGGACGTTGAGGAGACTCGTACAATTTATAGTACCACCCACCATAATAATGATGTGGTTCAGTCTCTCTTGAACCAAAGTATGACTAGCCCTTTTGAGACTGAAATGGCCCCAAGCATCTCTAGCCGTTTGGATGAACTTTGCATGTCTTTGAAAAGCGCTCTCAATATAATTCACCAAATGTAGGTAACTGGCTGGTACAAAAAATGAGGCATCTTGCTGTTCAAAAGAATGCATCGGCATTTCTTTATTTATCCTGGCATGGAGGAAAAATGACAGGGTGGTATAAAACTCTAGCCACATAAGGAAGAATTTCGGGTCAGGCAGGACTTCTTCTGCCTTCTTGCTAATCAGAGCAACAAACTTGGTAAACTGGATCAGAGACTCCAGTGGATCTGCCGATGGTTTTGTCAGGTGATAATAGCTGTCATAAAATCTGCGTGCCAGGGATTGCACAATCCTGTTACTGCCAGAGTCACCGCGAGATTCATGATCTGTCATCAAAGCAAGATATTTCCATTTCCGTTTCTTCTTTTCCTGATTCTGCTCCTCACTGAGTACACTTTCAAACTCTCTCAGTTTCTTGTCAAAATCAAAATCAATATTGAACAAATGACACCAAAATCCAACCAATAGGAAAACATTTGCAGATTTGACAGCAATCGTTCTGTATATCCTCCCACCTTTTGTGTCTTCTTTCCATCGTTCCTCCATGAATAATTTCATGTACTCCTTAACAGGTAAATTCATCTTCGTAAGAAATTCACTTGGGTATCCACTTGATTGCATACGGGAATGATAGCTCACTGGTATTAGGTCTTCTATGATCATTCTACATGAGGTGAATTTGTCAACTTCTTCAAAGGGAGTAGAAAAAGAGTACCCAAGGAAGTACTCCACATGTTTGGCCAGACTTGCAGGACATGTCACTCTCAGACACTTAGCTCCCAACTCTACGTTTCGCTGCAATTCAATGAACATTTTGTCAATTTCAATCAATTCCTCAAATGTTCTTTTGTTTAGGGGATAATGAAGTTTTGGGCATCTTCCTTCTTGCTTCTTCATATCTGGGCATGGAAGACCAACCTGGATCCAATAGCACTGATGAACTTCATTTCTCATTTTTGTTACTGACTCCACCACATTCTTTAGCCAACCTTTGGCCCTATTCAAAAGATACTTGGCAATCATTTCATGAACTGCTTTCATGTCAGCCTCAATCTCTACCTGTTCATTGGATGGGAGCAAGTCTTTTATCATGTTCTTACATCTTGGATTTTGTTTTGGACAATATATCACATAATCTGGCTTGGTGGAGAATAAGCCATAGAAACTGTCATATTTCAAAAGCAGTTCCTTGTCTTCTGATGATTTTGGACAAGATAGAGTCTGAGCAACTCTGAATAGGTAGTCAAATCCTTGAACAAGGTACGAGAAATTGTCTTTGGTGATTTGTTTGTGAGTTACAATCCACTCCACACACTCCAGCATACCAGCAAAATTACCATATGGCTTTGAGTCAAAAAAAGCTTTCCAAGCTTGTTTAATATGCAAAACACTTTCTTTTAGATCTGCAAGATGAAGGCTGGCTTCTGCAAAACCATCAACATTTTTGCAGTTTTGGAACAATGCTTTAGCTTCTTTTACTCTCTTCTGCAGATCTTTATTACATGGACGTTTCTCGGGTTCACTGGACATGACAACTTGCAAGTTTACCAGCAAAGTTTGGGCAATTGTATTTTCATGCAGTGTCTTTCTGGCAGTCTTTAAAGCTTGGTCATTTTTACCATGAATCAGCAAAAGCTTGGCTGCCTCTTTTCCTTGGCCTAAAATACAACACAAATGGTTGAATATATATATATATATATATATATATATATATATATATATATATATATATATATATGTATATATATATATATATATATATATATATATATATATATATATATATATATATATATATATATGTATGCAAATAGGATAAAACCAAAACAAATTAGTTACTGAAATAAGAAAAACTGTCAGC
Organism: Unio delphinus; assembly: GCA_029339505.1. Lineage (NCBI taxonomy): Eukaryota > Metazoa > Mollusca > Bivalvia > Unionida > Unionidae > Unio > Unio delphinus. The sequence goes on along the minus strand of JAQISU010000287.1, from coordinate 1,664,892 downwards.
TCAAGGAAGGAAATCATATAACAATGAGGGTGGTACATTAAGTACCTGACTTTTAATGTCAAAAGCTTGGCTGCTTCTTTTCCTTGGCCTAAAATACAACAAAAATGGTTGAAAAAAAAATATTACAATGTATATATATATATATATATATATATATATATATATATATATATATATATATATATATATATGCAAATAGGATAGAACCAAAAAAAAAATTGTTACTGAAATAAGAAAAAAAGCTCTCTCTCTCAAGTAAGGCAATTATGATGAGTGTGTAAAGTGAAAAATTTTATGAGGAGTGTGTAAAATGAAAAATTTTATGAGTAGTGTGTAAAGTGAAAAATTTTATGAGGAGTGTGTAAAGTGAAAAATTTTATGAGGAGTGTGTAAAGTGAACAATTTTATGAGGAGTGTGTAAAGTGAACAATTTTATGAGGAGTGTGTAAAGTGAACAATTTTATGAGGAGTGTGTAAAGTGAACAATTTTATGAGGAGTGTGTAAAGTGAACAATTTTATGAGGAGTGTGTAAAGTGAACAATTTTATGAGGAGTGTGTAAAGTGAAAAATTTTATGAGGAGTGTGTAAAGTGAACAATTTTATGAGGAGTGTGTAAAGTGAACAATTTTATGAGGAGTGTAAAGTGAAAAATTTTATGAGGTGTGTGTAAAGCGAAAAAGTTTATGAGGAGTGTGTAAAGTGAAAAATTTTATGAGGAGTGTGGTACATAAAGAATCTGATTTTTAATGTCTAGCTTTCCTACATGCAATAAAAACAATTCAATCAATTTAATACAAAAGCTTCATTCTTACAAAAGTTTGAAATCTCAAAGAACCTGGCAAGAATTTAAAGACAGACTGTAATTAGTTGCTCAAAAATGTTTTAGTGTCCATCAATTCCATGTGAGTCCAACACAAGATTTGGAATCAGTAACCTAGATATTATGTAATATTGAAGTATACAGTATGTATTTTGTTTGATTAGGATTTTTAACATAGCTTTAACAACTTTTCAGTCATATCGCTATGATGTCTGGCAGTTTATATATAATGATGTCTAGCACTGGAGCATCATGCCGCAGACACATAGCATGATGTCACACCCAGTCACATTATCCTGACACGAGGCGGACCAGTCCTAACACTAACTGATTAATGCTGAGTGCCTATATAGGCAATTGTTAGTACCATTTTTATAAGACTTTGGTATGACTCAGCCAGGGATTGAACCCACAACCTCATGCTTCCACGGCGGACACTCTAACCACTATGCCACTTGAGCTGTACAGTATGTATAAAGATTTGGATTGGCAGGCTAAACCTGCACTTTCAGTTTCCATCTGTTGGTTTCTGTGACTGACATTTTAACTGTTGTATCAGTTTACTTATTTCAATGGTATAACAAGTGCTAACACAGCATTCCACTGATTTAATTATCAATTATGACATATCAAAGATCTAACTTTAAAACTTGGCCTCAATGTTTGCAATTCTTAATACTGTATCTTTTATGTGAAAAAATCCATATTAAATAGCACCTCCATATCCTACATATTGAACACATTAACAGAAGTTTGTATCCAGTGACACAAGAAGAGAACAAAATTTACTTTATGAAAACACTGTAATGACTGTGAATTAGTCTTTTTCATAGCATTTTAACAAATGAGATTTTGCCTCAAGTATGTGTATATGGCATGGACCACTATTTTGTCCACATAAGAATCATTACTCATTGAATCTTTGAATTTGTGGTTTATAGCAAATGCAAAATCCCCAAAAGATTTTAGCATTTATGTTTTGAATGCTGGTCTTGTAATGTATTTTATGGGACTCTAAGATTACTGCTATCTGAACAAATTGGCCAGAAATGGTTTATGCCAGAAATTATATATAAGCAGAAATGGTCTTGAGAAATTTCAGCTTGCACACAATGTAAAGGCATTTTCATATGATAGAGTGGATTCATTACATCACATATTTTGTTGTATTAATGTTTGTGGATTTTAAAGTTCCTGTAACATACAACTGTAAAAAATCAATATTAAGCAAGGATTTTTAAGAACCAATGACAGGACCCCCTTTATTAATTCAGAACTTCATGTGCAAAATCCTGGAACTGAGTTTTTACAGACATTACATCAAGAACTTTAAGCATGTTTTATGAACACACAGGTGTACATTGCAATTCTAATACAGATATGGCATCAAGAATTTAAAGCACATTTAAAGAAGTTATAAATCCTATTAAACTTTAAAAATAAATTAGTAAAAATATGATACTTTTGCCAAGTCTATCCAATTTCAGATTTAATAACTTCATTCCTAGAAAATAACCCTGAAATAATTTTATTTTTAACTTGGCCCTGGAGAAGGTAAAAGCTAGGAGGACACAACACAGGATATGTATGTACTCATCTACATAAAATCAGAGTTAACACTCATCTACATAAAATCAGAGTTAACACTCATCTACATAAAATCAGAGTTAACACTCATATTTGTTTTGGCCTCTGACCCTGAAATGGCTTTTTATTCTAAAGTAATTCATGTCTAAATTAAATATTATGTTCTTTCTTTACATGATTTCCATGATGCTATGACTGAAGGCATTCTTAGTACATATAACCAAAGGTGCGGGAAAAAGTAAAATATAGGACAGTACCAATATCAGGTGTCTAACTGGCTATAATTGTTGGGTGATGCTATGACCGAAGGGATTTTTAGTATATATGACCAAAGGTACGGGAAAAAGTAAAATATAGCGCAGTACCAATATCTGGTAATATGTTGGGTGTGTGAGTTTGAGAAATATATAATAATAATGACTTTATTTAAAGAGAGTAACACAATTAGCTAAGAACTAATCTACCTTGAAGCCCTCAGACAAAGGAATGTCAGAAGCTACTGGATATATTGGGTTTGGAAGATGGAAATAGAGTGGGCATTTCTAATCTCAACTGGAATATGAATTTTAGAGATATATATGGAGGAAGCAATGATAAATCTGGGTAACTAGGCCAGCATCATATAAACTAATATAAGCTGGGTGTGAGAATGGGGAAATTATATAAATAGCAACTAAATCTTTTGGGTTTAATGAAGGCTTTGACAAATCTGGGTAAACAGGTCAGCATCATGATATATTTGGATAACTGGGTCATATTCCTGCTGTTTCAGCACTATTTAGTTATGGTATGATCGGAGGAGTAAGGGAGCTGTCATTCATTTAGCAATGGTTAGCCAATCATATTAGGTATGTGGTGAAAGGGTGTGGGATTATGATGTATGTATATAGATAGATTGAAAAACAGAAACCAGAAATAAAAAAGGACAGCAGAAAAAAGATGAAGTTGAAAGTAAGGAGATAAACCTCTGTCTTTGTGGGTTCGAGTCTTGGATTCAGCCAATGTGGGTATGTGAGAAAGCTTGCCAGTAGATTCTCTTTGGTTGGTGGTTCTTTCCGGGATTTTCCAACATTCTTCCTCCACCAATAATACTGGCTGCCATGTATAGCCTATCTAGTGCTGAAAAATGACGTTAAAACCCTACAACAACAAGACCCAACAAAAATTCATATTGAATATATGACCAGACCATTATGTGCAATTAAAAATAAATAATTAACACAGCTATTTCTACCATATCTTTATTCTTTTACTTCATATTTCTGACAGTAAATTAATGTCTGTATATAATGCATTTTGTTTAAAGGACAAATTGTTTTCAAGCACATTGCCAGGATTAGTTGATTTGGCCCCAAGTGAAACACTTTTGAAAGTAATCCTAAAATCTAAACACTTTTCACAGATTGTGCAAAAGCCTGTAGAACTAACCATTTTCCTCCAAGATCTGTACAGCTTCATCCAGGTATTTCTTCTGTTTGAGAAATTCTACTCGGTCTTGCCAGCGTGGTAATCTGTCTAAAGCATCCATCATTCTATCCCGATTCTTGTACTTGTGATATAAGTCTGCAGCCAAGTAGCTGAGTCTCTCCTCATTAAACTTGTTGGATGGCTTGTTGGTGATCAAAATCTGAGGAATGGGTTTTCCATTAGATTCATATTTCTGCAAAAAAATAATACATTGTAAAATAAAAAATGAGTTCATTTTATTTGATAGAATTGATGTCTGTCAAAATTACAATAATAAGTGACAGGGATTAACAATAAGATTATCATCTACTTTTTTCAATGCATGCTAGAAAATTGGATGAAGTCAGTGATTACAGTCTGAGCCTGTTGTGAAAGACCAACTCTTTTGCCAAAACATTATGGTCTCTCAAGACAAGTGGTTTCACATAGCAGTGGTCTTTCAAGACAGGTTTTACTGTATTATGAACCTGATATTAAAGAACTTGATGTCAGCAGTGATGGCAATGAAAGAAAAATGTTTAGGCTCTGACTGAATGATTTATTCTAGTTTTTTTTATGAAACATTGAATGAATAAAATAAAAATATAAAAAAACAGGCATTTCATTGATTGTTGAAACATCCTCAACTGTTCTCTCCAGTACTCTTTATTATAAATAGTTATATTGTTCTACCTGGATGTTTGTTTGCTAAATTATTCAACTCACATCAGAATGAGATGAAATTGTTCTGTCTGATGGAGGAATTGATACTCAGCAAGTTGTCATAAAAATGATACAATCTATTGCACATAAGGTTGTTACACTGTACTTTGTATTGTTAACATTAAAATATGTCATTATGTCCATTAAACCAAATTTCAAAAGCCATATATTTGGACACAAAGACTATGTCAATCAATGTATTATACATACCAGGAAGCTGGCAAAGAGGAGAATGCCAGTGCTTCATTTATAACAAATCTAAATGTACCTAGTGAGACCCTTGACTCTAACTGTTCAATGAATTTACTGTAAATGCAATCATTAATGAATTTTCAGGGTCTGTTTGTGACTTCGTGGCTGCTAATAACATTTAAATATGGAAATAGGATGTCAGTTTGATAAAAGTGGTATGTAGACAATCTCAGTGAGTACCCCATTGCATGATGATATATATATATATATATATATATATATATATAATTGATATAAAACTGAAAACAAATATACATGTTTTAGGTCACACTGAAACCAAATTAAATGCTAACCACAATGATAATCTTTTTCACTGTGAAGGCTAAAAAAAACCATTATGTAGGGACAGTGAGACAGCAGGGGATATCTTGCTGTATACATTAGAGATGTAAATGCAGAAAGGCAACTTGACTTGAAGTCCCATGAAATTGAGGGTATCTGGGTGGAAATTTCTCAAAATATTGCAAAATCATTCCTAGTTGGTTTCGTCTATAAGCCACCTTCTGCAATTTGGGATGACAACTTTTTGAAACAAATGGAAAATGTTCTTGCACAGGAGAAAAAAAACATATACTCTGCAATATAAATGAAAACCTTCTCAATACTCATAAAATGAACTGGATGGAATTTATTGAATCATTCGGCCTAGTCCACCTTGTAAATGATCCCACAAGGATAACATAAATATCACACTCTTATTGATCACATTGAAACCAACCTACCAGACAATGTGACTTGCTTTAATGTACCATATGTTGGTCTTAATGACCACTATTCTAACATTTTGCAAGAGAAATAAGAAAATACACACAAAACTATCTCTAACAGATCATATTTTTGTTTTTAATGAAGGACATATTCTCAGTATGTAAAGATCCATGGAATATGGTCTCAAATTTTGATGACAGATAAAGTTCTGAGGTTGAGGACTGACTTATTTATGGATGTAAGCATGTACCACTGAAAGTACATCGAGTAAAGAATGAAATACAACCTAATCAGCTTACTACTGAAACTCTAGATGCTATTAAAACACATGACCAATTCAAGGCTATGGGAAAACATGTGCAATATAAAGTATGGAGAAACAAAATAACGAGTATGATTAAAACGACTAAATAAAAAAAGTAGGGCCTAACCAGAAATCGCCTTGGATATTAGCTTCGGCAGAATATCCGGTTTTTCAGTACCATTCGGAAGTATTCGCCTCGGCAAATAATACGTGCACAATTGGTTACAAGTAAAATAATTCAATCACTATCGAGCTTTTTTTTAAAAAAAAAAATTTAATACATAATAATTTTAGTTAATAATAAAAAGTTTCATCTTATAGGCGATATATATGGTACAAGGAACTTGAAAAGTTTAAGCTTTGCATATGATAATGAAAAAGTGTAAGCTTTGCATAGGATAATAAAACAAACAGTACTCTACAGAGTCGCACCTACTACTCGGTACATGCCCGGATCCGGCAAATAGTACATCCAAATACTTGGATTCGGTACTTGGCGAAAATTATCTACTCGGTTAGGCCCTAAAAAAACATTGCTAGATTATGATTATGGTTAAAACAGCTAAAAAACTTATTATCAAGCCTGAAAACAAACCAGCAACACAAACTCTATTTGGATAGCCTTCAATGAACTCACTTGAGGAACACACAATGATCAGACAAAATAAAATTCACACACTTCTGGTAAATGACACCATAGTAACTGATGACACTGATACTGCAATTGTTTTCAATGATTTTTTCACCAATATTACCACAAACTTAAAACAACTTTAATGAACTGAAAAAGTTATGCAACAACTAAATCTCTAAGGATGTTCTCTATCCCATCAGTATAAAAAACAACTTTGTTAAAAAATGTCTCAGTGAACGTGAACTTCATATCAAGAAAACTACAGTACTTGATCAGACTGGAACACAACTCATTAATTTTTCTGCATCGGCTATTCCGATAGCATAAAATTCATAATCAATTTGAGTATTGCAACCTCATCTGTCCCCAAAATATGGAAAACAGCAAAAGTAACTCATATTCACAAAATCTGGTTCTAAGGATGATGCTGATAACTACTGACCAATGTCAATACTACTAAACTTGTCAAAATGGATTGAAAAACATGTCTTTGACTCATTCTTGTCATATGTAACCGAACACTTGCTGTTACACCCTAATCAATCAGGCTTTACACAGAAACAATCATGTGAGACTGCCTTGATTTTGCTAACTGATAAATGGCTTCAAGCACTTGACCAAGGTAAAATAATAGGATCTGAATTTTGTAGATTTCAGGAAAGCTTTTGACATAGTGGATCATAAAATCCTTTTGATAAAAACTGAAAAGTTACCAATGCGATGAAAATTGTTTATAACACAACATAATTGTTTATAACACAACATAATTGTTTATAACATCATTGTTTATAACACAACATAATTGTTTATAAAATAATGTTATCTCTGAACCTGAAACAATTAGATATGGAGTACCACAAGGCTCAATTCTAGGTCCATTACTATTTATTTTATTTATTAATGACCTACCACTTTTACTAAGGGACTCAATATCACCTACACATCTCTATACAGACATCCAAAACAAAGCATGAACTCAAAATTTCTTTACAGGATGCCCTAAACAAACTGGACAACTGGTGCACATGCAATGGCATGGTGGTAAATACTGGTAAAACTAAAATATTACTTATCTCAACAAGACAAAAGGGACAAATCTTGATAGTGATCCACGGAAGGATACAAATTTTGCAAATGGTCTGTCATGATAGACAAATTGGTGTTTTGGTAGATAATATACATCGACTGAACATATCAAACATATCTGTAAAATGTTGAATTAAAATGTAATATCAATTCAAATTAAAGAAAAATAAAAACAATTTCCTCTTGATTAATGCCATTATAGACAAATCTGGTTCCATGTCTAATAGCTGTCTGCTGGCGAATAGTTTGAAAATCTGATTTGCCGAATTTATGTCTGACCGAACAGGTCCTTGATTCATGACAAATCTTGACTACAGTTGATGTCTCATGAAATTCTGAAATAGTAATGTAACCATTAGCAATTAATTAATTACAATAAATTCACCTGAAAACATAAAAATATTACTGATTCTTTTTTATAAACAATGTACTTTATTCTTATTTCTTTCAAATTTAATAAAACCATAGTGAAAAATTTATAAACTTCAAGTTGAATACCTCTGTCTCCATCCTGTATCTCCTGAGTGTATCGATGGCCATGTCGTAATTTTCATTCTCATACAGAACCTCCACTGCACGGTTGAAATTTCCCACAAGCTCATAGCATCTGCTGCTTGCCAGAGGTAGCCTCAGTTGACGATATATTTCAGCTGCCCTCTCAAACTGAAATATATGTTACATTATATATATTATCATGTTCACAAGATGACCCATTTTAGTCTCTTATATTTTTCCTTTACAAGGCACCTGCATTCATCAACCACCTGCTTAAAGCAACCAAAGATGTTAACAATGAATATTTAAAAATGATCATCTACTTTATTCCTTATCTAATTTTAAGTTTATTTCTTCCTGCCTATATTTTTATACAGCAAAACCTGTCTTGAGAGACCACTGCTATGAGAGACCACCTGTCTTGAGAGAATATTGTAAACAATTATGCGATACTGTTCAAGTTACTTCTCCCTCTGAGGTTCCCCAAGTGTTTAATATGTCAATGTCTTCTTGTATGCATGTAAATCAGTCTAATTTTGAATATTCTCCCATCTCCACTACATGTGGTCATTGTATGACAGATGGATCTTATATGTTATCTTCTTCATGTGTTGATGTAAAGAATCAAGGCAATGTAAAGAAATCTGTCAAGTCTACAAACAATACATGGTATACTACCTTGTCTGAAAATCATCTGATAAAAATTGTAATATCTTTGGGCACCTCAAAAGAGGTCTGCATGTAATCAACCTAAATATTCAACACATCCTCCCAAAACTGGATGAGATAAAGTTAATATTACAGCAAACTAGATCAATCAGTATTCTAGGTCTATGTGAAACCTTTCTTTCCGATGATACTGATGATTTGGCTCTCCAAATACAGGGCTTCCACTTTGAAAGAAAAGACAGAGACTCCATGGGTGGTGGGGGTATTCTTCTCTATGTAGACAGTTCCATTAGTTATAACAGACGTGTTGATCTAGAGACTATTGGGGTAGAGAGTATCTGGATCAAAGTAACCCTTGCCCAATCAAAGCAAATACTCTTATGTTCAGTTTACAGGCCACCTAATTCCACAGTTGATTGGATTCATATATTTGAGGCTCAGATTCAAAAAGCATTACTAAAGGAAGATTTAGAAACTATTATATTAGGTGATTTTAACAATGACTACATGAAAACTCCACCATTAACATGGATAAGTAACTTTGAAACTTACAACTTTACTCAATTAATTAACACCCCAACTAGAGTAACAGATAAAAGTGCTACTATCATTGATCATGTCTATACTAATAAACCTGAAAACATAAGTGAAATAAATGTGCCAGTGTATGCAATGAGTGACCACTACCCAGTCTGTACAACTAGACATGTTCCGAAATCATCTAAAAATGGGCAACACATTGAAATACAATACAAGGACTTTAAACAGTTTGATGAGGAAATGTTCTTAAATGATTTAGTATGCAAACCCTTTCAATCAGTCTGCAATATAGCTGATGTCAACACTGCTTTAGATAAATGGTATCAGATGTTCAATGCAGCCTTAGACAAGCATGCCCCAATTAAAACAAAAAGGGTTAAACACCAAATTACACCCAAGTGGATTACCCCTGAGATCAATGAGGCTAGGAACTAAGAGATAATTTCCACAAGAAAAAAGACATAAAAAGCTATAGAAAGTGGAGGAATAAAACTAAACATCTGATAACAAAGGCAAAAGAGAACTACTATAAACAGGCTATTAATGAAAGTAAGAGTACCAAAACATTGTGGAAGCATCTAAAAGAGCTGAACCCACCCAAGAACAGTTGTCTTCCCCCTAGACTTAAGCAAAATGATGATATAGCAACATCTGTACAAGACATTGTGGATATGTTCAACAATTTCTTCATAACCATCTCCAGTAACAGTATTCAGAACCAGACTAACATCCCAATTGAACTTGATGCTCTACAGTTATTTATAAGAGCTAAAATTCCTGAAGATAATTATTTTACAATAGCTAATGTCAGTCAAGGGGACGTTTTCGATATGATAATTAAGTTGAATGTTAATAAATCCTCTGGATTGGATGGTATTAGTCCATGAATCCTTAAAATTGCTGCACCAGTAATAACAAAGTCATTAACGCATATCATAAATTTAAGTATAATGAGTGGTAGTTTTCCAGAAAAACTGAAATGTGCAAAGGTTACACCTATCTTTAAGAAAGGAGAAAAGGAGGATCCAGGAAATTACAGACCAATATCAATTCTACTTGTATTATCAAAACTGTTTGAAAAGCATGTAGCCATTCAGGTCTATAAATTTTTTGAAACAAACTCTCTATTTCATAAAACACAATCAGGATTTAGAAAGTACCACTCATGCCAAGCAGAACTTACCAAATTAATTGATCTTTGGCTGAAGGAAATGGATAATGGGCATATGACTGGGATTGTTTTCCTTGACTTCAAGAAAGCTTTTGATCATGAAATTCTGCTGCAAAAGTTGAACTGTTACAGGTTTGACAATCCTTCTTTAAACTGGTTTAGATCATACCTAAACCAAAGGTTTCAGCAAGTAAGCATTGGCAATATTAGCTCTCAAACTCACACTATTCATTCAGGAGTCCCTCAAGGCTCAGTTTTAGGCCCTCTATATCAATGATCTACCATTAAATAATGAATCCACCAATACAGAATTGTTTGCAGATGATGCAACCTTGTATACATCTAGTTCTGATACTGAAGTTATCCAAACAAGATTAAACTCAGATCTTATTAGAGTCCAAAACTGGGCACAACAAAATAGGATGGTAATTAATGAAGGTAAAACAAAATGTATGATTCTGGGGATGACACAAAAGCTACACAAGTCAGGGAACCCAAAACTATCTCTTGCAATAAATAATCATCCATTAGAAAATGTCAATCATGAAAGGCTTGTAGGTGTGTCCATAGATAATAATTTATTATGGAATGACCATATTGATAAGCTTTGTAAAACACTGTCATCCAAAATTGCCCTTCTCAGCAGAATCAAGAAATATTTACCTATGGAAACTCGCAATCTATACTACAAGACGTATATTCTTCCAACAATGGATTACTGTTCTAATGTATGGGGAAACTGTGCTAAATCTGAGCTTGACAGGATTTATAAACTCCAGAAACGAGCAGCACATGTAATTTTAGATACATCTGTTGACCATCCCTCAAAAGCTTTATTTACAGAACTCAAATGGTTCACAATATATGACAGGATAGATTTGCACAAGGCAGTTTTTTTTACATAAATGTCTACATGGAACTGCACCAGAGTATATTCAGGACTTATTCAGGCCTTTTTCAACACAATACCAGTTGAGATCAATCTCACATGGAAACCTTCTAGTACCAAAACCAAGAACAGAGCAATTCAAAAAGAGTTTTCAATACTCTGGTACAGTTCTGTGGAATAAGCTTCCACTACATGTAAAATCGGCTGAAAATATTAGAGTATTTAAGAAGAGATATCAGGAGCATGCATGTGTTTCTAACAGATAATGGAATTTAGTATTTTAATATGAAACATGCTAATATAAGCACTAATTATTGCTTCTTCATACAATGTACATTTGTTATACTTTCATTAAGAGGGCCTCAAGGGAGAATAGTCCTTGACTAATGAGTCACCCTCTATAAATAAAGCATTATTGTTATTATTATTATTATTATTAATATTATTATTATTAATATTATTATTATTATTATTATTATTATTATTATTATTATAGGTTCTCCATGTACAGATTTATTGATTATATAGTGTTATGACTTGTTATGAGAGAACACCTGTCATGAGAGACCATTATGTTTTGGCAGAAGGATTGATTTCAAGACTCTATTTAGACTAGTGTAATAACACTACATGACTGTATATAGTATATATATATAGGTTATAACACTATATAATCAATAAATCTGTACATGGAAAACCTATTCTCTCAAGACAGGTTGTCTCTCATAGCAGTGGTCTCTCAAGACAGGTTTTACTGTACTTCATGTCTTTCACCTATCTGGCTCTTACCTAGATACCAAGACAACTCTGCTCCTCATATCAGTCACACTGTTTCTGTACATAAAACATTTCAAATCATATTTTAAGCATTTAGAAAGGAAACAAAAACAGAAATACTACTGAGTCATGACTATATTGTCAGTGTTTTACATATATGGGCACATTCAAGATAAAAGCAGCAATTTTTTCCCCGTAAAATTAGTTGCATTTCTTCAGCTATCATCATGATTCATTTATACGTTTCTAGGAGACCATGAAGATGCACATAATCTTTAAGACAAACAAGAACAACCACATATCTACAATTTTGGCATATGTATTGTGATAAGCCATATTTATCCATTTGTTTTCTGAACATCATCAGGATAATGCTAGGTATAATGTTTTAGATAGGTAAGATGGTGACTACCATATATACTCGCATATAAGCCTGTTCGCGTATAAGCCGACCCCCCCCAAACTGAATTGGTAAAAGTGGTATAAAGTGCATGACCCGCGTATAAGCCGACTCATAATTTTTATACAAACGGTACATCACAAGATGCACAAAGTGAGTTCTGAATATGTTTATTTAGGTAAATCACATTATTAAATAAAATAAAAGAAAGAAATCTAGTTTATATGTTGAAATAAAAACAATTCTGAAGTGTTAAGTCTTATTGGAAATTTAATTAATCCTCATTCTAAAATCATGAATTATAAAAGTTTGATCACTTTTAGAATCCTTCAAAATCGGTCTCTGTATCAGACTCGCCAAACAGTTCACGAAACTCAGCTTCTGTTACGGGCACACTTTCATCATATACGTCCTCCCCCTGTACTTGCGTCTTGTTCACAACAAATTCGCGTGCTGCAGCACAGTTGCTATTTGCTTCTGCATATTCAATAACTTTAAGTTTGAATGCTGCATTATAAGCAGAACGCTTTCTTTTACTTCCAACACTATTCATTTTATCCGATTGAATTGAATATAAACTTCTAGAGAGATTAAACTGAAATAATTTCTTTCAGTAGTATTATACTATTTATATACCTTATCTGTAATTATTTCTATGTGTGGTTTGTTTTCAATTTGTATTTGATAATTATTTATCATTGTTATTTGCATTGTGTTTTTAAAACTACGGGTAGTATGATTCAATTGATCAAACTATGATTGGTTTCAGCGTGGACATTATTCAAGTATTGTGACAGTTTATAACTTTGAGCAGAAACCATGTCCACTACCATATCTCATTAAACAATACATCTGAGAGTTGGCATCTATTAGTTAAGTCATTGGCATTGTGCAACAAAACAAACCTATTATTCCCGAGGCATTTACCACATATTAAGCATATGGTAGCTATTGTACAACAATCTTCCGCTAACAAACCACTTTGCTTTACAAACAACTAAACAATAGTTGTATATAAACTGTGGCTCCCGATTACTTCTAAAACACCTGTCAAAGAAATCCAACAAATTATATTGTTTTACAATTATTCACGCTGACTCGTATATTGCACTGTTATTTACCGTTCCTAAGCGTGCGCGCAAAAAACCCCTATGGAGCCTCTCGCTATTGTTTCTTGAAGACTGTCATACATGTATTTCTACTCTCTATCAAAATGTTTGTCGTATATACCTTCAGTATCATAATTCTTTTATTTCTTTTTACGTAGATTCTTTTCATATTTACACTGAAATAGGCTAGTGTGCATTTCTATGAAACCTAATTATTACTGATTAGCTAAGGGTTAAATACTTGACCAGAGATTATTAATATGGCGGTTCTTTTGGAAAATACATTTATTTCCATAGTTCAAATAACACGTATGGCTGTATACCTTCAGTATCGTAATTCTTTTATTTTTTTACATAGATTCTTTTCATATTTACATTGAAATAAACTAGCGTGCATTTCTACAAAACTGTAGAGTTTAATGATTACTGATTAGCCGAGGGTTAAATACTTGACCAGAGATTATTAATATGGCGGTTCTTTTGGAAAATACACATATTTCCGTAGTTCAAATAACACGTATGGCTGTATACCTTCAGTATCGTAATTCTTTTTTTTTTTTAGATTCTTTTCATATTTACACTGAAATAAACTAGCGTGCATGTCTACAAAACCGTAGAGTTTAATGATTACTGATTAGCTGAGGGTTAAATACTTGAATAGAGATTACTAATATGGTGGTTCTTTTGGAAAATACATGTATTTGCGTGGTTCAAATAACACGTATGGCTGTATTTTCTGGTGGATGGACATGTCAAATAGACATCAAGTACGTTAAAACATGTTTTTCATTCATTATCCTACCACTTATGTTAGAAAAAAATATTTGTTTTACTTCACAACAGGACAAATCTTATCAGCCATATGGCATCATAAGGCATGTGATCCCATATTCGGCGATCGACGGAAACAATAAATATTGGAAATAGAGGGGAAAAAGCATTATAAATTTCAGATTTGGAACTTGACCCGCAGATAAGCCAACCCCCCTTCTTCAAGGCCTTTTTTTTGTCCTAAATTTCTCGGCTTATATGCAAGTATATACGGTACATAACATATCAAAATGTGTGTGTAGTTAATAATAAACTTTTAAGAAGTTCGTACAATTTATTACTCTTTCTTTTCTTAAGCTATTGCATATTAAATGGTACAATACCTCTCCAAGTTTCTCAAAAATCTGAGCTGCCAACTCCCTTTCCTTTGCATTATGAAGACATCGTGCTGCATTGGCAGGTTGGTCACACTCCAGGTACAGCTCTGCTGCCTTCATAAATTCTTCACACATGGCCTGAGGATTGTCCTTCAACTGTGAAGCAGCTTGTGCCCTCTGGCGGGCAAGTGCAACCTTTTGTTTCACAGTCTCTCCTGCCATCCCAAAGCATTTAGCTGCCACCTCATACAAGGCATTCTTCATAAAATATTCACCCTTTTGAATCCAGTCAGCTGGGCTGGACTTTTCAGCAAATGCTTTTTCAAATTGATTTGGATGAATTAAGATATGAGATGAATCTAAATCATATTATAATATATTATTCGAAGATTTTAGCATCAAAAGCCAAATTATAATTCAGCTAATTGATCTCTCAGAAAAGCTTAATTAAAACTGATGAAACAAGCAAGTCAAATAAAACTCACTTGACAGCATGATCTAAATTTGGATGGTTTGGTTTATTCTGATATAAAATATTATTTTTCTAACAGATTTAAAACTTAAGAACCAGCAGGTATTCTTGAAGCAAATCATTAATGGCCATAATGAATTTTCAGGGCTCTAAGATAACACCATTTTTTGCCATACAACTAATGTGTATTCAATCATCTCTGATTATATTAACGAGAAACACAAACATACCAAATTTGTTTTGTTCAATTTCTTTTTTGAATTTTTAAAAAAAAATTGACTTAATAGATACATCAGAACAATATTCAATCTAACTCGGACTGTAGGTTTCTAAATTGTGAAAACTGAACTTTAGAACATTTCAATTTTTCGGGGTGTGTGGGAGAGAAAGAAAGAGAAAGAGAGTGGACAGAGAGATAAAAAGAGACAAAGTATCACACATTTAGCGACATAATACAAAGAAATTATTATTATAAATATATTGTATAGCAAAATGTTAGGACTATGTTATAGAACTTGCCTGTGAATAGTATCACACATTTAGCGACATAATACAAAAAAATGATATATTATATAGCAAAATGTTAGGACTATGTTATATAATTTGCCTTTGAATAGAATAATGGTACCCACAGTTCCCAAATCAACATAAACTATTGTAAGATTGTAAGAATTCCTTCCAATTTACTTTTCTAATTATAATGGTTAAGAAAATATCTCACCCCAACCAATCTAGGCATATTCTTTTTCATATATAGATATACAATGTATATATATATATATATATATATATATATATATATATATATATATATATATATATATATATATGCCAAACCATATACATGATCTTAGTACTGTATCTTTATGTCATTGAATGACTTAACATTAGTGTTGAGCTACTGAATCTATACTATTCCTGGTTAAATATGAACAAGTGTCAGCATACACTGATTTCTGATTTGAAGACTAATTTTCACATTCGAAAATAAAGAAATTAAATAGACATTATATGTTTCATCAAAAAAACGTATGTAGTTTATGTGTTTATTAGCACTATTTTTTTTCAAAACATAAAGTAAACAAGTTCAAAACATGTATAAAAATGAACAACTGTTGCATTGCCAATTGATATTCTAATCTTGCCAGCTAATTATGGACATACTTAACTACATTTTTTTCCCACAATATTTAGTGGATTTGACACAATATCTCTAGCAAGATTTTTGAGATGGTCAGAGACCACATCAAGGTGTCTAAATTTAACTATATTTAAGATGACAGTTTTTATCACTGAGAAATCTACTCCAACGATCCTGTTCATCCGAGTTATTTGAAGGCCATATGTTGCAACTAGACACAAAACTGAAAATACAGAGGTCTCAGTTTGTAAACATGCTAACAAGATTTCCAGGATTTGTCATTAACCTGTGTCATTACATTGGCTGATTAAAACAGGATTTGTCATTAACCTGTGTCATTACATTGGTTGATTTAAACTGGATTTGTCATTAACCTGTGTCATTACATTGGTTGATTAAAACTGGATTTGTCATTAACCTGTGTCATTACATTGGTTGATTTAAACTGGATTTGTCATTAAACTGTGTGATTACATTAATTGATTTAAAATGGAATTGTCATTAACCTGTGTCATTACATTAATTGATTTAAACTGGATTTGTCATTAACCTGTGTCATTACATTGACTGATTAAAACTGGCTTGGTCATTAACCTGTGTCATTACATTGGTTGATTAAAACTGGATTTTTCATTAACCTGTGTCATTACATTGGTTGATTAAAACTGATTTTGTCATTAAACTGTGTGATTACATTAATTGATTTAAAATGGATTTGTCATTAACCTGTCATTACATTACTTGATTTAAACTGGATTTGTCATTAACCTGTGTCATTACATTAATTGATTTAAACTGGATTTAATAATCAGCCAATCAGCTGATAGTAAGAGCATGATCTCCTATTATGGATAAACAATTCTCATTGCCAAAGCCAGGCAATCAAGAAATACCAATATCTCAATTTACTTCTTGCTTTGAAAGGTACTGTATCTTAAAGGAGGTTATTAAACTTACTGGCTTTATTGAACTCTTTCACACTGGAACATCTGACAAGTTTTAGTGCCTTGAAGTACTCAAACATTGGTGCCCTTTTCTCAAGATCCTCATCAAAAATCCATACATTGACCCGTGCTCTTGTGATGGCTGTATACAGGTGCTTGAGCTCTGAGTTTAGCACCTTGTGCTGGGTGGGATCAAAGGTTAAGGGTCGAGGTCGTCCCTTCTGTTGAAGCACAGCTAAAAGAAAGACAGTCATATTGTTAAACCAACATACAAACTTGATCGTCACCATTAAATATAAATACTTGTCACCTCTATCAGTTACATAATAATTCCAAATTAAAAATAAAACCCCTTTTAACTTTAAATGGCTATAACTGTATAGTGTGATACATTATTGAGCATTGACAGGTGTAAAAAGTTTTTATTCTTGGTTTTTGCAAACAATGAGAACCCAATTATCATACACAATTCCTGGAAATTGATTAGGATCTTATTTCTGACATTTGTGTAATGCTGGTATTTTTTTTTAATTGATGGCCGATTGTACATGAGGACAGTATCTATGATTACAATGCTTGTGGTTCAACAAGAAATGTTTTAATCAATAACTTTCAGTGATTAATGATCAAATGTTTTCTTTTCAATTATCTGCACAATGGCAGGGATTGTAAATTATTACAATGACACAATAAAATGAATTAGAATTGCATGCAGTATCAGAGATATAACCACTCTTCACAAAAAACAAGATATGTCATATAACCACCTCATGACAACAGTGCAGTTGTTAACACATTAACCCCTGGAAGCTTTTTGCTGTTTTCGCATGAAATGCGAGTAGGAAACACATTTTGTGGACAATTTCTGAATACATCCTAATAGACTGACTTCCAAGCAATTTTCCATTAGATCAATGACTATTGTGCTAAAACAGTTTTCCATTGGTTAGATTGCTGGCACATGAGCAAAAGGTAAAACAACTGGATTGTTTGGTTTTTTTGTTGGTTTTCTTGCTGCTTAACGGACCTATAATTTTTGTATGGCGAATAATCTTTATTCAAAATATCCAGCATATCCTACCTTTTGCACAGGTTCAGTTGTCTGTGTGTACTTCAGGCTGACGTGGATCTGAAGCCATAAAGTCTAAAATATTGACACAAAATTGGAGTTCGACCATGGGCAAATTTTGGGTGGATTAACAAAACGAGTCCAAATATTAGGTTTTCCCTCTGTAGTGCAGCTAAAATGTCCAGATTATTTGTAGAGCTAAGTCTGTCTGCTTTTCTATAATACCACCCACTTTAGTGTATCATACATGACCTTGATGTTACAGATCTTGGAAGTAGGGTACTACTTCATGCCCTGTAAACTCGGCGCTAGGGATTAATGTGCTAAATAAATGCTTTTAATAACTAGATAATCAAGGAAAGTGTGCCGATGCTCAAAAGCATACACAGCCTCTTAGGTTATTGATATTTCTATGCGATTTTGAAATCATGTGCTTGCATGATTAGCATATATTAATATAATGAAGGCTACTGGTTCTATTAAGATCTCAGAAATGTGTGTGTGCTTTTCATTCATTCACTTATTCTAAATGGAGGGATATTTACTGAATTCATATGGTATTTGCAAAATCTCATATCCTGGAGAAAATGTGTTGTTGGAGGAAAGATTATTGTTACAATAATCATGGGATGAAAAAAAGAGCAGGTTTAAAATTCAATGGAGCCATAATTATGTTTATCTTCCCAACTGACATTAACAGATTATCAATACATAATTATGTTTATCTTCCCAACCGACATTAACAAATTATCAATACATAATTATGTTTATCTTCCCAACTGACATTAATAGATAATCAATCAATACATAATTATGTTTATCTTCCCAACTGACATTAGTAGATTATCAATACATAATTATGTTTATCTTCCCAACTGACATTAATAGATAATCAATCAATACATAATTATGTTTATCTTCCCAACTGACATTAACAAATTATCAATACATAATTATGTTTATCTTCCCAACTGACATTAATAGATAATCAATCAATACATAATTATGTTTATCTTCCCAACTGACATTAGTAGATTATCAATACATAATTATGTTTATCTTCCCAACTGACATTAATAGATAATCAATCAATACATAATTATGTTTATCTTCCCAAATGACATTAGTAGATTATCAATACATAATTATGTTTATCTTAACAACTGACATTAATAGATAATCAATCAATACATAAATATGTTTATCTTCCCAACTGACATTAGTAGATTATCAATACATAATTATGTTTATCTTCCCAACTGACACAAGAAATCCCAATCATGGGGGTTACACTATATATCTCTCCACATTACTATTTCTTTGTCTCGGTCCAAACCCCAACATAGATTCTATATATTCATCCTGGCTTCGATTAAATTGTGGCTTTTCTCAGAACTGCTGAAAGGGCAAGAGGTGGAGACGTGAATCTGCCCTCTGCAGGTTGGACAATCCTTCTCAACTATCTATGATATGTAGTGTAGTGCCACACCTCCTTTTTGATGGACAAGACCAAAGTAGGAACCATTATGTCATGAGGGATGACACACTCAATATCGGGTAATGTGGTTCACCAAATCTCACTAGGATTAAAAGGGAACATAGGCAAAGTATTGATACTTCAATTCTCTTTTCTAGCCAGGCAAGCAATGTCCCCATATGTTATAAATGGTGGCATGAAGAAAGGGTCAGTTGTCACATGTAATTTAAGAATCACCAAAAGTGCTCCTGACATTAATACATGAAGTGATCAGGACCTCTCTTGGAAATGGAAGTAAGGAATCTTAAATGAAGAAGAGGAACTGAAACCCCTCTTCTTTCCTCAGTAAGTTTAGCGGCTTTCAGCCATGCCCTATGCCATATTTTCTTTCCCGAGTCAACAAACAGGACAGGCACAGATAACTGACCACTAAGTGCATGATAAACAAAGACGTCGCATTCCAATGAGACCTTCCTATACCTGCATTTACACACACCTAAGGACATAAATATCACCCGAAGAAGGAAAAGAAACCTACAATACAAAACACCACAACGAAAAGTGGGTAGGTGATACTTACCTCCAAACCAGTTCTAAATATGGTACAAATTGACAGAGGCACTATTTCACAAAGTAAGGCACAAAAGACCCTCATAAACATGAAACCAGATGCACACAAATATGGCAAGAATTAGGGAGAAAATGACTCAAACAACACCAAAATGGAAATATAAATGCAAACATGAGGAGAATTTAGCATCTTGATATGTGTTTATTCTTAGGAGTGCAAGGACAAAGAGACTCATTTTAGGCATTTTAGAAAGGCATCAGTCTTGGACTGTGTTTTCTTTTCTTGCCATTTTAGAAAGGCATCAGTCTGGGAATGTATTTTCTTTTCTTGCCATTTTAGAAAGGCATCAGTCTGGGAATGTGTTTTCTTTTCTTGCCATCGGATTACTATGTGAATGATATAACATAGCTTCGACTGAGGACTTGGCATTACAAGAAATATAGCTGCAGCTTTTATCAGTGTTATTAAACAATGGTTTCGACTGCAACATTTAGAAACGTCTCTAATTCAACCAAAACTATGTTCAACAAGGTGACCTGAATGAGAGATAACTGGTTTACCTGCATCAATTTCTATCAGACTTTCCTTTGTGATGGATGCATTTTCTTCATGGGAAATATTTGTATTTTTCCATAACTGCTCCAAGTAACCTGTCACTAAACGCCACTCCTTGGATGCCTTGAGATTGAAAATGAATCGTTATAACAGAGCTGATGATATCAACATATTTTTTTCAATTATTTAAAATTTCATTCACTATGGCTTGACTGATGCTGAAATAACAACTGAATTCAAAACACTATAGAATGCAATGAGATCACACAAGTTGCATTCATTAAAAATTAAATTTATATACATATTTCCTGCAACAGAAACATGTTTTCATTTTATTATAAGAATGAGTTTTTACTAGTGCCATGTAGATTGTTATTAAAAGGTTTGATAAAAATATACAATTTCTATTTTCTTCATAAGTCATTACAACCTTCCTACCTGTGAGTCTTTAAAGAAGTTGTACAAAAGTACATCATCAAATTCCAGTCCTTTGGCCTCATAGATTGTCAAGATTATTCCAAGTTTGAGTTCCTCTGGAATCGTGTCTCGAGATGCATCATTCACCACCAAGATGGCCTGGTGAGCTCCAAACTCAATTTGTGAGGTCTTCCGACATTTTCCATCCTGAAGCAGGGCAAGATCACTAACACTGCAAGAATCAAGTAGAACTGGCAGTGGACCACTGAAAAGACCTTGATCTTTATTCAGGCGGTCAAACGACTCAGGGAAAAATTCCACTAGCAGGTCCAGGACACTTGACGCAAGGGAGAGAATTCCAGCATGGGAACGATAGTTGTGTGTTAGCTGGTAGACCTGTTTTGGGACCTCAACAGCTCCAGTTATCCCCATGGCTTGCATCGACTGTTGTGCATGAAAGAAAAGAGATTTCAGGTCACTGAATCGGAAGGAGATTCCACGCATTATACTCTGTGCTGTATCTCCAGTCAAAAACATCTCGTTGGGGTTCTGACAGATCTGAATTAAAAGATAAAGTTCAGCCTGAGTGAAGTCTTGAGTCTCATCAACAAAGATCTGATGAATAACCCATGGAACCACCTTCAGATTCTGATGACGTTTGTAGATATCATGAACAAGATCCGTCTCATCAAAAAGTCTATTTTGCTTCTTGAAGTGATCATAGTAAATGAAATACTCATAAATTTTGTCTCTTTCTCCTGAAAAATTGGGGGCTCTTTTTTGACCAATCTCTATGTATTCCTCCATGCTAAGGTATCCACAAGACTTGGAAAGGGCCTCAAATGATCCCTTGATAAAAGACATTATCTCTGTCCAAACTAGAGATGGGTGATAATGATGCTTCATTATAGTTTTTGTTTGTGGCCACACCTCCTCCAGAAATACTTCATATGTCACTTTACGTCTAGGGTTCATTTTGCTCTGAAAGCAACAATTTCAGCTTTAATGTTCATCTTTAACACATGTCCAAAAAGAATCACTGATACACACACATTTACATATGGTCTTATTTGAGATAATAATGTCTAAGCTTCATTTAACATTAATAATACCACATTTTCATACAACTTATTTTCAGCACTTTATTAAACTAATGAACCAGGAATTAAAACTTTACCATAATATATCCAGCCATCCCTGCTCAAATCATTTCAATGTAATGGAGGGGAATGTGTGATTGGAAGAAAACTGTACTATTATCATGCAAGCAATTTCCTTCCAATCACCTGCTTATACTGTCTGTCAGAGGTAAATATCTTCAGTAAATGTTTAACTAGTCTGACCAAAGTTGACTCTACAGTTCAAACGAAACTGTCACAAAAGCCTTTACTGTGGATTGCTAAAGCTACACAATTATTATTTTTAACCCATAAAAAGTCAATTTCAGTATAGTATATCTTAAGTTGTTGTTGTTATTGTTGTAGGGTTTAACACCATTTTTCAGCACACAATAGGCTATACACGGCAGCCAGTATTATTGGTGAAGGAAGAACCCAGGAAAATTGCTGGAAAGAACCACCGACCAGTGAGAAACTACTGGCAAGTTTTCTCACATACCCACATTGGCTGAATCTGAAACTCAAACCCATGCAGACAGAGTTGAGATGGCAGTGATCCGTAACAGAGATCACTTAAGACAACTCGGCCACTTGGGGCATCTATATCTTAAGTAATATATTTTTAAAGTTAGACCAATAAAAGTTTTGCCATTCTGAAAAATAAGTCAAATATTTACTTATCAAATACAGCTCAGGTTTTCTTGGTAAGTTTGGTGACTGTGCAAATAATATGAAATACTGATTGACATATGACAAAGACAAGGTAATGTGACAAGATTATATCCGATCCTTCTGCCAGTTCCACTAATTTTACCTGCTTGTAATACAATCCCTTCTGAACCTCATTTTTCATGAATGTAATATACCTGATCAGTTCCATCACCATCATGCATTTCAACATATGCCTCCTCTTTCTCCACATCAGGTTCCTCATCTAATAGCAGGAATCTGCTAAGAAGACCATCACCATCTGACCACCCCTGTATATCTTCCTGTATGTAATAATGAAATTGTATCTAGTTTAAGATCCTTAAAGTTTGACACATAGGTAGTACATTAACAATTATATTGCTAAATGCTCATTGACACATAGGTAGTACATTAACAATTATATTACTAAATGCCCATTGACACATAGGTAGTACATTAACAATTATATTACTAAATGCCCATTGACACATAGGTAGTACATTAACAATTATATTACTAAATGTCCATTGACACATAGGTAGTACATTAACAATTATATTACTAAATGCCCATTGACACATAGGTAGTACATTAACAATTATATTACTAAATGCCCATTGACACATAGGTAGTACATTAACAATTATATTACTAAATGCCCATTGACACATAGGTAGTACATTAACAATTATATTACTAAATGCCCATTGACACATAGGTAGTACATTAACAAATAAAGAGTTATATTGCTAAATGCCCATTGACACATAGGTAGTACATTAACAATTATATTGCTAAATGCCCATTGACAAGTCATTGCAAACTGACATGTGTCAATATGCCACACATGCCTGCCCCTGAAACTATAGGAATGAATATTAGAATAATGCCCGAGTCACATTATATCCATATTAGCACTGTATTTATGTATTTATGTGTCCATATAAGGACAATATCCATGACATAATGTTGTCCCTATTAGGACAGTATCCATGTATCATTTTTCCATATAAGGACAATATCCATGACATAATTTTGTCCCTATTATGACAGTATCCATGTATCATTTTGTCCATATAAGGACAATATCCATGACATAATTTTGTCCCTATTAAGATAGTATCCATGTATCATTTTGTCCATATAAGGACAATATCCATGACATAATGTTGTCCCTATTAGGTCAGTATCCATGTATCATTTGTCCATATAAGGACAATATCCATGACATAATTTTGTCCCTATTATGACAGTATCCATGTATCATTTTGTCCATATAAGGACAATATCCATGACATAATTTTGTCCCTATTAAGATAGTATCCATGTATCATTTTGTCCATATAAGGACAATATCCATGACATAATGTTGTCCCTATTAGGTCAGTATCCATGTATCATTTGTCCATATAAGGACAATATCCATGACATAATTTTGTCCCTATTAAGACAGTATCCATGTATCATTTGTCCATATAAGGACAATATCCATGACATAATTTTGTCCCTATTATGACAGTATCCATGTATCATTTTGTCCATATAAGGACAATATCCATGACATAATTTTGTCCCTACTATGACAGTATCTATGTATCATTTTGTCCATATAAGGACAATATCCATGACATAGTTTTGTCCCTACTAAGACAGTATCCATGTATCATTTTGGCCATATAAGCACAATATCCATGACATAATGTTGTCCCTATTAGGACAATATCCATGTATCATTTGTCCATATAAGGATAATATCCATAACATAATTTTGTCCCTATTAAGACAGTATCCATGTATCATTTTGTCCATATAAGGACAATATCCATGACATAATGTTGTCCCTATTAAGACAGTATCCATGTATTATTTTGTCCATATAAGGACAATATCCATGACATAATGTTGCCCCTATTAGGACAGTATCCATGTATCATTTGTCCATATATGGACAATATCCATGACATAATTTTGTCCCTATTAAGACAGTATCCATGTATCATTTTGTCCATATAAGGACAATATCCATGACATAATTTTGTCCCTATTAAGACAGTATCCATGTATCATTTTGTCCATATAAGGACAATATCCATGACATAATTTTGTCCCTATTATGATAGTATCTATGTATCATTTTGTCCATAGAAGGACAATATCCATGACATAATTTTGTCCCTATTAAGACAGAATCTATGTATCATTTTGTCCATATAAGGACAATATCCATGACATAATTTTGTCCCTATTAGGACAGTATCCATGTATCATTTTCTTCTGAAATTCAAAAGCCTACTTTTCAGTAATTATTTCTTCATTTCTTTTCTTCTGTTATAAAACAGATATTATTATTGGCTGCAATTTATGCCATGAAAAAACATATCAAGGAAATATTAAAATCTTGATAATTTACACCCACCCCCAAATTAATGAACATGTAACAAGCACACATCATCAGTGCAGAAATGAATGAGTGTATTTATCTAAACTGCACCTTGATTCACATTGTTTTAAAATATGTACAGAAAATACAACAAAATAACACCAAACAAATGGAACGAATGTGAAAAACCAGATCCATTATATTTTTGATTCATCATGCACACACATACACAGAAATACAAAGACACATACAAGCTTACATTCTTGATGGAGAAAACATAGGCCATAGAGATTTAAGTCCAATATGTAATCCTACCTTCAAACTACCATCCTCCTTCCTTTCAAAAAAATACGGGGCACCAATCGATGCATCCAGCATTAGCAGGAGCTGTCGAGATGTGAGAAACAGTGGGAACAAAAACTCATCCACATCCTGAAGCCTGCTTGGTAGATTATCTGCCTCTCGTTTGAAATGGTCTTTGACGATGTCACATGCATGGCTCAGCTCGTGGAAGTTCTTCTGCACCTCACTGCACAGAACAGAATTTTTGGTGACAAAGATCTGATGGATGTGGTTGTATTGGGAACTGGAATTCTCCTTTGCTGTATTGCCAGCAACTACAGTCCATGGAAACGAAATCACATGCCAATATGTTTAGCGCATGAAATTTAAGCTCAAATTCAACATTTTGAAATTCTTACAGTATTAAAGATCAACTGCCACGATAATCAAAGGTAAAACTTTATGAATTTTCTAAACATGTATCTCCCTACTTAATCGTAATGATGTAACACTCTCCAAGTACCACTAAAAATAACCACTAAATTTTGTGATTTTAAGCTTGAGATTAAGTTTCCTATCTAATACTACTTTGATTACTGTAGAACTGCATTGATTACTGTACTACTGCATCAATTACTGCACTACTTTTCTTATTACTGTACTACTGCATTGCTTACTGTACTAGTGTACTATTGCATCAATTATTGCACTGCTTCTCTTATTAATGTACTGCTTTAACACTTATTACTGTACTACTGTGCTACTGC
This sequence comes from Unio delphinus, assembly GCA_029339505.1. NCBI lineage: Eukaryota > Metazoa > Mollusca > Bivalvia > Unionida > Unionidae > Unio > Unio delphinus. The sequence continues at coordinate 1,638,250 of JAQISU010000287.1, read as the reverse complement.
ATCAATTTCTACAGTACTCTTATTACTGTACTACTGAACTGATTACTGTACTGCTGTAAAATTGTATAAAGTATTGCATTAATTCTCTTACTACTGTACAACTGCACTGATTACTATATTATTGTACTATTGCATCAATTATTGCACTACTTTTCTTATCACTGTACAACTGCACTGATTACTGTATTAGTGTACTATTGCATAAATTACTGCACTACTTTTCTTATCACTGTACAACTGCACTGATTTCTGTACTAGTGTACTATTGCATAAATTACTGCAATACTTTTCTTGTTCTGTACAACTGCACTGATTACTGTATTAGTGTACTATTTCATAAATTACTGCAGTACTTTTCTTGTTACTGTACAACTACACTGATTATTGTATTAGTGTACTATTGTATAAATTACTGCACTACTTTTCTTATTACTGTACTACTGCACTGATTTCTGTACTATTGCATCAATTATTGCACTGTTTCTCTTAATATTAATGTACTGCTGTAACACTTATTACTGTACTACTGTGCTAGGTACAAGGATTTTATACGCAAGGACTTTATTGGTAGCATATATTTGAAAATATATTTTTTCCATTAACACAACAACTGAAAGGAATGCATGTATTTAGTATCAATTAACAGCACTTCAGCACAGTACTGGCTATCAACCAAAGGTAACTGTTAAAAAATTAAAAATCAATTACATACAATATTTTCAAACTCAAAATTGAAATAGAACATGTCCAAAGATCTTGGAAAATAAGACATCATTTTTATTTCCTCCTATTCAAAAATCTGCTGGTAAAGCATCTATACTGCGGCAAACATAACATGATAATATCATAAAAGATTTTATAATTTCATCAGTGTATTACTGATATTAACAAATCAAATAACTTGGAAATGTATAAGAACAATAATTATTTATCCATCAAATAAGATCTTATCTTTTCAAAATGGTGCAAACCTTTTGCTGTCTCTTTATTACTCAAGTCATTTTCATCCATTCCATCTTCTTTCCCTTCTTCCTTAAAATGTATGTAGTCTACAGTACAAGGTAGAAGGGGAACACCAGATTCCTTGACCATTGTCCAGTATGAATTAAATTGTGACCACATACGGTAGAGGCAACAGGTTGTCTTTCCTGGTAAAAGAGATCAATCATATACATGTATATTGAACAAAAATAATCAAAAATATGTTGATGGTTCATGCGAAACCAGCCAAAGTTATCCAAGTATGGTAATATGATGACATTATTCAACACAACACACAAAAAAACCATGAAGCCAAAAATGTGATTGAAGTTAGCACAAGACTGGCACTGAGACAATGATGAAGAGGTCAAACTAAATTAAATTTATCGGCATTAAATTTATCGGCATTTGTTGTATTATGAGGCATTCTCATGCCAAACTGCATCACTAAGTAGCTGAGAGGAAAAATACCTGAGAAATGGTCCTCAAGGAAAAATACCTGAGAAATGGTCCTCAAGGAAAAATACCTGAGAAATGGTCCTCAAGGCAAACCATAGCTGACTGTGATGAACCAACATATTCAAACAAAGCTAATTACAAAGTTAATACTAAGTGCCTTTTGAATGTATATACCAAAGGATAACATTCAATTTTACTTGTTTTTTGTATGAGGCACATGAGGAAATACTAAATTCCATTATCAATTAGAAACACATACATCCTCATGATATCTCTTCTTAAATACTCTAATATTTTCAGCAGATTTTACATGTAGTGAAAGCTTGTTCCACAGAACTGTACCAGAGTATTAGAAGCTCTTTTTAAATTGCTCTATTCTTGATTTGGTGCTAGAATGGTTTCCATGTGATATTGATCTCAACTGGTAATGTGTATAAAAAGGCCTGAATAAGTCCTGAAGATACTCTGGTGTAGTTCCATGTAGACATTTATATAAAAGAATTATGTTGTAATGACAGCCTGGACTGTGCAACATGTAACCTTTACTCTGGACATCCGCTGTCCCCAGAAGCTTAATTCCTCTAACATGTGGTCTGCCATATTAAATCACTGTTAATGCCTGTACAACACTGAAATGTGTCTGAATAATTGTATGTACTATAAATTCTAATAACCTGTACCACTGCGACCCAATAGCAGTAACGGAGCCTTTGATGCAAGTGTGATGATCGCATGTTCGCTTTCAGTGACACGGAATGGAAAGTCCACTGTGATGCCAATATTCTGCAAAACATGTCTGACATGTTCAGAGTTAAAGGAGTAGAACTTGAGAATGTGGTACTCTTTCTCATTTGGACTTGCTGGTGGGAAATGTGGTTGCAGTTCTTTCTGTTGCTCATTTACCACTTCTGCTTCAGCATAAAGTACAGGGATCCGGCATTTCATACTGTTTTGGGTTTCAAAAGATGTAATTCCCTGAAGTTTCTTTTTAATACTGCATGTCTTTCCACGATTGTGCGACTTAATTATTCTTTCTTTTGATCTCTGGACAGACCTGTAAAAGTAGCCATGTGTTTATTGCGAACAAAAGTAAATTGATACTAGAAGAAAATTGTTGAAAATATGCAGAATGGTAGGGAGGGCTGACACCTAAGAAATGGAACCATCTTACAATAGGGAAATACAACATGACATTGGAGAACTTGACACTTAAGAAATAGAAGTGCCTTTCAAAAAGAGATACACCTTAACAGGCTGGTATCGAGGAATGACACCTAGAGAATCAAGTTACTTACATGGAGAGATGCTCCTTGACATATTGTTATGGAGGATTGACATCTAAGGAATACAGTTCTGTATATGGGAAAATATACCATGACATACTGCTATGGAGGACTGACACCTAAGGAATGAAGTTCCTTACACGGAGAGATACATCGTGACATACTGTTATGGAGGACTGACACCTAAGGAATGAAGTTCCTTACATGAAGAGATACATCACGACATACTGTTATGGAGGACTGACACCTAAGGAATGAAGTTCCTTACATGAGACATACTTCATGACATACTGTTATGGAGGACTGACACCTAAGGAATGAAGTTCCTTACATGGAGACATACTTCACAACATACTGTTATGGAGGACTGACACCTAAGGAATGAAGTTCCTTACATGGAGAGATACACCATGACATACTGTTATGGAGGATTGACACCTAAGGAATGAAGTTCCTTACATGGAGACATACTTCACGACATACTGTTATGGAGGACTGACACCTAAGGAATGGCATTCCTTACATGGAGACATACTTCATGACATACTGCTATGGAGGACTGACACCTAAGGAATGACGTTCCTTACATGGAGACATACTTCATGACTTACTGTTATGGAGGACTGACACCTAAGGAATGACGTTCCTTACATGAAGAGATACATCACGACATACTGCTATAGAGGACTGACACCTAAGGAATGAAGTTCCTTATATGGAGACATACTTCATGACATACTGTTATGGAGGACTGACACCTAAGGAATGAAGTTCCTTACATGGAGAGATACATCACGACATACTGCTATGGTGGACTGAAGGATGGAAGTGCCCTACCCAGAAAGATACAACATTACTTTAATTTCTGGACAAGATTCAAGAACCACTGGCAGTAAGCCAAGACTAATATCTAGCACACTATGTCAATCTAATATTGTTAAATCTATTACCATGACTTGTGCAATAAAGTAGACCATAATTAATGATGATTAAATGTAAATATTTGTTTTGCATAAAACTTTATATTTTCATTAAGTCCTAAATTTTTAACACAAATGTGTTCTATTAAAACTGACGTGCAGAAAAATATTACTGATTTTTGCCACTAAAAAGAATTTAAAAATAAATCATAGATTTTTACAGATTATAAATTTTTACCTTTATTCATTTTTTAAATATTGTTTTCTAATCTTATATATTATTTTGTTTCAAAGTTTGAATAACAATGATAATCTCTGGTTTGAAACTTAAAAACAATAGTACCAATGGATGATTTAGCTAGTTTTTAGTATTGTTTGCTATTTGAACTCATATTCATTAACTTTGGGTATTTGATTGGCTCACTGACAAGCAAAGACAGGAAATATAGTTTCAATGCTGATAATGCTGTCAGTAAAGCTTTCTTCATATTGCCAGGTCATCCTATGGATGTTTTCATCCATGTAACAATTATGTTATTATACCTTAGTCATGCTGACATACCTAATCTAAGTTCACACAATACATGTAACAATTATCTTATTATACCTTAGTCATGCTGACATACCCACTCTAAGTTCACACAATACATTATACCTTAGTCATGCTGACATACCCAATCTAAGTTCACACAATACATGTAACAATTATGTTATTATACCTTAGTCATGCTGACATACCTAATCTAAGTTCACACAATACATGTAACAATTATGTTATTATACCTTAGTCATGCTGACATACCCACTCTAAGTTCACACAATACATGTAACAATTATGTTATTATACCTTAGTCATGCTGACATACCCACTCTAAGTTCACTTAATACATATAACAATTATCTTATTATACCTTAGTCATGCTGACATACCTAATCTAAGTTCAAACAATACATGTAACAATTATGTTATTATACCTTAGTCATGCTGACATACCCAATCTAAGTTCACACAATACATGTAACAATTATCTTATTATACCTTAGTCATGCTGACATACTCAATCTAAGTTCACACAATACATGTAACAATTATCTTATTATACCTTAGTCATGCTGACATACCCAATCTAAGTTCACACAATACATGTAACAATTATCTTATTATACCTTAGTCATGCTGACATACCCACTCTAAGTTCTCACAATACATGTAACAATTATCTTATTATACCTTAGTCATGCTGACATACCTAATCTAAGTTCACACAATACATGTAACAATTAACTTATTATACCTTAGTCATGCTGACATACCCACTCTAGTTATTATACCTTAGTCATGCTGACATACCCACTCTAAGTTCACACAATACATGTAACAATTATCTTATTATACCTTAGTCATGCTGACATACCTAATCTAAGTTCACACAATACATGTAACAATTATCTTATTATACCATAGTCATGCTGACATACCCACTCTAAGTTCACACTATACATGTAACAATTATCTTATTATACCTTAGTCATGCTGACATACCCAATCTAAGTTCACACAATACATGTAACAATTATGTTATTATACCTTAGTCATGCTGACATACCCAATCTAAGTTCACACTTTACATGTAACAATTATGTTATTATACCTTAGTCATGCTGACAAACTGACTCTATGTTCACACAATACATGTAATAATTATGTTATTATACCTTAGTCATGCTGACATACCTAATCTAAGTTCACACAATACATGTTATTTAATTTATGTTGCTGTATCTTAGTCATGCTGACATACCCAATCTAAGTTCACACTATACATGTAATAAATCTAAGTTCACACTATACATGTTATTTAATTGATGTTCACTGTACAAATGCTGATGTTAAATAGTATGTGCTTTTGAATTGACAGTTCCTAATACTGTAACAATATAATTAATGAGTTCCTTCTAACAGCCACTGTCATAACCTAATAGTATAACTTTTATTAGCCAATGTCATAACCTAATAGTATATCTTTTACTTGCCACTGTCATAACCTAATAGTATAACTTTTACTAGCCACTGTCATAACCTAATAGTATAACTTTTACTAGCCACTGTCATAACCTAATAGTATATCTTTTACTTGCCACTGTCATAACCTAATAGTATATCTTTTACTTGCCACTGTCATAACCTAATAGTATATCTTTTACTTGCCACTGTCATAACCTAATAGTATAACTTTTACTAGCCACTGTCATAACCTAATAGTATATCTTTTACTTGCCACTGTCATAACCTAATAGTATATCTTTTACTAGCCACTGTCATAACCTAATAGTATAACTTTTACTAGCCACTGTCATAACCTAATAGTATAACTTTTACTAGCCACTGTCATAACCTAATAGTATAACTTTTACTTGCCACTGTCATAACCTAATAGTATAACTTTTACTTGCCACTGTCATAACCTAATAGTATATCTTTTACTTGCCACTGTCATAACCTAATAGTATAACTTTTACTAGCCACTGTCATAACCTAATAGTATAACTTTTACTAGCCACTGTCATAACCTAATAGTATAACTTTTACTTGCCACTGTCATAACCTAATAGTATATCTTTTACTTGCCACTGTCATAACCTAATAGTATAACTTTTACTAGCCACTGTCATAACCTAATAGTATAACTTTTACTAGCCACTGTCATAACCTAATAGTATAACTTTTACTTGCCACTGTCATAACCTAATAGTATATCTTTTACTTGCCACTGTCATAACCTAATAGTATATCTTTTACTTGCCACTGTCATAACCTAATAGTATATCTTTTATTAGCCAATGTCATTACCTAACAGTATAATATTTAGTAGACAATGTCACAATCAACTGTAATAACTTTTAGTAGACAATGTCACAATCAACTGTAATAACTTTTAGTAGACAATGTCACAATCAACTGTAATAACTTTTAGTAGACAATGTCACAATCAACTGTAATAACTTTTAGTAGACAATGTCACAATCAACTGTAATAACTTTGATGATTAGGCATGTCCTAAGAAAGACTTCCATAAAGTTTTATCAAAATTAGCTAACTAATGAGTAGAATATAGCCTTACCAACTTATTTTTACAAAACCACACTATTGTTATGGAAGGCATTTACAACACTTCCTTGTAGAACATTTCTTAACAACATTCATACCGAATTTATAACTAAGCTGAGCCATTCAAAAATAAAAGTTGAAAATGTTTTCCACCCAGCTGGTAAGGAAGCCATACCATTGCTAAGTGAGTTACTGCACACATAATTTGAAATAACATATTCTATCAAACATTCCTACTTTCATCTGCATGAAGGTAGAACTAAAAAGATGCATGTACCTATACAGTTTACCATGGTCAAGTTCAATATCCCACACCCGGATTATTTCTGAGTAGATTTTTCCACCAATGGTAGAATGAGAACCAGCTGCATCTTTCCCTTGTTGGTCTGCTGTCCCACTGCAGCGTGGGGAGAATGCTATTGCAAGCTCCCACAGTATTCTTCCAGCTAAATTAGAAACACACATAATTAAAAATGCATGCAGCTGAAAAGGGCTTATAATCACATTAAATCATCAATGTTTGCTTTTGATTTTACTGACAGGATTACTCTTGGCTTGACTTATCAGAAGTACTACACATTCAATTAAATTTAAGAAGGGCTGAAATCTTTTTCATTCTCCCACTTTCTTTCTTATATCAAGGCAAATTTTATTGTTTATCATGAGATGCGTGGGAATCAATGTGAGTTTTAATACCTGCTCTGTCATTTGTTTTCTTTCATATTTCAATACCTGCATATGTAAGCAAATTGAAACAACATAATTTAAATTACTACTGCATGCTGATTTAGCTCAATTACACCTGATGCATATTGGAAACAGATACAATTTGGGATCCAATCCAATTACATCAGATTCTGTTTCTGATATTCCAGCCATTATGGCAATCATTTCATCTGCAGGATAATCTTTTGAGGACATAATCAGCTCTACAATGCATTGAAACTAAACGCCAGTCGAAACCATTTGACCACATTTGGCTTGTCCCCCCCCCCCCAAGACAGCTTCAGGAAACAGATATTATATTCAAAGATTTGTGGACTTGGAGAAAGCTTTCGACAGGGTTCCCAGGGATGTGCTATGGTGGGCAATGCGGAAACTTCGAGTAGAGGAATGGCTCATCCGACTGGTAAAATGTATGTACACTAATGCCAGGAGCAGAGTACGGGTGAATGACACATAAAGTGATGAATTCAGTGTAAAAGTCGGAGTCCATCAGGGATCGGTCCTCAGCCCCCTGCTATTCATCATTGTCCTTGAAGCCCTCTCCAGAGAGTTCCGGACAGGATGCCCATGGGAGTTATTGTATGCAGATGATCTGGTCATCATAGCAGAGATTATGGAACTATTGCTGGAGAAGCTGAAAATGTGGAAAAGTGGTATGGAAGCCAAAGGATTGAGAGTGAATCTATCAAAGACAAAAGTGATGGTCAGTGGCTCAGAATTACAACCATTGAAAGATTCCGGTCAGTACCCATGTGCTGTGTGCAGGAATGGTGTCAGGTCCAATGCCATACAATGCAGCCTATGTGCCCTATGGGTGCACAAAAAGTGTAGTGGCTTGTGTGGAAAACTGGTACCAGACCCCAACTACAAGTGTAAGAGGTGTCTGGGGCAGGCACGCCCACTTGAGGGCCGACCTTACAATGAGGTGAAAGTGGAGGATTACACTCTGGAGGTAGTAGACTCCTTCTGCTACCTGGGTGATATGTTGAGTGCTGGAGGTGGATGTGAACTCAGTTCAACCATAAGGGTAAAGTCAGCATGGGGTAAGTTTCGAGAACTATTACCTCTACTAACATCAAGAGTTGTCCCCCTCACCACCAGGGGAAAAGTGTATAGCAGCTGTGTTAGGAGCGTGATGCTATATGGCAGTGAGTGTTGGGTACTCACCCAGTCCTCACTCGCTCGTCTACAACGCAATGACAGAGCCATGATCAGATGGATAAGCAATGTCAAGCCAGACCAGACCCAGCATATCAGGTCAGATACCCTACTGGAAAAGCTGCACCTACCTAAGATTGAGGAACTCCTAAGGGCCAACCGGTTACGCTGGTTCGGTCATGTAGAGAGAAGCAATGCTTGGATTAACAGGTGGAGAAATGTGGAGGTGGAAAGCCCAAGGAAAGCTGGCCGACCCAAGAAAACTTGGAAGCAAACAATCAATCATGACTACGAGACATGGAAGATGACCAAAATCGATCCTCAAAACCGTGATGCCTGGAGACTGGACTTACTGACTGCCAGAAAACGTCAGACCCCTACGCAAGGGAACTAAGACGTTAAAATTGGATAGAGAGAGAGAGAGAAAGATCCATTTCATTCCATTCTGTGAATACTCTCTTAATCCCAGCACGATTGGCATAAACATGGAAAAAACAAAAATAACCACACACCTATACAGCTTATTTTTAGCAATACAAGCATTAACAGTGTTTATCTATACAATACAAAATACATTACACTTGTAATTACAAACTAAATATTTCAAACAAATTTTCTAACCACTTTTTTAAAAACTCTACTTTTATAAAGAAACATATTTTTGGTTATTATGTTTTTACCACTACAAAGCCGAATCCCAAGCATTATGTCATTAAAAACTGGTTGCATCAATACAATCTGGAAATAAATACACCAGCTACAACAATAGCTTGTAAAAATATAAACAATCGTAACATAACAAATAATGCATCTAAGACACAGTTATCAGTTGAATCAACAAGACCATTTTCCTCTCTTGAATTACAAACATAACAAAACTGGTCAGGGACTGAGGGTGACAAGCCAACCTCATCAAATGGGAGGCAACCTATTCACATCCTATGAGTCAGCACTTCTTTCAGTTTAATTAAATTGTGAACAAGGTGACCTTCTTTGGAAAACAAAATGGATAGTTCCCAAATCCACTGTTATGTATATTTAATTTAATTGTTTGAAAGTTTAATTTTTTTTATTAAATTACATGCCACTGTAATGTAACATTATTTATTGGATTTGACATTGACCAGAGTTGAGTTTAAAATTTTATTTTCGATGTAATAAGCTAAGAATAGAAACATTGTAACTAGCTGCTGACCTTGTTTCAAAAGTCAGTGACAGTCTTGGTAAACAAACTTCTATTTTCTCCAGAAGGAAGAACTTTTGACCCCATCCAAAATATGTTTTGTGTTTTACTTAGTTTTTGTAACTGATGTTTTTGATATTGGTTGACAAGTTGTACTTTAACATCTGACATGTTAAGTTGTATTATGTTGTGACCATTTTAGGTTGAATTTTGTTTTGTTTTGTATGGTTTAACGCCATTTTTCAGCACAATATAGGCTATACATGGCGGCTAGTATTAATGGTGGAGGAAGAAACCGGACAAACCCCGGAAAGAACAACTGACCCACGAGAAGCTACTGGCAAGCTTTCTCACATAACTACATTTGCCGAACCTTAGACTCGAACACACGCAGACAGAGGTGAGATGGCAGTGGTCTGTAACGGACAGCGCTTTAGACCACTCGGGGCCCCATAGGTTGAATTTTATATTTCTTCAGATTATTGAATTCAAGTGATTGCTTTCCCTGAAACAACAAAAGTGCTATGATAAATCTTGCACAAAGACATTGACTGGAATTTATACAAAAATTCAAAAACTGGAATAATATTTTATGTGATTCAATATGAGACTGCTGACACATCAGTACAACACTGACTATTATAGAGGTCACCACCTTCCATTTTGGATTCACTTAAAACTTTTCATTGACAGGACTTGTGTTTCAATTTCTGAAATAAAATTTGGATTTGATTCACAATATTGGGGGAAGGGGTTGAAACATCTCCGAATAGTTGTATCAAACAGACTACAGAGAGTAACATGTACAAACAAAATATTTGAGTTTACTTGTAATTATTTTGGTTCTTGTCATTATTCTTATTTCTGCATTTAATTACAAGTGTTTATGTGGCAAGTTTGCTGTCTAATTCAATAACAAACAATGCAAACGAATTTGGATTGTAACTTAATCTTAGTTTGCAATCAGCATTAATGCAACTTTATCCACTGCTTGCATTATGATTAAACATTTTTATTACCAAATTTAATCAAGTATTTTTTCATGAAATGTGTACTGTTTGTCATATTAAACATTTTTATTACCAAATTTAATCAAGTATTTTTTCATGAAATGTGTACTGTTTGTCATATTAAACATTTTTATTACCAAATTTAATCAAGTATTTTTTCATGAAATGTGTACTGTTTGTCATATTAAACATTTTTAAATTTAATCAAGTATTTTTTCATGAAATGTGTACTGTTTGTCATATTAAACATTTTTAAATTTAATCAAGTATTTTTTCATGAAATGTGTACTGTTTGTCATATTAAACATTTTTAAATTTAATCAAGTATTTTTTTCATGAAATGTGTACTGTTTGTCATATTAAACATTTTTATTACCAAATTTAATCAAGTATTTTTTCATGAAATGTGTACTGTTTGTCATATTAAACATTTTTATTACCAAATTTAATCAAGTATTTTTTCATGAAATGTGTACTGTTTGTCATATTAAACATTTTTATTACCAAATTTAATCAAGTATTTTTTCATGAAATGTGTACTGTTTGTCATATTAAACATTTTTATTACCAAATTTAATCAAGTATTTTTTCATGAAATGTGTACTGTTTGTCATATTAAACATTTTTATTACCAAATTTAATCAAGTATTTTTTCATGAAATGTGTACTGTTTGTCATATTAAACATTTTTATTACCAAATTTAATCAAGTATTTTTTCATGAAATGTGTACTGTTTGTCATATTAAACATTTTTATTACCAAATTTAATCAAGTATTTTTTCATGAAATGTGTACTGTTTGTCATATTAAACATTTTTATTACCAAATTTAATCAAGTATTTTTTCATGAAATGTGTACTGTTTGTCATATTAAACATTTTTATTACCAAATTTAATCAAGTATTTTTTCATGAAATGTGTACTGTTTGTCATATTAAACATTTTTATTACCAAATTTAATCAAGTATTTTTTCATGAAATGTGTACTGTTTGTCATATTAAACATTTTTATTACCAAATCTAATCAAGTATTTTTTCATGAAATGTGTACTGTTTGTCATATTAAACATTTTTATTACCAAATTTAATCAAGTATTTTTTTATGAAATGTGTACTGTTTGTCATATTAAACATTTTTATTACCAAATTTAATCAAGTATTTTTTCATGAAATGTGTACTGTTTGTCATATTAAACATTTTTATTACCAAATTTAATCAAGTATTTTTTTATGAAATGTGTACTGTTTGTCATATTAAACATTTTTATTACCAAATTTAATCAAGTATTTTTTCATGAAATGTGTACTGTTTGTCATATTAAACATTTTTATTACCAAATTTAATCAAGTATTTTTTCATGAAATGTGTGCTGTTTGTCATATTAAACATTTTTATTACCAAATTTAATCAAGTATTTTTTCATGAAATGTGTACTGTTTGTCATATTAAACATTTTTATTACCAAATTTAATCAAGTATTTTTTCATGAAATGTGTACTGTTTGTCATATTAAACATTTTTATTACCAAATTTAATCAAGTATTTTTTCATGAAATGTGTACTGTTTGTCATATTAAACATTTTTATTACCAAATTTAATCAAGTATTTTTTCATGAAATGTGTACTGTTTGTCATATTAAACATTTTTATTACCAAATTTAATCAAGTATTTTTTCATGAAATGTGTACTGTTTGTCATATTAAACATTTTTATTACCAAATTTAATCAAGTATTTTTTCATGAAATGTGTACTGTTTGTCATATTAAACATTTTTATTACCAAATTTAATCAAGTATTTTTTCATGAAATGTGTACTGTTTGTCATATTAAACATTTTTATTACCAAATTTAATCAAGTATTTTTTCATGAAATGTGTACTGTTTGTCATATTAAACATTTTTATTACCAAATTTAATCAAGTATTTTTTCATGAAATGTGTACTGTTTGTCATATTAAACATTTTTATTACCAAATTTAATCAAGTATTTTTTCATGAAATGTGTACTGTTTGTCATATTAAACATTTTTATTACCAAATTTAATCAAGTATTTTTTCATGAAATGTGTACTGTTTGTCATATTAAACATTTTTATTACCAAATTTAATCAAGTATTTTTTCATGAAATGTGTACTGTTTGTCATATTAAACATTTTTATTACCAAATTTAATCAAGTATTTTTTCATGAAATGTGTACTGTTTGTCATATTAAACATTTTTATTACCAAATTTAATCAAGTATTTTTTCATGAAATGTGTACTGTTTGTCATATTAAACATTTTTATTACCAAATTTAATCAAGTATTTTTTCATGAAATGTGTACTGTTTGTCATATTAAACATTTTTATTACCAAATTTAATCAAGTATTTTTTCATTAAATGTGTACTGTTTGTCATATTAAACATTTTTATTACCAAATTTAATCAAGTATTTTTTCATTAAATGTGTACTGTTTGTCATATTAAACATTTTTATTACCAAATTTAATCAAGTATTTTTTTATGAAATGTGTACTGTTTGTCATATTAAACATTTTTATTACCAAATTTAATCAAGTATTTTTTCATGAAATGTGTACTGTTTGTCATATTAAACATTTTTATTACCAAATTTAATCAAGTATTTTTTCATGAAATGTGTACTGTTTGTCATATTAAACATTTTTATTACCAAATTTAATCAAGTATTTTTTCATGAAATGTGTACTGTTTGTCATATTAAACATTTTTATTACCAAATTTAATCAAGTATTTTTTCATGAAATGTGTACTGTTTGTCATATTAAACATTTTTATTACCAAATTTAATCAAGTATTTTTTCATGAAATGTGTACTGTTTGTCATATTAAACATTTTTATTACCAAATTTAATCAAGTATTTTTTCATGAAATGTGTACTGTTTGTCATATTAAACATTTTTATTACCAAATTTAATCAAGTATTTTTTCATGAAATGTGTACTGTTTGTCATATTAAACATTTTTATTACCAAATTTAATCAAGTATTTTTTCATGAAATGTGTACTGTTTGTCATATTAAACATTTTTATTACCAAATTTAATCAAGTATTTTTTCATGAAATGTGTACTGTTTGTCATATTAAACATTTTTATTACCAAATTTAATCAAGTATTTTTTCATGAAATGTGTACTGTTTGTCATATTAAACATTTTTATTACCAAATTTAATCAAGTATTTTTTCATGAAATGTGTACTGTTTGTCATATTAAACATTTTTATTACCAAATTTAATCAAGTATTTTTTCATGAAATGTGTACTGTTTGTCATATTAAACATTTTTATTACCAAATTTAATCAAGTATTTTTTCATGAAATGTGTACTGTTTGTCATATTAAACATTTTTATTACCAAATTTAATCAAGTATTTTTTCATGAAATGTGTAGTTTGTCATATTAAACATTTTTATTACCAAATTTAATCAAGTATTTTTTCATGAAATGTGTACTGTTTGTCATATTAAACATTTTTATTACCAAATTTAATCAAGTATTTTTTCATGAAATGTGTACTGTTTGTCATATTAAACATTTTTATTACCAAATTTAATCAAGTATTTTTTCATGAAATGTGTACTGTTTGTCATATGCATGAATAATCTTGGTGACTCAGAATATAATTTAGCAACATGTTTTGTAAGTTCAGTCCCTGACAGTTTCCATTATTCATACCAAAACCTAATTATAGACAATACATGAGATCTAGTTTTTGTTCATTTTTAGTCATTTCTTGATGGTGTCTTCTCAATAATTACATAAATGTATACTTGACTGTAAATTTTGAGAACTATATCCTGCTGGAGAGAGAGAGAGAGAGAGAGAGAGAGAGAGAGAGAGAGAGAGAGAGAGAGAGAGAGAGAGAGAGAGAGAGAGAGAGAAGCAAGAAAATAAAAATGAAATGAGCTAAATATGGAAATATGGGTTTGAATAGCATACATTAGGGCAGATATATCATTTTCTAACTGGGAAAAGAAAGCAGCTCCAAAAGTGAAACTGTGTCATGACTGAAACAGTTTGGATTTGAATCCTACCTTTGGAAAAGCCTGGGTAAGCTACCATAGTGTGCCCTTTGGCAAGGTACTATACTCTATTTACCTGTGTAATAAATAATACTTGTGCTGTGGTGTCATAAAGCACCAAGCCAATAAAATTTTAAACTCCCTTCAAAATGCACAATCATGTTAACAAGCTTATCTGGCTGGACAAACCAGACAGAACAAATCAAGATGCCCCTCATACAAATGATGAAGGGTACCATAACAATCATCACTTGTAATTGTCATATATACCTTTAGACACCTTGGCTTCATAGAGCTGCAGTTTAGGTGGCACCTTACTCAATTTCTTACACAGGTGTGGCAGCCACTCCCCACTGGCCAGCAGGTGGATTTTTTGCACAATTCTGTTCTTTATGTTCTGAGGTATGCGCTTATCCAACAATTTTTTCCACACATCATCAGTACATTCTACCTCCCAGGCCAAATCATCAAATACCTGTTAAAAGCATACACATGTCATCAGTACATTCTACCTCCCAGACCAAGCCATAAAATACCTATTAACACATTAACCCCTGAGCCAAACAGCTAGGCAGTCCCTGATAGCATACTTGCAGAGATTGCCTACAGTAGTGTTAGCCTTAGCAGTGCCTGTATCCCTGAGACTTGCTGAGAACACTTGGCTTGCAGATTTTTTATATTTATATTCCTTTAATTAAGCTAAAATTTGGCACGGCAGTTCTCAAATAAAATTACGTACACTAATGGTATAAAAATTTCAAACTACATGCAGAAATAAAACTGACACATAAAGATACAATAATTTTCATACCAATTAGTTTCTCTTGTCCTGAATAATCCATAAAAATCCATGATGAATTCACACTGAATAATTAACACTATCAACACATGAAATTCACTCCATTTGATGTACATACAAATTCCACTTGTCATCTCTATTGTATACTATAAACATCGTGTGAATACTTCTTCAGTCTGTCAAGAAAAAGTCTACTTCCAGTGGCTGATTCTCGTAATTTTCTTCATTTTCTAATCTAAATATTTCCAATAATTTTGCCGCTATCAAAGTCAAATTTTGTTCTCCCTTTCTTCAGCAATGTACACTCTATCTATAATATAAGCTAACATTTGTATTGGTTAAACTGCTTGGATAATTAGGAAATGACTTTAAATCAACCAATGGTTTGCACTGATTTAACTTGCTTGGGATACAGGCATAGAAAAATACTGCCACTTAAACTCGACGCTCAGGATACAAGCTTTGCAAACTCAGCCCCATTATTGAGGCACTTGGGAGATGAGGGAGGTAAAGTGTGACAAGTTATCGAGGCAGCAGAGGTTAATGTGTTAAAAGCATACATAAGTCATTAGTACATTCTACCTCACAGACCTAACCATCAAACACCTATTAAAAGCTGAATCATTTGGTTTTTTCTTTATTCATAATTAGCGGATTTTTCTTTTGTTTTCCGACATCAATACAGGCCAGTTAATCATTAAAATCCTGAAACTGGCTTGGGTTAAGATGGAATCTAATTGGCAACTATAACAGTACTTTGAGGTATAATTGCCTTTCAGTCCATAATTTTAACACAATTATGATAGGTTTGTAAAACGGAATGTAAGTTTGCTTGCATCAAATCAAACTACAATTCTATCTTTACGGTATTAGCATAATTTCAAAAGCATTTTTCTAAAACCTTCATTACTGCATTGTGGAATTATCATTAAAGTTTAGTGCAGTGGTGCCCATGATGCAAATCCAAATGATGTACTTCATTCAGCTCGTGTTCATAACTTCAATGTACATGCATTAGCTCATGTTCATAACTACAATGTACATGCATTAGCTCGTGTTCATAATTACGATGTACTTAATTCAGCTTGTGTTCATAACTACAATGTACTTCATTCAGCTCGTGTTCATAACTACAATGTACATGCATTAGCTCGTGTTCATAACTACGATGTACTTCATTCAGCTCGTGTTCATAACTACAATGTACTTCATTCAGCTCGACTACAATGTACTTCATTCAGCTCGTGTTCATAATTACAATGTACTTCATTCAGCTCGTGTTCATAACTACAATGTACATGCATTAGCTTCATTATGCAAATACACTCACAAGCCTAATAGAATCAAACCCTATTGTTCTTCATTGTTCTCATACTGGGATAATATTTTAATGAGATAGATATTTAAAATTTCAATTCAAAATAAAAACATAACTACTGGTACATTGGTATAAAATGTCCAATGCAAAAATGCATAAACAAACAATAATCAAGTCAAAACAGAGTTAGTGTTACAGCAATAATGTATAAACAAACAATAATCAAGTCAAAACAGAGTTAGTGTTACAGCAACCCAGGAGCAAATAATGTTATTATTGTGGTATTGTTTAGCCAAGAATGATGCACTGTATACAAAAAATACACATAAAAATATAAAAACATGTAGAACAAATTATGAAAAGTATACTGGCTGATAACTTTGTTTTAATTTCATGACAGAGACACAAAAATATGTACAGTCAAAATATCAACTAATATATGACAACCTATAAGCTATATTCAAATGAAATACCAGAACATACCTTATAATTAATGATCACCTCCTCCTTTTCCTCTGCTTTCATGACATCTGTATCGACAGTATTATCTGACTTTTGCTGCACACCTTCCTTATTTTTTTCTCTATTGAGTAGATTTGTTAATTCACCTGATTCTGTAACCTGAACACCACTCAATTCAGAAGATGTCAACGGCTCTATAGTCTCAGCTGGTACTTGCTTTGTTATTGTAGTGCAAGGACTGCTGGCTGACAAGTCATACACAGATAATTTGCTGTCTTCCAGCAGTCGGATCATTCCTTCAATTTTCTTCTTTTGAGTCTCTCTGTTTGTGGAACATTTCACCACTTCTGTAATTTTCCTAGCTGCCAGATCAATTCTTTCCTCCTGTATTGAATTTTCTCTAATGTTCTCTTTTGCAAATGAACTAGTTCTATTTTGGGGCACTTCTGCAAAAGCAACTAGTTTAAGGAACTCTTTCCTTCGATCATTCTTCTTGGTAATGTAATTTATTGGAAGCTTTCCCTCTAAGTTACGAACACTGGAATTTAGTTTGCGAGCACAGAGCATCTCAACAGCTTTTAGTGCTGTGTTGCTGAATTTACACTTTGCGAGAAGGTGGAATAAGCAATCTCCACTAGCGTCAACTTGAGATGGGTCTAAACAAGCAAATTTCTCTGGATCAGAGTCAAATTGTTTCAGTAACATCTCAAACAGTGTGAGGTATTCTACAAAAGAACAAGTAAGAAATGTTATTGACACACGTGTTAAATATACTTGAAAATTAATGTCATAAAAGATGTGACAAATGTTTGACAATTCTGAACCTGACATGGGGACATCATTATTAAAAGTTAACTTTCTTTCTGTTGACGATTAAGAATATATTATTGAAAAAAATAAGGCAGGTGACACAGGAATTTACAATAAAAAACTCAAGTGTAATAATGCAACAAAGCTTAATTTAAATATGAAAATTTGTGTAGATGAATTCATGATTTAAACAATTTGAACACAAAGTCATTATTATGACATTACCTGAAAGGTGACAATAACATTACCTGAAAGGTGACCATGACATTACCTGAATGGTGACAATGCTATTTTCAGAAATGTGACCATGACAATAGCAGAAATATGACAATGGTATTACCAGAAAGGTGACTAAGACATCATCAGACAGGTGACAATTACATTACCAGAAAGGTGAAAAAGACATTACCAGAAACATGACTATGAGGAAAGTGACAATGGCATTATTAGAAAGGTGACAATGACATCGCCAGAAAAGTGATTATGATGTTACCTGAAAGGTGACAATGACATTACCTGAAAGGTGACAATGACATTTTCAGAAATATAACCATGACAACTGCAGAAATATGACTATCATATTACAAAAATGTGACCATGACATCATCGGAAAGTTTGACAATTATTACCAGAAACATGGCTATGACATGAGAAAAATGACAATGGCATTATCAGAAAGCTGACAATATTACTAAAATGGTGACAATGATATCACCAGAAAAGTGACAATGACATTACATGAAATGTGGCAATGACATTACCAGAAAGGTGACAATGACACTACCAGAAAGTGACAATGACATTACATGAAATGTGAAAATGACTTTACTAGAAAGATGACATTGACATTACCAGAAATATGACAATTACATTACCAAAAGTGTGACAATGACATTACCAAACATGTGACAACGACATAATCAGAAAGTGACAATGACAGTACATGAAATGTGACAACGACATTACCAGAAAGGTGACAATGACATTACCAGAAAAGTGACAATGACATTACATGAAATGTGACAATGACTTTACTAGAAATATGACAATTACATTACAAAAAGTGTGACAATGACATTACCAAACATGTGACAATGACATAATCAGAAATGTGACAATGACATTATCAGAAATGTGACAATGACATAATCAGAAATGTGACAATGACATTATCAGAAATGTGACAATGACATAATCAGAAATGTGACAATGATATAATCAGAAATGTGACGATGACATTACCAGAAGGACAAGATACGGACCTCCGATTCTGTTCAACACTTTAATTCCCCTTATATCTAAACTATAATATAACAGCTATAATATAACAGCTATAATATAACAGGTATAATATAACAGCTATAATATAACAGCTATAATATAACAGGTATAATATAACAGTTATAATATAACAGCTATAATATAACAGCTATAATATAACAGGTATAATATAACAGGTATAATATAACAGCTATAATATAACAGCTATAATATAACAGGTATAATATAACAGGTATAATATAACAGCTATAATATAACAGTGTCAAATGTAAAGTTTAGGGATGCATAAAAATGTATATGTACAGTTCCTGCTAATAATATCAGGTAATTATCTAACAAGGTGACAAATAAAATGGGTAAGAAATATTTCTTAAGATTTTTTACAGTAACGTTTACAAGTATATACAACTTTAAATCAGATCATAATGGCTGTATGCATCAATTTTCCACTACAAATGATTCTACTACCATGGATGTGACTGTACATATCGTTAACATTGAAAAAGAATGTCTGCTGACAGGAACAATTAACAAAATCACCATTGACAATCAAATAGTTCAGGCAGTAATTCTTTTAAATAAAAATAACAGACATGGCAAGTGACAATTTAGGATTGTGTACTGTTTTTTCCTAAAGTCAATGATATCTTCTCATGTTTTGAGCTATTATAAATATAAATGACTAAATTCGTTAATATATAAATAAATACGAAATGCATAATTTAGCAATAAATAAAATTTGCATTACTTTCTAATCAATCATTTCAGAGAAAGAGCAGAATAATCAAAGGAAATATGAGCTAATAATATGCAATAACTAGCGAGGAAGAGAAGATCTGGAATGAAAACTTCCACACTAGAACCCTTTTCCGATATACTAATTAATCCAACATATTAGTATCATTAGGTTTGAAATTGAAGGCTACCTGGGAAAATGTAATTCCAACTTTAGAATATGAATGTGTTTATGCAAACAATGTTTGACAATTTCCTTAACATTTATTTTTGAGAGACGGGTCACAGCAACCATATTCTGACCTTCAATCAGAAAACTGTGTAGTGCCTCCAATGGATAATAAAACAAAGAAAAATACAATGACCAATTTATATCAATCTAAAGTTGCATCATATCTGAGGAAATGCAATCAAAGAAAACAAACTTATATATTAACCTTTGTCTTTCTCTAGTGCAATCGTAAGGGCAGCATGTATTGGTGTATCCCCTACAGCTAAGGAAAGAGCAAATGGACTAGCACCTCTCTTCAACAACTCGGTAACGACCTTGAAATGACCTTCACTTATGGCAGCTTTAACAGCTCGTCTTCCATCTACAATAAAGAAGAAGATTAGACAAATGTTTCATCCATCAAACAATGGATGTAAATTTTTAAAAATTATTATCAGTACATGCACATGTTCATCAATGGAGGAAAGTAAATGAAACAAATGTGCAAACCAATAAAACAAAATAAATGAAATTTAATTTCCAAAATGCAATGAATGTGTAGTTTAAGATATTTTATAAAAGAAATTGCCTCTGTTATAACTCTGTATGGGTTCAACAAAGCTGACTTATGTTGATTTTACTTTTAAAAAAATAATTTCAGGTTTTATAATGTTCTGCCATATATGGTAAAAAGAGTATCTTTTTTATAACATATCTCAGTATATGGTAGAAAGAGTATCTTTTTTATAACATACCTCAGTATATGGTAAAAAGAGTATCTTTTTCATAACATACCTCAGTATATGGTAGAAAGAGTATCTTTTTCATAACATACCTCAGTATATGGTAAAAAGAGTATCTTTTTCATAACATACCTCAGTATATGGTAAAAAGAGTATCTTTTTCATAACATACCTCAGTATATGGTAGAAAGAGTATCTTTTTCATAACATACCTCAGTATATGGTAGAAAGAGTATCTTTTTCATAACATACCTCAGTATATGGTAGAAAGAGTATCTTTTTCATAACACACCTCAGTATATGGTAGAAAGAGTATCTTTTTCATAAAATACCTCAGTATATGGTAGAAAGAGTATCTTTTTCATAAAATACCTCAGTATATGGTAGAAAGAGTATCTTTTTCATAACATACCTCAGTATATGGTAAAAAGAGCATCTTTTTCATAACATACCTCAGTATATGGTAAAAAGAGCATCTTTTTCATAACATACCTCAGTATATGGTAAAAAGAGCATCTTTTTCATAACATACCTCAGTATATGGTAAAAAGAGTCTTTTTCATAACATACCTCAGTATATGGTAAAAAGGGTATCTTTTTCATAACATACCTCAGTATATAATAAAAAGAGTATCTTTTTCATAACATACCTCAGTATATGGTAAAAAGAGTATCTTTTTCATAACATACCTCAGTATATGGTAAAAAGAGTATCTTTTTCATAACATACCTCAGTATATGGTAAAAGGAGTATCTTTTTCATAACATACCTCAGTATATGGTAAAAAGAGTATCTTTTTCATAACATACCTCAGTATATGGTAAAAAGAGTATCTTTTCATAACTTACCCCAGTATATGGTAAAAAGAGTATCTTTTCATAACTTACCCCAGTATATGGTAGAAAGAGTATCTTTTTCATAACTTACCCCAGTATATGGTAAAAAGAGTATCTTTTTCATAACTTACCCCAGTATATGGTAAAAAGAGTATCTTTTTCATAACTTACCCCAGTATATGGTAAAAAGAGTATCTTTTTCATAACTTACCCCAGTATATGGTAAAAAAAAGTATCTTTTTCATAACTTACCCCAGTATATGGTAGAAAGAGTATCTTTTTCATAACATACCTCAGTATGGGTGGCCTCACTTCACTTTTATTGTTTGTTCAAACAAAAAAAATTAAGTTTGAGTACTGCTTAAGGCAACCGGTTCATAATTATCAACAGAGGGAATATGAAAAAGTCACATAGTTAATTTGATGAAAGGTTTAATCAGAATTTTCAATTTCTTGTACACAACTTCTAGGTAAACAATAATCCATGCATACAAATACATATCTAAAGATTTTTTAAAAAGCACATTCCAGAGACATGATAAATCTCCTTTTTATAGATAAATGTGGTGCATTAATTTATAAACAGCACTGGCTTCATGACACTGACCCATCTCTACTAAGTCATTATAAGCATCATAGATCTGTATCATCTTGGTCACTGAACCAAGTCTACTAATAATGTTCCAACACCATTGACCCAATCTGTTGGACTGTATGGACATTACTGAACCAAGTCTACTAATAATGTTCCAACACCATTGACCCAATCTGTTAGACTGTATGACATCACTGAACCAAATCTACTAATATTGTTCCAACACCATTGACCCAATCTGTTGGACTTTATGACATTACTGAACCAAGTCTACTAATAATGTTCCAACACCATTGACCCAATCTGTTGGACTGTATGACATCACTGAACCAAGTCTACTAATAATGTTCCAAGACCATTGACCCAATCTGTTGGACTGTATGACATCACTGAACCAATCAGCTAGAACTATATGAATATCATTCACTTGATCTGCTATAACTTTATGAAGATCAATGATCCAATCTGCTGAGACTTTATACACATCACCGATCCAATCTGCTATAATTTTACAAACATCAATGATACAATCAGCTAGAACTATATGAATATCATTCACTTGATCTGCTATAACTTTATAAAGATCATTTATCCAATCTGCTATAACTTTACAAAACATCACCGATCCAATCTGCTGAGACTTTACAAACATCACCGATCCAATCTGCTGAGACTTAACAAACATCATTGATCCAATCTGCTGAGACTATACAAATATCAATGATCCAATCTGCTGAGATTTTACAAACATCATTAATCCAATCTGCTGAGATTTTACAAACATCATTGATCCAATCTGCTGAGATTTTACAAACATCATTGATCCAATCTGCAGAGATTTTACAAACATCATTAATCCAATCTGCTGAGATTTTACAAACATCATTGATCCAATCTGCTGAGATTTTGCAAACATCAATGATCCAATCTGCTATAATTTTACAAACATCATTGACCTAAGTCTGCTGGGACTTTACAAACATCAATGATCAAATCTGCTGGGACTTTACAAGCATCAATGACCCAAGTCTGCTAAGACAAAATAAATATCATAGCCTGATATTTCCCAGATCTATGTCTGCTGGGACGTTATGAACAGCATGACCCTGAAAGTACATCTGGGCCTAAACTGTACACTAGAAACTAGAACAGCACACGTCTTAAAGGATTAATTATGTAAAGATAGACCTGTATCTATAATATACACTAGAACTATAGGCAGAATGGTTGACATATGCTAGCATATAATATAAAGGTTGCTCTGGAATTATGGGTATAACATTATAGATTCTGATCTACCTGCCAAGTATATGAAGCTGGATTTACACTATAGTCCTTAATATGCCAACAGATCTGGATTTACACTATAGTCCTTAATATGCCAACAGATCTGGATTTACACTATAGTCCTTAATATGCCAACAGATCTGGATTTACACTATAGTCCTTAATATGCCAACAGATCTGGATTTTCCCTGTTTACATGGTTGTGAATGTTATAAATCCATTAAAACTCATCACCTTTGCCTAGAGAAGTAACACTGTTGTGAATGAATTATATACAAACTCACCATCTTTGCCTAGAGAAGCACCACTGTCCAATACTGTATTCATTATCTGAAGTTTTACATCCTCTACTGTTCTGAAAGAGATGTCCTCCACCACCTCAACCATGTTGACAGAAGTTGCAAAACTTTTCATTTTATCTGAGCCATTTTTGTTGCGGTATTTTTGGACAATGGCATCCACTTGTCTCCACTTCTTCTTCTTAATAAGTTCCTTGGTCACACGATCACACATGCTCTCTGACATAGCAGTAAGGCTGTCAGGTATCTCTGCGTAACAAAAGAATGTAATTTGATAGTTTAGATTGATTACTCAACAGTTTTGGATTGTGAGTTACAGTGTCTATTGTATTCAATTAAAACTTTGCATACATACATTCATGCATGCATGCATGCATGCACGCATGCACACACACACACACACACACAGTTAAAATATTTTCCTGACACACAGATGCCTTGTCACAATGCCTGATATAAACATAAAGACAATATTATACCAAACTGAAAGAGACACACAGATGCCCTGTCACAGTGCCTGATACATAATAATAATAATAATGAGGACTTTGTACAGCGCCTAATCTTTCTAAGCTCTAAGCGCTTTAAATTACACCATCAATAATGATATGACTACACTACAGAACAACAAATGACAAAAACAATGACATTGGAAAACATAAAATCATGCTGAAAACATATAAGATACAAAACATGATTAGGTCGCGAAGTTTGTCCCTGCAGTCGATACATACCTAAATACAATATTTTACAAAACTGAAATAGACACACAGATGCCCTGTCACAGTGCCTGATACATACCTAAATACAATATTTTACCAAACTGAAATAGACACACATATGCCCTGTCACAAAGCCTGATACATACCTAAATACAATATTTTACCAAACTGAAATAGACACACAGATGTCCTGTCACAGTGCCTGATACATACCTAAATACAATATTTTACCAAACTGAAAGTGACATACAGATGGAAGGCTACACAAGTCAAGTGTTATTATCCTAATCAACCATGAAATTCTGAATTACTGTATTTACTATGACAATTATAGTTCTCATATGACACATGATAGCCAAGGTCATTAAGGTCATATGTAACAACTTAAATGTTAACATTAAGTGGCTGGAATAACTGATGGACAGACATGGGTAACTCGGAAAATACGTTCTACATTAGGACCTCTCAAATAGATATAATTCTTCCAAAGTTTAAAATCCCAAAGACATATCCTCAGCATGTCAAAGCACACTATCAACTTGCAGACATCTCTTGGCAATCCAAATTTATCACGTCAAATCCAAACTTTCCATGGACATGAAAACAACCCGAAGGGAGGTGACTCTTTATGAACTTTCCAAACATAAGTTACTATGGAGTCATACATGAGATAATATGAAATGCAGATATGCAAGGATACCCAGTTAGCCTAATACAGTGTAACCCACAAGTAATGACACATTACTAAATAAACAGCATATTTGTAATGCTCCTAATAACAATATCACTGAGAATGGCCCATGTGCATAGGCTGACCTATGTTTCTTGGTCTTAAATTAAAACAACTAAATATTTTATATGTACAAATATATTTTTCTTCACATCACAGTGACCAGGTCATTTTTAACATTTGAACCCCAAATCAATCAGATTCTTTTCATACCTAACATTCAAGCTATCCATGACATCTGGCTCAGGTTCATGACCTTAAGTAATGTTATTATGTGGAAGTCACAGTGATCTTAACCTTTGTCCTTTTGACCTTCAAATCTGTTTCTCTCTTTGTCAAAGTGCAAGTTATCCATAAAGTTTGCAAACTATAGTTAATCTGTTAATCACAAGACCATTTCACTTCATTTTCAATGACCCTGACATTTGATTAAAAAATCTGTGCAATATTTGCCCAAGTCAAGGGCAATACATCCAAAAAGTGCAGTAAGATGTAGGAAAACTTCATCTTGGTTCAGTCTCAGCAACCTTGATAATTAAAATCAACAGGATTCTTTCTTACAAGTGGAAGCCATTCACAAAATAAACTAGGGTTGAAAATTTCACAGACTAGATTAGTGAATGGGCCTAATAAAAGATGAACCAGCACCAAAATACGTACAGAATTTCAATGATCTTATATTATATATATATATATATATATATATGGAATAAAACTATGTGAAATAACTATACAGTCACCTACCTCATTTCCTTTATAAAAAACGATACACTTTTTATAAACCTAAGACAACTAGGCATGGAAATTTAAAAATTGAAATCTGAAATCTACTGCATAATAAAACAAGTCAAAGGCTCTTATCATATAGATTTGAGAAAACATTTAACCTTACCAGGAGTGAAGATTTTTCCTAATTTGTCAATGATGATATTGATTACTTTATTAACAATTGTCTTATGCTGACTGGATTGATGTCTGAACTTCAGTACCATTACCAACTTCTGGTACCCATCTTCCATGTTTCCCTGACTAAAGTCCACTTCACTGTCTTTGATCAGCTGTTCACATTCCTTACAGCCGCTTGGAAGCTGCTTAGCTGCTGGACTTTCAACGTGTCCCTGGACATTCCCTGTCTTGCTTTCATTTTGCTCCTGTGTCAGCACTTCAAATAGCTTTTTGGGTTCAGTTTCTTCAAATTTCTTCTGAAGTATTTCTCTTCCCTGTATCTGTCTGGCCTGACATAATTCAGGGTTCTCATGATGCAATTGTCTTATTCTGTAGTAATTCTCTGTAAAATGATACAAAATAAAAACTCCTTTAATAATGATTTCTAAACAACACATTTTAATCATGCTTTGCACATTCCAAAATTTACTCCATTTTTAAACTTACTGGTAACAGCAACTTAATTAGCCATAAAAATCTTGCAATTATCTTTAAGGTCAATGTATATTACACATTATAAACATTTTTGTTCCTAATTAGAAACTCAAATATCAAAGACTTGAATGAATTGGACTGCAGGAAAGACTTGTTTTGACAAATTGTAAAGCATTATTTAGACTGTATCAGTGAAAACCTACTGCTCCATTCATTGACATAGTCAGACTTGCTCCAATGTTTTTTCTTCTATTGCTCCATTCATTGACATAAATAGACTGGCTCCAATTTTGTTTTCTTCTCCTGCTCCATTCATTGACATAGTCAGACTGGCTCCTATTTTTTTTCTTCTACTGCTCCAGTCATAAACATAGTCAGACTGGCCCCTATTTGTTTGCTTCTATTGCTCCAGTCATAGACATAGCCAGACTGGCCCCTATTATTTTTCTTCTACTGCTCCAGTTATAGACATAGTCAGACTGACTCCTATTTGTTTTCTTCTATTGCTCCATTCATTGACATAGACTGGCTCCTATTTTGTTTTCTTCTACTGCTCCAGTTATAGACATAGTCAGACTGGCTCCTATTTGTTTTCTTCTATTGCTCCATTCATTGACATAGTCAGACTGGCCCCTATTTTTTTTCTTCTTCTGCTCCAGTCATAGACATAGTCAGACTGGCTCCTATTTTTTTTCTTCTACTGCTGTATGAATGGACAAGAATTAACACTATTTGCCCATATGCAAATGATTTTACAACCATCAAATGTAGCCAGGGTTTCAAGTTATAACTAGTTATTGTTAGTATTAATACTTTTACATGACCATTACCTTCAATTGATGAAATAATATTTGTATTCAGCAAATCGGTACTGTGAGTCACATCTCGTACAGTTTTCCCCATATTATTTTTAATATGAGGGTTGACCCGAGCATCGGCCAGGATCGTTATGATTTGCTGTTGATGTCTATACTCCTGACAAGGTTCACGCACAACAACATGGAGTGCTGTGTTTCCATCCTTATCCAGAAGGTCCTGCTCATTGTTTTTGTGTACAAAATTATCTAGGATGTACTGCAACAGACAATGGCTCATCTTGTTCATGAAGCTTCCTGTAACACAACAGCACAGATACAATTAAACTTTTTGTCCATGGCAGATATAGTGCACATGTGTGTGTGTGCATGTGTGTGTGTGTGTGTGTTTGTATGTGTATGTACATGTGTTTGTGTTTGTGTGTGTGTGTTAGTGCATGTGTGTGTTTGTATGTGTATGTACATGTGTTTGTGTTTGTGTTTGTGTGTGTGTTAGTGCATGTGTGTTTGTATGTGTATGTACATGTGTGTGTGTGTGTGTGTGTGTGTTTGTATGTGTGTAAGCATATCAGCACAATTCTGAATATAATTCAACAGCAACAGTTAGATTTAAAAATCTAAGGGTACAGAACTACTAAGTAATTTAGAAATATATCTGTGAAGTACATGTATAGGCAAGTATATGATCCTACAAGATAAACTATAAATGTTATTGATGTTACAATTTTTTCAAAGGTCTATAACGCCTTGATCCTTTTTTGCTTAAATTGATATGGTGAGAAGACTCTTATTCAGATTCATAAAGTTGGCCATCTTCAAGCGGTTCACCTTTTTCAAACGATGAAGATAAGCGTGACAAATTTGTCATAAATTCGCTAGTGTCATCACTATTGGCCATAATCACCACATACACTAAACTTGAGGGACTTCTCGACTATGCATCACTTCCGGAAATCTGATTTTTCACCGGAAGTGTAAAATATTTCTGGACCATTTTCTGTAAAACATCTATTTATGGTCAAAAAATTCTTAATTTTCTCCACTGTGAGTTAAAAGCTACATCTAAAATGTACATTTCTGACCTATTCAGCGAAAAAGGAACATTATATAAAGTGTATTTGACCCTAGTAGACCTTTAAATATTTTCAGCATTTGTTTGTTTTCCAATTTCATGGTGTTTGTTTTTGTTTTTTGTTTTCCTATATTTTTTGATGTTGTAAAGAGCTAAGAGCTTCTAAAGATTAGGCACTATACAAAGACCTCATTATTATTATTATTATTATTATTATTATTATTATTATTATTATTATTAATTTAACTTTGTTCATAATCTAAGGTTTCAAAGGACACACCGACTTCTACATGGATACCAAAGTAATCAATATATGTTGATCTTCAAACAAGGGTTATATACCAATAATATGAACATAAAGCAAAAGGAAGAAAAATTAAACATGTCTGTCTCATGACCTTTAACCCAATAATGATGTATTAATACGGATGTATTACACATTAAAATGTTGACCTTGATAAAATTTCATCAAAACATCAAAGTTCAAAAAAAGGTTTGCAAACCATGTCTTAAAGAAAATATCACCTGTGTGGAAGATGAGTATTATTTTCTATGTATATTTACTTCTTTTACCAATTTAAGGCAGAGAATATATCAGCATTCAGTGGATAAATTTACAAATTTAAATTCTAATCAGAAAATAAACTTTATTACAAATGATTCAAAATGCTTGCATATTGCTTAAAAACTTAGAGATGAGCTGTTAAAAAGTACAAATATAAAATACACCTAAAGAAAACAATATTTCTATACTGTTTATAGCACACTCCGGTCTGTATTACACTGTTGCATATGTTGTGTATTAACCAGAGGACAAAAGTAAAGAATAAACTTTCTGTTCTGTGCTGTTTCCTGTATGAAAATTTACCAGAAAAATTGCAAGTTATTGTCTATAGCTGAGTTTTACAACTACAGGCCAATAGGCCAAATGTGGCCATGGATCATTTTTTGTAGTCTGTGATCATACAAAAATTCAGTTATATAATTATAGTATAATTACTGGAATATATTCATGTATGGCCTATGAAATTTACAGTTATATAATTATAGTATAATTACTGTAATATATTTATGTATGGCCTATGAAATTTACAGTTATATAATTATAGTATAATTACTGTAATATATTTATGTATGGCCTATGAAATTTACAGTTCTATAATTATAGTATAATTACTGTAATATATTTATATATGGCCTATGGACTATGAAATTTACTGTTCTATAATTGTATTATAATTACTGTAATATATTTATGTATGGCCTATGAAATTTATATTTGGTCCATTTTATCTGCATCTAATTAAGTCATAGCAGATTTAGGTATACCTCAATAAAAGGCACTAAAGTTGATATACTACATTATGCTATAATAGTCGTATAAGCAAATATATGGAAAATGTTTCCAGGATAATACCAGATCTCCATGGTAAAGCCACATAAAATTATAACACACCTGCCATAACTCATTAACCCCCCCCCCCCAGCCAAACAGCTAGTCATTCTGCTACAACATGCTTGCAGAGAGATCACCTAATGCAATTTGCAGTCATACTAGTATCCCTAAAGCTTGCTGACTTATTTATGTTCCTTTAAGCTGAAATTTGGCACAGCAGTTCGCAATAAAAATACATACATAATGGTATAAATTTCACGCTACATGCAGAAATAAAACTCATGCATAAAGATACAAATAAATAATTAATTTACCAATTAGTTTTTCTTGCCATGCATAATCTATTATGAATTCAAACTGAATAATTAACACTATCAACACATGAAATTAATGGCTTTATGTACACAGAAATTCATGCTAATTTAACTTGAGATTTTACAGATTTTGAAGTGGAAATGAAATGTATGGGATATATGGAAAAAAATCAAGGAAGGATGTGGATATCAATAGAAGTAGAATAGTTAAAGATATAACTGGCTTACACTTGTCTCTGGGTAACATCCTATAAGTCTGTGTCAGCTCCATGATGATGTCCAATTTAATATTGTCACTCTGAGTCTCTGCACACTTTAAAGCATTGAGCAGGGCACGTAAGGAGATTTCCCAATTACCAAGCTTTCTATGTGCACGTCCAACACGCACATGACCCTATGAGATAATATTAGACTTAACTCTTAATTCTCCTGCATCTTCTATATGACACCACAAATGATTCTAAAAACATTATTCATAAATTGAATCTTTTTATATGACAATTATCTGCATTCAATGACTTCATTGTCTGAGACTTATCTATATCTAACATTTCATTGTCAAACAATTATCTGCATCTAATATTTTATTGTCAGAAATATCTGCAACTAAAACTTTCATTGTCAGACACTTATCTTTATGTAATGTTTTCATTGTCAGACAATCAGTACATGTAGCTGCACTGTGTACAATGCCTCAAAACCTCAACACTGACAACATTTATTAGGGCCAATGTCGAAAGCTGATGGTTTCTAAACTATAAATCAACAATACTGCTAGGAATCAATAAATGTTTTTTTTTTTAATTTTAAAAATGTATTATGCTGAATAAAGATGATGATGCCTGGCACAGTAATACCATGACATTCAAAGTGACTATACCACAGTAATACCATGACATTCATCATGACTATGCCACAGTAATACCATGACATACAACATGACAATGCCACAGTACTACCATGACATTCAACATGACTATGCCACAGTAATACCATGACATACAACATGACTATGCCACAGTAATACCATGACATACAACATGACTATACCACAGTAATACCATGATATTCAACATGACTATGCCACAGTAATACCATGATATACAACATGACTATGCCACAGTAATACCATGACATTCAACATGACTATGCCACAGTAATACCATGACATACAACATGACTATACCACAGTAATACCATGACATACAACATGACTATGCCACAGTACTACCATGACATACAACATGATTATGCCACAGTAATACCATGACATTCATCATGACTATGCCACAGTAATATCATGACATACAACATGACTATGCCACAGTAATACCATGACATTCAACATGACTATGCCACAGTAATACCATGACACTCAATATGACTATGCCACAGTAATACCATGACATTCAACATGACTATGCCACAGTAATACCATGACATACAACATGACTATGCCACAGTAATACCATGACATTCAACATGACTATGCCACAGTAATACCACGACATTCAACATGACTATGCCACAGTAATACCATGACATTCATCATGACTATGCCACAGTAATACCATGACATTCAACATGACTATGCCACAGTAATACCATGACATTCAACATGACTATGCCACAGTAATACCATGACATTCAACATGACTATGCCACAGTAATACCATGACATTCATCATGACTATGCCACCGTAATACCATGACATACAACATGACTATGCCACAGTAATACCATGACATTCAACATGACTATGCTACAATAATACCATAACATTAAACATGACTATGCCACAGTAATACCATGACATTCAACATGACTATGCCACATTAATATCATGACATACAACATGACTATGCCACAGTAATACCATGACATTCAACATGACTATGCCACAGTAATACCATGACATTCAACATGACTATGACACAGTAATATCATGACATACAACATGACTATGCCACAGTAATGCCATGATATTCAACATGACTATGCCACAGTAATACCATGACATTCAACATGACTATGCCACAGTAATACCATGACATTCAACATGACTATGCCACCGTAATACCATGACATTCAACATGACATACAACATGACTATGCCACAGTAATACCATGATATTCAACATGACTATGCCACAGTAATACCATGACATACAACATGACTATGCCACAGTAATACCATGACATTCAACATGACTATACCACAGTAATACCATGACATTCAACATGACTATGCCACAGTAATACCATGACATTCAACATGACTATGCCACAGTAATACCATGACATTCAACATGACTATGTCACAGTAATACCATGACATTCAACATGACTATGCCACAGTAATAACATGACAAGCAACATGACTATGCCACAGTAATACCATGACATTCAACATGACTATGCCACAGTAAATAGAACTGAGACAAGATCTGAATAAATTAAAGAAATTTCAGAAACATGGTTATTAAAATATCTGCCCCATGGGCTAATGGCAAAATAATTACTAATCCATCACAATTACTGGAAGGTAGAAAATTAAAAAAAAAAACATGCTTAGTGGCAATAAGGGATGCATTACTATAATACCAGAGTGAAAGAAGATGACATTAATTGCTGACTGACCAATGTAATCTATTATTTTATTTCAAATTGTTCAACATTATATCCTAGCAACAGTGAAAAAGAAAGCAGAATTCATTGGCTAATGTGTCTTTGAGTACATGGGTTTGCAATGAATGATAAACAATTTTACATAATGTGAAGCATACAGAAAAAGCTATTAGATAAATAATGACTGGGTATATATATATATATATAGATAGATAGATAGATATATATCATTGCTCTAATGGATGACTGCAAAAATGTTTTCAATTGCTGCATCATAATAATTAGTCACATGTCCTACTAGCTTTAATTACATGGGTAAGTAATTCATAAACAGACAACAATAAAAAAAACAGTAATTTAAGTAATATTAAATGAAAAGAAATTAATCACAATAATTGTATTTAAACTCAAGCTAGCAAAATCTTGTTAGAGTTTACAAGGAATTATTTATAAAAACCAATATTTATTTTTGTCTTGATCTGCCTGTAAGGATCAGATATAGTCTAAACAAATGATATAAAAGAGCCAGCATATCAGGGCTTATGTTGTGTACTGTGTTGAAATTTCCAGTAAAAAAGAAAATGTATTTGGGCATACTTTTAAAATCTGTCAAATGAGCACATGAATGCATCATCTACCTGACCTCTCCACCAAGGAGAGCACCTGTCAAAAGAGCAAACAAATTCCCAAGTATCCTAGCTTTTATAGCATCTCTCAGATAGGAAAATTAACCCACTGGCCAAGACAGGTAATCAACAAATGTAAAACACAGATTTCATTGGAACATTAGCCAATATGATCACTAGCTAGGTGTTGATAATAATGGCCAATATGATCACTAGCTAGGTGTTAATATTTATGGCCAATAGGATCACTAGCTAGGTGTTAATATTTATGGCTAATATGATCATTAGCTAGGTGTTAATAATTATGGCCAATATGATCACTAGCTAGGTGTTATATTTATGGCCAATATGATCATTAGCTAGGTGTTAATATTTATGGCCAATATGATCATTAGCTAGGTGTTAATAATAACGGCCAATATGATCATTAGCTAGGTGTTAATAATAACGGCC
Source organism: Unio delphinus (assembly GCA_029339505.1). Taxonomy (NCBI): domain Eukaryota; kingdom Metazoa; phylum Mollusca; class Bivalvia; order Unionida; family Unionidae; genus Unio; species Unio delphinus. The sequence goes on along the minus strand of JAQISU010000287.1, from coordinate 1,603,855 downwards.
AATATGATCATTAGCTAGGTGTTAATAATAATGGCCAATATGATCACTAGCAAGGTGTTAATATTTATGGCTAATATGATCACTAGCTAGGTGTTAATATTTATGGCCAATATGATCACTAGGCAGGTGTTAATATTTATGGCCAATATGATCACTAGCTAGGTGTTAATAATAACAGCCGATATGATCATTAGCTAGGTGTTAATAATAAGGGCCAATATGATCATTAGCTAGGTGTTAATAATAATGGCCAATATGATCACTAGCTAGGTGTTAATATTTATGGCCAATATGATCATTAGCTAGGTGTTAATATTTATGGCCAATATGATCATTAGCAAGGTGTTAATATTTATGGCCAATATGATCATTAGCAAGGTTTTAATATTTATGGCCAATATGATCAATAGCTAGGTGTTAATAATAATGGCCAATATGATCACTAGCTAGGTGTTAATAATTATGGCCAATATGATCATTAGCTAGGTGTTAATAATAATGGCCAATATGATCACTAGCTAGGTGTTAATATTTATGGCCAATATGATCACTAGCAAGGTGTTAATATTTATGGCCAATATGATCACTAGCTAGGTGTTAATAATAATGGCCAATATGATCACTAGCTAGGTGTTAATAATTATGGCCAATATAATCATTAGCTAGGTGTTAATATTTATGGCTAATATGATCACTAGCTAGGTGTTAATATTTATGGCCAATATGATCACACTAGCTAGGTGTTAATATTTATGGCCAATATGATCACTAGCTAGGTGTTAATATTTATGACCAATATGATCACTAGCAAGGTGTTAATATTTATGGCCAATATGATCAATAGCTAGGTGTTAATATTTATGGTCAATATGATCACTAGCTAGGTGTTAATAATTATATAACTATGCAGCAGGACAAGAAGTTGCCCAACTGAGAAAACAGAAAGAATATACCATTGAACAAATAAAAATTCAACTCTATATAACCTTAATATCTTTCATCCAAATTTCATGCAATTTTCACAACACAGAAGTTGGTCTCATTTCAATGAATGTGTTATTTGTAAAATCAAAAATTGATAGTTTTAAAGAAATTTGTATTTTAAAAAATATTCATTACATTCTCTGTATTTCACAGGGGTCAAGACACCAAACTTTCAATTAAATGTTTTCCAAGAAAAGTTACAAACCCTGAAAGTATCAAACCATTAGTTAGATTATCCACAAGGGGTCAGCTAAACATCAAAAAGCAATCAAACTTTCAAGCAAACAAACTTTTAATTAGATTTTTTCCAAGCAGTCAGTAACACATCAAAAAGCAATCAAACCAATATTTTTATTACTGATCCCAATGGTCAATTGCACATCAAAAACCAACCAAACTTTAAATGAGATAGTTCAAAAGATCTCTTTGATATGTTTGATTATCAAATATATCTGAATTTTATCTGGTGTCAGGATAATGTGACTGGGTGGGACATCATGCTACATGTATGCGGCATGATGCCCCAGTGCTAGACATCACAATAAAACTGCCTCACTACAGTCATCGTAACGATATGACTGAAAAATTGTTAAAGCTACGTTAAAAATCCTAATCAAACAAAGAAACAAACTGCCAAATCTTAATACTTTGGACAAATGAAATCCATTATGATTCATTTGTGTTATTGTAAATGGCCTTTTATAAATTAATTAATCCTGATAAAGGCAAGTGGATTGCCCCTGATTTCTATTAAGCCAAAATCAATGGAATTCATTTATTGAAAGGCATTTTATCAATATATGTGTTGGCTTCTTTTATAAACTAACTTCAGGAAAGATTCTTTATGTTTTAAATAATTATAAACAAAATCAACTTTGACATCTGTTATTCCCCTGAAAATGAAGTGGTTATGATTATCAAGGAGATGAAATTTAGATGAACATAGCCAGCAAGGTCATCTCCACACACCCGAACCACCAAGAGGCCAGCAAGGTCATCTCCACACCCTGAAACCACCATGAGGCCAGCAAGGTCATCTCCACATCCTGAAACCACCATGAGGCCAGCAAGGTCATCTCCACACACCCAAACCACCATGAGGCCAACAAGGTCATCTCCACACCCTGAAACCACCATGAGGCCAGCAAGGTCATCTCCACACACCCGAACCACCATGAGGTCAGCAAGGTCATCTCCACACCCTGAAACCACCATGAGGCCAGCAAGGTCATCTCCACACCCTGAAACCACCATGAGGCCAGCAAGGTCATCTCCACACACCCAAACCACCATGAGGCCAACAAGGTCATCTCCACACCCTGAAACCACCATGAGGCCAGCAAGGTCATCTCCACACACCCGAACCACCATGAGGCCAGCAAGGTCATCTCCACACCCTGAAACCACCATGAGGCCAGCAAGGTCATCTCCACACACCCAAACCACCATGAGGCCAGCAAGGTCAACTTCACACACCCGATCCACCATGAGGCCAGCAAGGTCAACTCCACACACCCAAACCACCAAGAGGCCAGCAAGGTCATCTCCACACACCCGAACCACCATGAGGCCAGCAAGGTCATCTCCACACCCTGAAACCACCATGAGGCCAGCAAGGTCATCTCCACAACCTGAAACCACCATGAGGCCAACAAGGTCATCTCCACACCCCCAAACCACCATGAGGGGGATCTTTAGTATGTGGATAAAATGTGATGACTAAACAATTTTCATAAGGAAACTAATGAGGCAAATATGGAGAAGGAAGATTCACTTGAAAGTGGAGAGATAAAACATATGGCTGCCACTGAATCTGAAGAAACTATTTCAAGTGCAGAAAAGTATGTGCATGAAACTAGGCCGAATATGCATCCTTATTTATCAATCTCAACACATGTTATTTAATGTTGGAAATGGATTTTATAACAGTAACAAACATCTATAAAATATAAACCTAAGCAACCCCTCATGAATAATTTTTTTTGTAAATACCAACTTTAATACAATAATACAACAAACTTCCATACCATTCCTGTAAGCCTATACATATGTGACATGGTCAGTAACATTTAAGGTCCAATGAGAATAAATGGTGTATGCATTCCTAAAATTCCATGACCATGAATTCCTTCAACATTTTTGACCCCATTAACATCGGTTGTATTAAGAATTATCTGCATCATCCTTTTCTCTGCTGCCATTTTCCACCTCTCAATTATGTGAACAATTATATTTCATGTTACTTTTTTTAGAAATAAGAAACTACTTCCATGTGAAAGCGCTAATATATCATAATGGTGCCAAGGTAACTTTTGCCCTACCTGTGTGCACACTCAAAGTACTGTCTCAAAAATTTATTTCAAATATGTTTTATTTTTCAGAATTTGGTAAGCATAATTCCATTTACTTAATTTTAACTCACTATGTAATAATTCTACCTTCAAAGTCAGGAACAGTTGGCACCTCTGATCATGTAGATGATCCATGACCTTTAAACAGGATCTTAACAGTACCTATACCACCACCACCACACAAAAAATAACTTGTCTCAACATTTACTTGTGAGACAAAAAACAGCTTGTACCTTGTACCAATGTTTGTCATTCAACACGCTTATCACAGCATCATCAAGAGCTTCTTGAAATCTATTCTGGCTGAGAAACACTGCTGCTCGATTCCCATACAACGCAGCAATATCTCTCTTTGTCATTCCTGCAGGTACTTGACTTCCATTTGCTTGAAAGACCCAGATGCCTCTGCTGTAAGCTTCCATTGCACCCTGATGGTCCCCTGCTTTGAATTTGGCACTTCCCTCTTCACTTGGTTGTAGTATATCACCAGCAGTAAGCTCTGTAACTGAAAAAAAACAAAACATTAATCCTTAAATATTCATATTACAGAAAAACCAGTCTTGAAAGACCACTGTTATGTGAGACTACCTGTCTTGAGAGGCCACTTTCACAGTGCACAAATTTATTAATTTTATAGCATTGTGACCTGTTATGAGAGACCACATGTCTTGAGAAACCATAATATTTGGCAAAAGAGGTGATCTTTCAATACAGATTCTACTATAGTCATATGTAGTAACATTTTTATTCAACAGTCATTATTAAAATTACTAAAATAAACCAGAAATGTAGTGTCCTGTGGAAAATAACATGACATTCAACATCTCTTGCCTTTGCATTGTGCAATTATGTGAATCTCCACAAGTCTATATGCACAACTGTATCATAGACAACATTGTTATCACTGAAATATCTAAAATAAAGTGATACTGGCAAGGCAAATAAACACAAAGTTCTTTGCCCAAAAGGGATATAACTCTGAAAACTTGTCAGATCATACTATTGGGACTACAAATCTCACCAATACAATGGGGAGGGACAGTGCTCTGATTAATGTAGGGATCCAATTAACAGTAACAATAACGTAATGTGATTATTGTAAAGAACAAGACACATTAACCCCTGAGCTAGGCAGTCCCCTACAGCGTACTTGTACAGATCACCTAGAGCAGTGTTAGCCTTACAAGTAAGTGCCCATATCCCTGAGACTTGCTGAGAATAATTGGCTTGTAGACTTTTTCAGAGAGAAAGCTACGAGTAATAAATAATGTTATTTTCTTATTTATGTTCATTTAATTAATTAAGCATTAAATCTGGTACAGTAGTTCTCAATAAAATTACGTACAAAAATGGTATACAAATTTTGTGCTACATTCAGAAATAAAACTGATACATAAAGATAAGATGATTTTCAATTTGTTTCTCTTGCCATGAATAATCTATAAAAATCCATGATGAATTCACAGTGAATAATTAACGCTATCAACACGTGAAATTCACTTCATTTTATGTAGATAGAAATTCCACTCGTCATCTCTATTGCAAACTTAACCTCGTGTGAATACTTCTTCAGTCTGTCAAGTAAAAGTCTACTTCCAGCGGCTGATTCTCATAATTTTCTTCATTTTCTAATCTTAATATTTACACTATTTTTGCCGCTATCAAAGTCAATTTTGTTTCCTTCCTTCAGCAATGTTCACTGTATATAAACTAACATTTAATTGGTTAAACTACCTGCATAATTAGGAAATGGCTTCTAATCAACCAATGGATTGCGCTGATTTAACTCGTTGGTCGGGATACAGGCATAGACAAATACTGCCACTCAATCCCGGCACCCAGGAAACAAGCTAGGTAAACTCAGCCATATTTTTGAGGCACTCGGGAGATGAGGTAAAGTATGATGATTTATTGAGGCAGCAGGGATTTATGTGTTAAGAACAAACTTTCTAAGAACACCAACTTGCACAAAATATCAATTATGCATTAATTTAACAATTTAACGATGAAGCAGGAAACAGTTTTTATTTTACATATTATTGACGCAGAAAACAAACAAAGGTCAGATTGTTGACAACAAGAGCTTCAAGTCAAATTATTGCATAGATTTATGTTTACTTATTCTGTTTAACTGTCAACATCCCTCTAGGCTAAAAATGGAGGTATACCACATATTAGCATTATGTTTATTTACTGTACGCCACAATTTGACACTCAGTCAATTGCCGTATCCCTCGATATGTGTAATGTAGAAACTGTTTTTATATTATATTTGTCCAGTATAATTGGTTGATGCTATTACAAACTGCATACACAATGGTGTATAATCAATCGTAGACAGGTTATGAGGGTATGTCATGTTTTCATTTATTCTGATGATTTTGCACACAAAAGTTTGTAATTTGTCTGCTTATAGTTTTATATGACTTTCCAGCTCTGGACTTAGATAAAATGTTAGTAAAAAGAGCACAATAAATATCCAGTTGCAACAAGAGTTATTTGCTGTCTGTAAATGAATTATGTGAATGTAACAACTTACTTCGGCAAGCCTTCTGGAAGAGATCAAATATTTCTTGATCATGACTTTTGTCCAGACAATCAACAGGAAGTTTTCCATCCTTATTTTTTACTGCAGCATTGAATCCTGCACTCAGCGATAGTGTTGCTATTGTTTTCAGGACTTCTGACTCTGGTATGGGTCTAAATTTGGTCATGGTATGGAAAACTGTATCACCATTTCCATCCAATCCAAAGCCTGGTTCAGGACTTGGAAGTTGATTCGTAAAAACCTGGAAGTCATTCAGCAGGGTTGTCTTGCCTGAAAAAAATGCACACAAGAAAGATGCCTTTATACACAAGAAAGATGCCTTTATACACAGTTCATTCTCTAAAAGATCTAAATTAAATTTAGTTATATGACAAATCATTATGTGACCAATTTAAAAATGCATGATTTAAAAAAAACATTCCCCTGTAATCAATTTTATTTAAAACTGTGTGCACCATAAATGTACTAAACTATTAACATGCCTTGCAATTATGAGAAGTACTGTCAACCATCATCTGCATGTACAAATTTGAATCTTCCCCACCCTCATTAACCATATCCTCATCATGATTCTCGTACAAAATATATAATGAAATTTAAATTATTCTTTCTTTTAGTGCATAGTACCTTTCAGAGTACATATGAAGCCATTAGTACCATTCAGTGTGAAAATGAACCCTATAGTACAGCGGTTCTCAACCTTTTAAGTTACGCGGCCCTTTTAATGCAATTCCAAATGTTGTGGCGACCCAACCATAAAATTATTTTCGTTCATAACTGTAAAAATGTATACTTCCGATGGTCGTAAGCGACCTCTGGCAAATCGTTGTTCGACCCCTGATGGGGTCACGACCCACTGGTTGAGAACTGCTGCTATAGTACCTACCAGACTATGCATAAAGCCTACATTACCATATACACAAGTATGAAGTACAGTACCATATACACAAGTATGAAGCCTATAGTACCATATACACAAGTATGAAGTACAGTACCATATACACAAGTATGAAGCCTATAGTACCATATACACAAGTATGAAGTACAGTACCATATACACAAGCATAAAGCCTATAGTACCATATACACAAGTATAAAGCCTATAGTACCATATATACAAGTATGAAGTACAGTACCATATATACAAGTATGAAGTACAGTACCATATACACAAGTATAAGGCCTATAGTACCATATATACAAGTATGAAGTACAGTACCATATATACAAGTATGAAGAACAGTACCATATACACAAGTATAAAGCCTATAGTACCATATACACATGTATGAAGCCTATAGTACCATATACACAAGTATGAAGTACAGTACCATATACACAAGTATGAAGCCTACAGTACCATATATACAAGTATGAAGCCTACAGTAACATATACACAAGTATGAAGTACAGTACCATATACACAAGTATGAAGCCTACAGAACCATATACACAAGTATGAAGCATACAGTACCATATACACAAGTATGAAGTACAGTACCATATACACAAGTATAAAGCCTTTTGTACCATATATACAAGTATGAAGTACAGTACCATATATACAAGTATGAAGTACAGTACCATATACACAAGTATAAAGCCTATAGTACCATATACACAAGTATGAAGCCTATAGTACCATATACACAAGTATGAAGTACAGTACCATATACACAAGTATGAAGCCTACAGTACCATATACACAAGTATGAAGCCTACAGTAACATATACACAAGTATGAAGTACAGTACCATATACACAAGTATGAAGCCTACAGTAACATATACACAAGTACAAAGCCTATAGTACCATATACACAAGTATGAAGCCTTCAGTACCATATACACAAGTATGAAGTACAGTACCATATACATAAGTATGAAGCCTATAGTACCATATACACAAGTATGAAGTACAGTGCCATATACACAAGTATGAAGCATACAGTACCATATACACAAGTATGAAGCATACAGTACCATATACACAAGTATGAAGCCTATAGAACCATATACACAAGTATGAAGTACAGTACCATATACACAAGTATGAAGCATACAGTACCATATACACAAGTATAAAGCCTACAGTAACATATACACAAATATGAAGCCTACAGTACCATATACACAAGTATGAAGCCTATAGAACCATATACACAAGTATGAAGCCTATAGTACCATATACACAAGTATGAAGTACAGTACCATATACACAAGTATGAAGCCTATAGAACCATATACACAAGTATGAAGCCTACAGTAACATATACACAAGTATGAAGCCTACAGTAACATATACACAAGTATGAAGCCTACAGTACCATATACACAAGTATGAAGCAAACAGTACCATATACGCAAGTATGAAGCCTACAGTAACATATACACAAGTATAAAGCCTACAGTAACATATACACAAGTATGAAGCATACAGTACCATATACACAAGTATGAAGTACATTACCATATACACAAGTATGAAGTACAGTACCATATATACAAGTATGAAGCCTACAGTACATTTATAGTATGAAGCTTACAGAACTTTTGAGACTATAGTATCTTTCAGATTAAGTATGAAGCCTACATTACCTTTAAGAGTAGGCATAGAGTCAATAATCCCTTTCCAAGTAAACAACAATCATATATCTATTAAAGTGAGTATGAAGCACTAGATGACCTTGACAAGTAGGTATGAAGCCTATAGTATCTTCCAAAGAAAGTATGAATCCTACAGTACATTTCAAAGTATGAAGTCTAGTATGTACCTTTCAGGGTAAGTATGAAACTATAGCACCTTTCAAGGGGCCCAGGTGGCCGAGTGGTCTAAAGCACCCTCCATAACGGATCACTGCCATCTCACCTCTGTCTGCGTGGTTCGTGTCTCAGATTCATCCAATGTGGGCATGTGAGAAAGCTTGCCAGGAGCTTCTCATGGGTCAATGGTTCTTTCTGGGGTTTGTCCGGGTTCTTCCTACGCCATTAATACTGGCCGCCATGTATACCCTATCATGTGCTGAAAAATGACGTTAAATACTACAACAACAACATAGATCCTTACAAAATAAGTGAGAAGCCTGTAGGACCTTTCAAAGTAAGTATGAAGAATACAGTACCAATTTAGAAGCAAGTATGCTGAGAATAGTACCATTCAAAGTCAGTATCAGATCTACAGTTTTAATGTAATTATGACACCTAGAACACCGTTCAGACATATATAAAGCCTAAGGTACCTTTCAAACTATGAAGTCTATATTACTCAGTAAATATGAAGTCTACAACACCTTAATGAGTAAGAATGAAGCCTATATTACCTTTCAGAGTAAGAATGAAGTCTATATTACCTTTCAGAGTAAGAATGAAGCCTATATTACCTTTCAGAGTAAGAATGAAGTATATATTACCTTTCAGAGTAAGAATGAAGCCTAAAGTACTTTTCAGAGTAAGAATGAAGCCTATATTACTTTTCAGAGTAAGAATGAAGCCTATATTACCTTTCAGAGTAAGAATGAAGCCTATATTACCTTTCAGAGTAAGAATGAAGCCTAAAGCATCTTTCAGAGTAAGAATGAAGCCTATATTACTTTTCAGAGTAAGAATGAAGCCTATATTACCTTTCAGAGTAAGAATGAAGCCTATATTACCTTTCAGAGTAAGAATGAAGCCTATATTACCTTTCAGAGTAAGAATGAAGCCTAAAGTACTTTTCAGAGTAAGAATGAAGCCTATATTACTTTTCAGAGTAAGAATGAAGTATATATTACCTTTCAGAGTAAGAGTGAAGTATATATTACCTTTCAGAGTAAGAATGAAGTATATATTACCTTTCAGAGTAAGAATGAAGCCTATATTACCTTTCAGAGTAAGAATGAAGCCTATATTACCTTTCAGAGTAAGAATGAAGTATATATTACCTTTCAGAGTAAGAATGAAGCCTAAAGTACTTTTCTGAGTAAGAGTGAAGTCTAAAGTACCTTTCAGAGTAAGAATGAAGCCTATATTACCTTTCAGAGTAAGAATGAAGCTTATATTGCTTTTCAGAGTAAGAATAAAGTCTATATTACCTTTCAGAGTAAGAATGAAGCCTATATTACCTTTCAGAGTAAGAATGAAGTATATATTACCTTTCAGAGTAAGAATGAAGCCTAAAGTACTTTTCAGAGTAAGAGTGAAGTCTAAAGTACCTTTCAGAGTAAGAATGAAGCTTATATTGCTTTTCAGAGTAAGAATGAAGTCTATATTACCTTTCAGAGTAAGAATGAAGCCTATATTACCTTTCAGAGTAAGAATGAAGCCTATATTACCTTTCAGAGTAAGAATGAAGCCTAAAGTACTTTTCAGAGTAAGAATGAAGCCTATATTACTTTTCAGAGTAAGAATGAAGCCTAAAGTACTTTCAGAGTAAGAGTGAAGTCTAAAGTACCTTTCAGAGTAAGAATGAAGCTTATATTGCTTTTCAGAGTAGGAATGAAGTCTATATTACCTTTCAGAGTAAAAATGAAGACTAAAGTATATTTTGGAATAAGTAGGAAGCCAAAAGTATCTTTAATAGTAGGTATAATGATATGGTACCTGCAGCAATTTGTTATGAATAAAGAAGCAAACTATATATTCAGGAAATTACAATAATGGAAAATCTTGTTTTAAAAAAAATGAAATTAATGTTTGCATTTTTATGAGAACTTGTGGGATGCCAGTACATGTATGTAGTAACAGACATTTTAATCACACAAAAGCAAACAATGCAAGTGCAATTCATTGAAGAGGAATAATGAAAAAAAGATTGTTCATGAAGTTTTTAGGGTGACTGTTAATTAATCCTGGTCAATAATTTTAAGGAAAAACTAATCCGTAAGTATTTAATCTTTCAGGGTAACTTGCCATAATGGAAATTCTGCATTCTGTTTAACTATTTTTAATTTTCAATTTAGGGTTCTTGCCACTGGGACAGGATCATATTCTCTACTTGAGTGGCTATCAGAAGCACAACCTGCTGATTACAAAACCAAAGCTCTAACCAACTGGATAGATTCCTGTTTTCTGAGGCTGAGGATCACTTAAAAATTCCAGCTAGCTGACCGTGTAGTCATAATTTTTATTCCATGATACCTAATGCTTGCTTGCAAAGCAAGTGGAATAGTATTTTCCTGAAATAACAATAAATGGCACAAAGTCTTCTACCATGATAATTATTATATATAACCCTGCTAAAGTTATTTGTTGATTCAAATGAAAAGGAAATAAATATTGGTAATTATCATTAAACAACTCATTAAACAATGCTATTAAACAACTCATTAAACAATGCTATTAAACAATTCATTAAACAATGCTATTAAACAACTCATTAAACAATGCTATTAAACAATGCTATTAAACAACTCATTAAACAACTCATTAAACAATGCTATTAAACAACTCATTAAACAACTCATTAAACAATGCTATTAAACAACTCATTCAACAATGCTATTAAACAACTCATTAAATAATGCTATTAAACAATGCTATTAAACAACTCATTAAACAATGCTATTAAACATCTTATTAAACAATGCTATTAAACAACTCATTAAACAACTCATTAAACAATGCTATTAAACAACTCATTAAACAATGCTATTAAACAACTCATTCAACAATGCTATTAAACAACTCATTAAATAATGCTATTAAACAATGCTATTAAACAACTCATTAAATAACAACTCATTAAACAATGCTATTAAACAACTCATTAAACAATGCTATTAAACAACTCATTCAACAATGCTATTAAACAACTCATTAAATAATGCTATTAAACAATGCTATTAATCAACTCATTAAACAATGCTATTAAACATCTCATTAAACAACTCATTAAACAATGCTATTAAACAACTCATTAAACAATGCTATTAAACAATTCATTAAACAACTCATTAAACAATGCTATTAAACAACTCATTAAACAATGCTATTAAACAATGCTATTAAACAACTCATTAAACAATGCTATTAAACAACTCATTAAACAATGCTATTAAACAATGCTATTAAACAACTCATTAAAAAATGCTATTAAGCAACTCATTAAACAATGCTATTTAACAACTCATTAAACAATGCTATTAAACAACTCATTAAACAATGCTATGAAAGAGCAACTTGTTAGGGCTATTCCAGTAAAAGTTACTTGAAAACAAAATAAGGGGCTTTCAATATTTGTAAAAAATTTCCAATCCATTTGTAAACTATTTTCTAGCAATACAATACAATTCAATATGAATGATATAATTTGTAATTAATATGCAAAACACATTATTGTATTGACATACTGGTGAAAACTAATACATAGATACACATCCTATGAGAGTGGTATCATGCCCGCCCATCTGAAGAGTGGTTAAATGCCTGCCCATCTGAAGATTTAAGAATATTACCTGTAAGGAGAGAGAATCTGACAGCTGCATGTAGAGCCGTGTCATTTTTATTTTCACAGAGGCTTAAAAGTATATTACTTGTTGAATGCATCAGCATAAAAATAACAAGGGGGTCCAACCATCTTGCCACTGTCTTGGGGCTCTCGACCTTCAAAAACTGAAAGAGGGTCTTCAGGATCACATCTTCTGTGCTCACACCTGCTGCAACCCCACTGATACAAACCTGGATCTCACTTCTTTTATCTATAAAGAACAAAATAATACAATGGTGCTTCTAAATACATAAATGATCCCAGTACAGCAAAAAAGTCAAATTCCCAAATGTGGAACAAAACCTTATATAACGTGCTCAATTTTTTCCGATGCCATATAAATAAAACTTGCTGTTTGTTACACTCAATAAAATTCTGCAATAATTGCTGATCAATGGATCAGTTTGTAAAAATTTCTACTAGTCTATTAGATTTGAGCCCCTGGGCAGTTTCTGCAAACCCCAAAGCAGATCTCAATCATAGAAAAGCTTATATTTAAACATTAAATCTACTTTATAATAACCTGAATGATCACCGACAAAATGGATGAGCAAGATTCAATTTGACAAACCATTATTTTTAATTTTCTTCTTTAAAAAAAAAAAAAACAAGAAAAGAACCAGTGTGAATTGGGCACAACAAACTATGGGAAGCACAAATAATTTGTCTGACTTTGGTTTTGCATGACAAACAATTTCTTTTGCTAGAAATCCACAATCCCTGATTCAGGTTTTGGGTGTTTTCAAGAAATGCAATTTCATGAAACTGAACATGCTTGCTTGGAAAAACCCTAGACATTTTACCATTATTAAAAACATCTAAGGAACAGCACTTAGCTCAATTTGTTTCTACCCTAAAGAGATAATCTAAATTGTCTAATTTGAGTCCTAGGTATTTCTTTTGGACAGATGCTGACAAAACAAAGACTCTGACAGTCTGATTGAACTAAGACAAAGTAAAAATAGTACATGTTTAATTATGTGTAATATTTCAACCTTAAAGTTAAAACTTCATCTAATTTCGGCAAATATTAAAAGTGGAGATTTACAACCATGAAGTTTTAATTGTTTTCCTCATCATACTGACTTTCAAGGTGCCCTGAGTCGCAGAGTGGTCTAAAGCGCTTTCTATTACCGATCACTGCCATCTCACCTCTGTCTGAGTGGATTCGAGTCTCAGATTCGGCCAATGTGTGCATTTGAGAAAGCTTGCCAGTAGCTTCTCGTGGGTTGTGGTGTGGTTGCTTCCTCCACCATTAATACTGGCTGCCATGTATAGCCTATCATGTGCTGAAAAATGGCGTTAAACCCTACAACAACAACAACTGACTTTCAAGGGAAGATTTCTACTTCACACACTGTAACTAATTTTGACCACAAATTTCAAATACGTCAGTTCACTTTTGATTCTCGGAAGTTCCAAGACAATAAAAGTAAACAATATCAAAAGCGTGCGAGACAAATTATAATTGAAGGCTTTCTGCACATGCAAGGACAGTCAATTAATGAAGCCAAAATTGGTCACTTCCTCAGTTAAAAAAATAAAATTATGGGGATATAAAAATTAAAAAGATACCAATAATTAGTGCTACATTTGCATTTGCATACATAAAATGATAATTTATTCAAGAAAAGAAGCATCTTTCTTGCATTTTTTACAGTTCTGATCCTAATACAAAAGTATTGCAACTGAACTTCTCAGCACAGCTGCTTTGGATTTTTAAAATAGCTTTAACAATTATCCACTCATATTGCTACAATGTCTGCAGTTTGGCAGTTTATAGTGATGTCTAGCACTGAGTCTTCGAAAATAAATTCATGACTTCATGAACAATCATGAACTGTTCTTTTAAGTTCTGAAAAATCTGGTTGATCAACAAAGTACTTTGATGTACCAGCAAGAAATTATAAAAAAAAATTATATTGAAATTACTATATAATTATATTCATAAAATTTTTTATGAAAATTCATGATACAAACTTCTCACAATAATATTGAATATAAATAAATGTAAATATTTTTTTCATTTTTAAATTTGATAAAATGTTCATAATAGTGTTCTTAACCTGAATAGTTCTGTATTAATATGGGAAAATATTTTCTGGCCAGCATGAACAAAATGTATTTGCTATAAAAGCTGTTAATGACTTTGTTCTAATGTTTTTGGCCATTACTGTCATAAACTGCATAATTTATTATATTGACTTGGTCGCTGGTTACCAATGTGCCATAAAAACCGAACTATGTAAACAACGATTGTCCTGATTAGATGATTGTGAAAGAAGAAGTGATGTGATTGGTTAATATACGCACAAGATTTCAGCTGCTGAGCTGACTTTTCCCCACTAACGAAAAAGCACTCCGTTGACTCTAACATGTTAAAACCTTGAACAAAACACCGTGGATTCCCATGGATGAGAATATTTTCAATAACATTTTCTTAAATAAATAGAAGTGCTGAGAAGCAATTATGAAGGGAATGATTCATTGAGAGCAAAATTAGTCAGAAAAGCGTACCCAGCTAGGATCGTTAAAATTATGGTGAGTAATTTTTTTCTTGATCTTTTGTGTTTATTTCAGTGAAAGTTATATAAATATATATTGTATTGGCTTTTATCAAACTAACGATATATGATTTTATTCAGACCTAATTTAAATGTGGTCTTCGAAGTTTGAAAATCACTAAACCCCTCAACCCCCTTTCGATCTCGATACTAGACCCGGTATCGATATCATTTTCTTTTTCCTGACATTACTATTTCTATGATCTGATGTAATTTGGTTATTTAAAACAAGAAAACTAAAATAGTTAATGTGTCAAATTATACACAATAATGACAACGGGATGAAACCGGAAGCAGATATAAGCTAAACATGAAGTTGGAGTGGATGCATACTAAGAACCTGTGACACAAGTCTGACATTTTATCAATAGAAAATGGCGAAAAGATTTGAAAACATGAAATAATATAAGGATATTTAGTGTAACGATGTTGTCAAAACAGTCTGTCATATTCTATTGATTAAAACATGATTCCAACTTCAGTTAAAATATTAAAACTAAGTGACAAAATTTTCCAATATAAATGCTCAAATGTTGTGTTAAGACTTAGTGTCAGGGATGAAATAGTTTTGAGTTGGATCATAATTATTCCAGTAAATAAAAAGTTGTACAAAAATAATGTGCTAGTAAAAGCTAAATACAAAAGTTACTCATAGGTTATCTGTAATTAACTAACTTTATCTTTTAGATCAGACAGCAGAAAAGTAAAATTATTAGAGGAAGAAGTTTGTGAGCTATGGAGGAAAATTTGAAAACTGAATGGTTCTATGGGCAAGGTGGAAGAGACATTAAATAGTGAATGCTGCAGAAATGTTAAAGATCCAAATATTTCAAAAAGAATATAGCTTGCCAATTTACAATACATGTTCTTTGTTAAATATTAGAAATTTATTTGAAATTAAATACTGTTTTATTAGATAATACATTGCATTTTATTTTTACTGTTTTATAACCCCCACATTTAAGGTGATGATTCAGGATGAAATAGTTGTTTGTGAGTTTGTCAGATAATCAACTGTTTGTAAATAGGAATTGTTTATGAAGACATGTATCATTCAAATGAAAATTTGTTCATCATAGTTCATGAATATGTTCATGAATGATGATGAACCAATTTGACTTTTATTAACAGTTCATGAATATTCATAAACTGTTCAAGAACAGTTGTGATGTATCATGAACGTTCATGAACTCATAATTTCATGAACTGACCATTTTCAGTGCCTAGAAAGCAGCTGTTAGTACCATTTAAATATTTTTTTATGACTCAGCCAGGGTTCAAACCTGCGACATCCTGCAATGAATCAACTTGATAATTCCTTCAACTTACAGATGTGATCCTCAATGGTCTTGAGGTCAGGTCCAAATATCAAGTATCCAATGGCCCACCAATGTGCAGCCTTGCTTAGTCTTACCAGCAAGGGTTCCCATTCTTTCTTATCAACTGGTTTCAGCATGTCATAACATTTTCTTAGCTCCTGATCTGTAATTTAAATAAGAACATAATTACTTTTTAATTAATATTGGTAGACACATATTTTGATGATGACTATACTGAACAGTATTGTTGCATAACTTTTCATGTTACTAATGTGATCGCCATCACTACTGTCTCACTTCTGTCCGCAGTGTTTCAAGTCTTAGGTTCTGCCAATGTAGAATATGTGAGGAATCTTGCTTCACATGGGTTAGTGGTTCTTACAGAGTCCATCCCCTCTGAATCCCTCCCCTCTGAGTTCCACCTCTACCAGTCATACTGGCCACCATGTCTGGAAAAATCACCATGATGGCTGGACAAATCACCAGGATGGCTGGACAAATCACCATGATGGCTGGACAACTTAACAGGATGGCTGGACAAATCACCATGATGGCTGGACAAATCACCAGGATGGCTGGACAAATCACCATGATGGCTGGACAACTTACCAGGATGGTTGGACAAATCACCATGATGGCTGGACAACTTAACAAGATGGCTGGACAAATCACCAGGATGGCTGGACAAATCACCAGGATGGCTGGACAACTTACCAGAATGGCTGGACAAATCACCATGATAGCTGAAAAACTTACCAAGATGGCTGGACATGATGGCTGGACAACTTACCATGATGGCTGGACAAATCACCAGGATGGCTGAACAAATCACCATGATGGCTGGACAACTTACCAGGATGGCTGGACAAATCACCAGGATGGCTGAACAAATCACCATGATGGCTGGACAACTTACCAGGATGGCTGGACAAATCACTATGATGGCTGGACAACTTACCAAGATGGCTGGGAAAATTAACACAATGGATGAGTATAAAAACAGGATGGCCTGACAAATAGCAGGATAACCAGGAAAATTAATGGGATGACCATACAAATTAAAAGTATGTTTGCAAACAATTATTAGGACAGCTGAGCAAATCAATAGGAATACTGAACAAATTAGCTGAACCAAATCACGATGTCAGGCCTAGGTAGTAGCACCGAGAAACAACAATGTCGCAGTGATCTAAATGCTGACCATAAATAGAAATAAAGACAAGGTTATCTTGACATAAACTTACCTCATTCATGTTTCTGACTCTAAAATTAAATTGAGCAGGTCTTACATCAACAAATTTCTAAACATCTTCCATTACTAAGTATTGAACCTCAGTCTGAAAACGAATCTTGTTAAGGTCTTGTCCACCCACCTCTGATATTGTGTAAGAGGCAGACAGCTTCAAACAGAAAGCTTTGCTTTATATCCTCTGCTGTGCCCTCACTTTTGAAGAAACCATCCAAAAATGACTTGTATGCATCTATCTGCCGATTCAAGCATTTCAGAACTGTAGCCTTTCTCCAATAGCCCTGAAATTGATATCAAGAAACTTACAAGTTTTTATTAGGCAAAAAGTCATAAAAGTCATATATATATATATATATATATATATATATATATATATTAAAAACAATATGGTGAATAAGTCTTTCCAAGTGCACTGGATCCAGCAAGGGATCAATGTGTCAGGGTATTTATTGAAGAATGTAAAATTAAAGTATCTTCAGGTGATAAACATAAAATTCACCCATTTTTATTGGAATCCATCAATTAGTGCTGAGAATGTTGCTATAACAAAATTGTGTCACCATATTGCAATAAGCTACAAGACAAAAGAATGATGACTACCGGTAACACAAAATGAAACAGTAGAGCGATTATTGATATGTGCATATTCAGGTATGCAGAGAATATGCGCCACCATAATATTTACCAATCTATCCAAAATCGCAGGACTTGACATGCTAGATACACTGCCACAAGACAGAGGGGAAATAACTATAATACAAAATATTGGAGCAAAATGATTTTCTAATATGCATAACTTCTTATTGAATAATTTTTCATTCAGACCATAATATTAACAAAGTTCAATGGCAATGCATGAAAAGCTGCTGGTTTAGAAGCACTAACAAGATTGTGCCTAGACTATTAGAGGACAGAAGGGCAATAACTGTAATAAATATTAAAGGGCAATAACTGTAATAAATATTACAAGCACAAAGTGATTAGCTGATACAAGTGTCTTCAAATGAAACAAAGTTGTTCCATTAACTTGACCTATCCAATCTTAAAGACATCTTTTACATGGGTCCTATCAAAACATTGTCTCAAAGAACAAGTAAGGCAAACTATAGTCAATTCAGTTCAACCATTTAACTTTGTGGGACACAATGAGAATAAATTAGGTAAAATTACTGTAAAATAATTAACTGCTTGATAACAACATTAAGGTTAATAGGTCAAAGCATAGTTGGGAGAGTAATTTAACAAATATGCTGAATTTAAATTCTGTGACAAATCACATGACTATCTATTTGGATGACTTAAGACAGAAGTCGCTTAGAGATAACATATCACATCAGTCATTCTTATGACTCCAAATGAAAGGACCCAGTGGTAAAAACCCAATTTTTACAATGTATCCATTTTTATTTTAATCAAGTTATTACAATTGGAAATTCTCTGTCTTTTTCATCAATTCAAGAAATAAACCTCAGATGTAATTTGTTTCCATTCAGAATAATATTCTGGACTACTTTTTTTCACATGGAGCAATATGGCAGTGTAAGGATACACATCACTTTGCTGTTGTATAGTAAGTAGTGCAATCCACCAGAGGCAAATATAAAAGATATAAATTGATGTATTCCTACAGCTACTTCAG
This sequence comes from Unio delphinus, assembly GCA_029339505.1. NCBI lineage: Eukaryota > Metazoa > Mollusca > Bivalvia > Unionida > Unionidae > Unio > Unio delphinus. The sequence goes on along the minus strand of JAQISU010000287.1, from coordinate 1,584,739 downwards.
GGGTTTAACATTTTTGGTGTCATATTGAAACGTCTGATAATGGATTTGATGGAAAATATGCCTTTGAAAAAAAAAATATGTTTGCAAGTCCAACAGTCTTGGATAGGCGAATTTAAATGTGTGAAGCATAGTGAAAAGGGTGAAAACTTTGTGTACTTCACTGCTTGCAACACACATTTGCAAAAAATTTCTTGTGAGGGGAAAAATGATCTTACAATGATCTGAAAAGTATGCTGCACAATTCAAACAAGAAATCACATAATGTGCCAAAAGACAGTGTCACTAAAGCAGAGGTTGTTTGCTAACCTTCTGATGGAGCATAATTTACCATTCATGGCTGATGATCATTTTAGTGAGTTGTCTAAAGTTGTTTCCTGACTCATAAATTGCTCAGAAATGTCACTGCAAAAGAACTTAGCAGGTAATAAACATTGTTAACTTTGTATGACAATCAAGTAACTTTACTATGCAAGGAAAGCCCTTTCTCAGTGATGATGGAGGAGTCTAATGACATAATTAGTTTTTGTGAGATTAAGAAAATAACATAACAAAATTAATAAAGTTCAGTAACTATTATACATTATAGTTATTTTACTTAGTTGTGGTACAATCTGCACTTTCACACTTAACTTGTGAGAAAAATAGTAAATACGCTAATCTCCATGATTTAGATTCAATCTCCAATTTTGAACACAAATCTTCTGGATTCAGTTCCAGAAAGCTCAACATGAGCAACGTAGAAAGTATTTTAATGTTAAATTGGTGGTACTTGTGTTACTTTCCTTACTAAGTAATTTTTTAGGCACAGTCTTCAACACTAAGTAACTTTAGCATTGTAAAGCAAAACGACCTGCAAATTTTTGAAATAACATAACTTTGTCACTTTTAAAGATATCTGGGTGAATTAGGTGTCAAATTTATGGTTAAAAATCAAATTGTATGACTAATTGACTAAAATGTGCATATCTTTTACAACTTTTAAAATACAGGTGCAAACTAGTAACACAACAGGTAAAATACTATCTATTTACCTCTTAGTACAATTGTTCCAAAACTTGTTAAATTGACCCTAGATGTTATGTTTGTTTTAGGGTTTAATGCCATTTTTTCAGCACACCATAGGCTATACATGGCAGCCAGTATTATCTGTGGAGGAAGAACCCGGGAAAACCCCCGAAAAGAACCACCAATCCACTAGAAGCTACTGGCAATCTTTTTCACATAACTACATTAGCCGAATCTTAGACTCGAACCGACGCAGACAGAGATGAGACGACAGTGATCCATAACGGAAAGTGCTTTAGACCACTCAGCCACTCAGGGCCTCTGACCCTTGCTGTAGTAAATAATTCAACATGTCTTTCATTCATGTATTTGACAGGTAGAAGATTGTAAAATTCTTGTTAAAGGTAATTGTGAGTAAAACAATAAATCTCACAAAGCTGTTTTTCTTTCCTCTTCAAATAAATAAAAATGATAACACCAGTATAATAATTGATGTTAAAGAAGAATCTATCATTTATAATGTCTCTTCATGTAATTTGTATTCAATTGTCACCTGCAAGTAATACACTTTGTATTCAAGTCAAAACAGGTGTTCCTGGCATTAACACAGTGGAACTTTGCATTTGTCACACATTAGTGTAGTTTTGGAGCACTTTAAGGGATTAACTGTTATGGATAAATCTGTATGGCTGGCCTTGTAGGTTTTGTGCTTCTTGTTGCAGATTTTACACAGTCTGTTGGCACTACTACTTGGCACTTTCTCATCACATCAATCTTCATCAATGTTCAGTTGTCTTGGTCTTTTGAAGGTTCTTCTTACTTGCTGAATATTTCCGATAAGCTCATGGGCTACATCCATGCAAAACAACAAGTCTCTTGTCTGCGTGGATTATGATCCACAACTGTAACATCCAAGATAAAGGCATTGTACAATACACACTATCAATTTTATCCAATGATACCATCGCAATTGGTTTTCTTTTCTATATTCAATGATACCATCACAATTGGTTTTCTTTTCTATATTCAATGATACCATCACAATTGGTTTTCTTTTCTATATTCAATGATACCATCACAATTGGTTTTCTTTTCTATATCCAATGATACCATCACAATTGGTTTTCTTTTCTATATTCAATGATACCATCACAATTGGTTTTCTTTTTTATATTCAATGATACCATCACAATTGGTTTTCTTTTCTATATCCAATGATACCATCACAATTGGTTTTCTTTTCTATATTCAATGATACCATCACAATTGGTTTTCTTTTCTATATCCAATGATACCATCACAATTGGTTTTCTTTTCTATATTCAATGATACCATCACAATTGGTTTTCTTTTCTATATCCAATGATACCATCACAATTGGTTTTCTTTTCTATATTCAATGATACCATCACAATCGGTTTTCTTTTCTATATCCAATGATACCATCACAATTGGTTTTCTTTTCTATATTCAATGATACCATCACAATTGGTTTTCTTTTCTATATCCAATGATACCATCACAATTGGTTTTCTTTTCTATATTCAATCTTGTGCTCTGGTCTAATCTATTCACAAATTCAGCATGTATGTGTACAAAGAAGCTGAGTTCTTGTTCCTTCTTTATTCCTCGCTCTATAGTTTGATCTACTACTGGTCGGTGACACAATGAAAGAGAGTAGACAATACGATTGTCTTTCCAGTAGGATGCTAGCAATGTCCCACTCATAAGCCAGTCTGATGTTCCTCTACACATTCTTCTAGCAGCTGCATTTGATTGTACCAGGGCTTTAGGATAATCTTTACAACTTGTTCTTATTGTTCCACACAGGTATGTTCTCCATTGGTACAGGTAATCAGCCAGGTGAGGGTTTGCAAAGAAATTGTTGATGTATATCTCATAGCCCTTCATTTCAATTGGTTTGGTAAGAGCAATTACCATCTTAGATGGAAGGCCAAAGTTTTCATTCACAACTTCTGCATATTTTCCAAAATAAACATTAAAATTATAACAATATGACATCACAGTGTCTGCCAGAACCCATATCTTTATTCCAAACTTGACCGGCTTATCATTCATGTATTATTTCAAGCTTAGTCTTCCTTTAAAAGGTACCATTGCTTCATAATTTATTTGTGAGGGACATATTCAGACTGGAATGCATGTTATAAATGGTCTAACAAATATCTCACCTTGTGTAATTTGTCATTTGTAACACACCTGTCATCAGTGAAGTGCAGGTAGCATCTGATCTGAAAAATCTATCTCTGGACATACCTTGGCCAATTTTGAATCCCAGAAGCTTGTGCTTATCACTTTCCAACCAATACAAATATGATCTCCATAATAAACACATATCCATAAATTCCTTGATTTCATTCAAGGTGAGATCTGTCCACACACCTGAATCACCTCTAGCACAACTGATCGTCACATTTAAAATCTTTAGACGGACTATGTTTCCAAAAACTTTATCTGAATATTTGAAAACATTCCAATGCTTTCCTGGAGCCACCTAACACTCAGGCGGCTCCAAGTCTCTCAGAAAACTGAAACAAATCTCTTTGATTTTCCAACTTTGTCCAAACAAAATCATGTTGAGAGTCACTGTCACCCACAAGTACATGCCCATGTCTCTCCAGACGTCTTCTCTCTTTTTTCATCCAACTGTACTAGGTAAAATCCTCTGATAAAATCTCAAAACCTGACACTTCGGTCACATCTGATCTTACTTTGAAATTTCACCATTGGGACAACTCTCCAATTTTGTTTGATATTTCTAGTTGTATACAAGCTAAACTAATAATCCAAATCTAATAACTACATTACAAGAAGGAAGTTATTAGAGGTACCCGAAATTTATTTAGTCAGGTATTCTACCGTTACAAATGATCACTGTTCCAGACCGGTAAAACAGTTCATAGTGATGAAAGTGGATAAGAACTTACAGTATTATAAATGAAATGAATCTAACATTTTTTTTACAAGATTGGTTTAGTTGGCTTTATATCTTTTGACATTTATAGCCATTGTTACATTTAATTTTGTAAAACTAGCTATAAACCTGACCTATTACTCAACTGAACTGCTGGCAGAAACAGTCCAAAATAATGTATTTCATTTTTTAGCCAATGGATAAATATTACACCTTTTCAAAGCTGTGCACAGAATAGGCAGATATATCACGCGTCATGAAAACATCAGGTGGTATCTCATAGTCCAAAATTAATATTCTTTTGAATAGAATATTCTAATGACAGCTACCTCACTTGAAATGGCTAGCATTGCAGCTTTTTATCTTGTCAGTCTGTTGTATTCAGTATGTCTTTTTCTTCAATATTGTTGATGTAAACCTTAGGTGCGCAGAAATGCCAGACAGTATTCTACGATTTTAAAAGTACCATCCCTGGGTCCCATGCATGTTTCAATGGAACAACCCTAACGTATAAACTTAGTAAATACATGCAGGTACCCACGCTATTTACTCCTGTTTTATAAAAGCAATTCAATGATATTATTTTATTTGTTAGCAAACTTAATCATGTCCTCAAGGTCATGGTCAACTGGTCCAATGAACACACATAAAGTTTGCCAAAGTTTACCTTGAGCCAGAACTGCAAAAACACCATTGAGAAATCCAACAAAATCTTACCTTGTACCATTTTGGATCACAATTCAGTGATGCTAAAGCATCTTGCTGGGCCTCAAAATATTTTTCTAAACCACAATAAACGGTTGAGCGGTTACTGTACAAAACAGCTGCCTCGTGCATAAATTCTTGATGTGTCCCAATTCGAGATATGGCCTCTGTGTACAAATCTATTGCTGTTTTGTAGTTTCCAGCTTTCCAGGCACTATTTCCACTTGCTTTTAGAGTTTCAACTTGTTTTTTTACTTCTTCAACTACAAAATACATATATAAGAATTTAAACATAAAGCATGTTCATCACTTTCAAAAAAAATGAAACAATACCTAATTGCTCAAGATAATAAATTTACACTAAAAGATCCACAAGTTACCACATTTATATGTTATTTATATTTAGTTTGCATTGTTTGTTAGTTTCATTTAGTATTTTTTTAATTTATTTTATGTAGTGGGCTCTGCAGAGTTGTATCTTGTAGGTGACGTTGCCCAAAATCAAGTTCATTGTCTACTCAACTAGTCACTGATTATTTTTCTGTAAATAACTAATACATAGTTTATATTTCTCTGTGAGTTAAGTATTAGGACTGGCTGGTCTGGTGTCAGGATAATGTGACTGGGTTGTGCGATTCATGCTTCATGTCTGGTGTCAGGATAATGTGACTGGGTGGTGCAATTCATGCTTCATGTCTGGTGTCAGGATAATGTGACTGGGTGGTGCGATTCATGCTACATGTCTGTGGCATGACATCCTTGTGTTAGATGTCACTATATACTGTCACACTTCAGACATGTTAGCGATATGGCTGAAAAATTGTAAAAGCTACATTAAATCCAAGTCTCACACACACACACACACACACACACACACACTTATTCCGCCATTCAGTGATAAACATGGGTCACTACATTGTTTTTTATTACATGTACTCTGGTCACTAGCATGACTTATTGTCACTAGCATAAATGTTATTATCTTAATCTGAGTCAATGAATTTATGTTTATCGTTTTTTTCTTCTTTCAGTGATAGTGACCTTAAGCTTTGACCTTTTGGTGTCAAGCTCAATACAATTCTTCCATATTCCAAGTATATGTAATCCTAAACATGTGTTAACTGGGTGATAGCTGTTGTGAAGAAACATACTTTCTTGAGTCACAGTGACCCATACCAGTAATTTGATATGATTTTTGCTGACATGAAGTGTAGTTAACTGTACAAATGAGTAAATAAAGACTGTATAAATTTACATTATCTTTTAATGTATATAAATTAAAACTTTATATATGTATATGTATGTGTAAAAACCTTTTCTCTAACAAAATTAAGTCTTATCTTTATATTCTTTAATTCTAAAGCACCAAACAATGTGGTTCCTCAACATGAAGCTCTTAATGAGGTTCTTTACCTACCTAATTAAGTAATTACTAATTGTCAATTTAAAATTTGTAGTCTTAAGATTATCAGGCTCTGCTTTATAAAAAATATTTTTAAAAAGCTGCCTTCACAAGCATGTGTCTTGGAAGTTGTCAGAAAATTATCATGCAGTCATCCTGTCATCAAGCAGTCATCTTGTGATCATGCACTGTGCCATCATGCAGTCATTATGTGATCATGCATTGTGTAATCATGCAGTCATTCTGTTATCATGCATTGTTATCATGCAGTCATCACAGTCATCCAGTAATTACATCAGCATAGTCATCAGTCATACAGTTATTACATCATGTATTCATCACATTCCAGAAGTCATTACATCATCATGCAGTCTCTATGCAGTCCTCACATAGCCATGCAATCATTATATCATCATGCAGTCATCAGCCAATGAATCAAGCTAGTCATTCCTGCAAAAAATGACTAATTTGATCATTATAGTTAGTCATGCTTATGCTGAAAGATTTACCTACCTTACTTAAATTAGCATGGAATCTAGCAGAAAAAAAATTAGCAAGGAATCTAGCAGAAAAAAAAATTATGGCAGCCTGATAATATACACAGTGTAATGACCTCAACACATACACATGCTTACATACTGAACCATAAATGTTCTATATCTTTACTTACACCATTTCTTAATTAATAATTTGGCATCAAGCTTAGATATATTAGGATGTATTATGAAATTTTAAAATAAAATACTGTTATGAATTCACTGTTATAGATTATTGTAATTAATACAGATTCTTTGTTATAGACACAATGGAATCATTACTGATTCACTGTTAATATCAGACGGTAAATGCATGCATCCATACTTGACTAAAGTATTCATCCTATACAATTATGCAGCACTGAATGGAAATTGCTTAAAATATAATGAAAGACAGACAATTCCTTTATTTTCATAATTTCTCTTTTAATATGCTTTGTTTTGAGATGGTAACTGTGAAGCTGTGACCCCATACTTAAGCCTTAATATGTGAAACTGTGACCCATACTTAAGCCTTAATACCCCACCATTTATTGCACCTTGGGAATGGGCTTTAATCACTTTCTTTATTCAACTGTCTTGTTGCTCTATTGCACCTTGCCTTACATGACATAATGGCAATCTATGGACCCTGACTGTTGTGCTATATAGCAGGGTGAGAGAGAGAGAGAGAGAGAGTTGCTGTTTCAGGGTTAAACGTCATTTTTCAGCAAATGATAGGCTATACATGGTGGCCAGTTTTAATCATAGAGGAAGAATACAAAACAACCCCCAGAAAGAACCATTTGACCCACAAGAAGCTACTGGCAAACTTTCTCACATACTCACATTAGCCAAATCGGAGACCCGAAACCATGTAGAAAGAGGTGAGATGACATTTATCCATAACTGTGAGCATTTTGGTTTAGACCACTCAGCCACTCTCAGAGTACTGAGAGAGAGAGAGAGAGAGAGAGAGAGAGAGAGAGAGAGATGTGCTGGATTTAGATGTCTTTCATCATCATACATGCTGTCTATTGCAAACAATCCCTGCATAATCAGTTCAAATTCCAGTGCTTACGATCATCTAGATTTGGGTATAACTGCAAAAGATATTCTCGCATAGAAATCCCAGGTGTGATGGATACTGGTGGTGGGTTGGCCATCATGTATCTATTTCATCCAATGCTAGAGTGAATTCAGCTCATTTCTTATCACTGAACCTGGTAAAGATAAACTATTTTTGATTAAAGAAGAACAATACATGTAGCAAATTTCAACAATTCTACAAGAGGTTTAGTAGGAATGAGAATGCTCACTAGTTTTTGTCTGATAACCCTGATAACTGATAACCATGATAACTGATAACCCTGATAACTGCATCCATTTTATTCTGGGAACCAGTATTTTTCATATTTGTTTCCATTTTTTTATACATGGGATTATAAATAAAGAAACAAGAGTACCTTGAATGGAATGCTACTCTGCTGTCTTAAAAGAATTTTCAGAAATTCAAGACAACACTAGGTGTTTTTTCTAAATCTGACTAATGAACCATCTGTGATATTCTTGACGCCTATAATTTTCAAATTAGCCACTGTGGCAGCCATATTAAAGGAAACTGTATTATTTTATTTAGGCCAAAGTAGACAGGCTTAGAAGTCATTTTTTGATAAATGATCATTTAGAGGAATTTCAGGAATATTAGTGGCAAGATTTTCAATATATTTATTCATTGTAGCAGTTATATGAATGGTTAGTAGATTGGTGCCATATTCATTCAGGACTAACTAAATGTCATATGTTGTTCACTGTAAAAAAATCCAGGTCATTATTCATGACCAAGATGAAATCATTTTGTTAATGACTAAGGAAAAGTCATTACTGTAATGACTATGGGGAAGTCATTCCATCACTGAATGAGGGAAAGTAAATTTTTTAAAGACTTAAGAGAATGTCATTCCATTCATGACTAAGATGAAATCATTCTTTTAATGATTAAGGTGAGGCCATTCTTTCAATTACCAGAGTAAGTCAATCTATTGATGACTATGGACATGCTACTCCATTCATGACTAAGGGAAGTCAATATCTTAATGACTTGGGGGAAGTCATTTCATAAATGACTAAGGGAAGTCAATATCTTAATGACTTGGGGGAAGTCATTTCATAAATGACTAAGGGAAGTCAATATCTTAATGCCTTGGGGAAGTCATTTAATCAATGACTAAGGGAAGTCAGTATCTTAATGACTTGGGGGAAGTCATTCCATCAATGACTAAGGGAAGTCAATATCTTAATGAGTTGGGGGAAGTCATTCCATCAATGACTAAGGGAAGTCAATATCTTAATGACTTGGGGGAAGTCATTCCATCCATGACTAAGGGAAGTCAATATCTTAATGAGTTGAGGGAAGTCATTCCATCGATGACTAAGGGAAGTCAATATCTTAATGAGTTGGGGAAGTCATTCCATCAATGACTAAGGGAAGTCAATATCTTAATGACTTGGGGAAGTCATTCCATCAATGACTAAGGGAAGTCAATATCTTAATGACTTGGGGGAAGTCATTCCATCAATGACTAAGGGAAGTCAATATCTTAATGACTTGGGGGAAGTCACTCCATCAATGACTAAGGGAAGTCAATATCTTAATGACTCGGGGGAAGTCATTCCATCAATGACTAAGGGAAGTCAATATCTTAATGACTTGGGGGAAGTCACTTCATCAATGACTAAGGGAAGTCAATATCTTAATGACTTGGGGGAAGTCATTCCATCAATGACTAAGGGAAGTCAATATCTTAATGACTTGGGGGAAGTCATTCCATCAATGACTAAGGGAAGTCAATATCTTAATGACTCTGGGGATGTCACTTCATCAATGACTAAGGGAAGTCAATATCTTAATGACTTGGGGGAAGTCATTCTATCAATGACTAAAGGAAGTCAATATCTTAATGAGTTTGGGGAAGTCATTCTATCAATGACTAAGGGAAGTCAATATCATAATGACTTGGAGGAAGTCATTACATCAATGACTAACGTTTATAGCTACAGATAAGTGAACATACACAAATACGTTTCATGAATGCTCTGTGTAGACAAGAGAGAGATTTTAAAGGAATACAAAGATTTCAGAAATTATCCGATCAGTCCCCATGTTAAAACATTATGTCTATATTGCAACAAGAAGACAGTGAAAAAGGATAAATTTAGAAAAGAACCTGCATGCTGGGAATTCTTGAAAATTATACACTTTCTCAGTATTGACTCATCCATTATATTATGTCCATTTGATTGAGAATTTTTACTAAACTTTAAACCAAAACCCTAATACAGATTTTGTATACCTGCAACCTTCATTTGAGACAAAAGGAATGAGTTTGCATGCCAACGAATGGACTGATTACTTCATTCTAATTTGTTCCCCAGATGAAGAGAAAATCCATTAAGACAGGTAATTTAGGAAACATAAGAATATTTAAATGTTTTGACTGAAATCTTAATGCAGACTTATGTCTTTGGCCTTGACTGAGAGGGTCTATCAAGCATATCACAAAAATATGAATTCCTATTTAAACAACACAACACAAATTTAAGCAAAATTGAGAGGGTCTATCATGCATGTCACAAAAAATATGAATTCCTATTTAAGCAACACAACACAAATTTAAGCATATGAATTTCTATTTAAGCAACACAACACAAATTTAAGCAAAATTGTATTACTATGACCCTGGCTCAAGGTCAGTGGGGCAAGTGAATTATGTGTTGAACTCAAGGTCAGTGGAGCAAGTGAATTATGTGTTGATGAGATATATATCAAGGAGTATAGGTAATATATGTCTATGAAAACCAAAACACTGACGGAAGACTGCTGTATTATTTTTGCTTTAACATGAATGGAAACAAAGAAATATACAACTGGCAAAACATTTTAAAATTTTAATCTCTTTAAAACTTGCAGTGGCATCAAAGATTTAAAAAATACATACATCCAATCAAATGATTCGAATCTATCAAAATCCATATTTCAGGAAAAACAGTAGTAGCTATATTGTATTAACCATATAGTATTAAAGATAATGTAATAACCATACTGTATAAACCATACTGTATTAACCATACTGTATTAACCATATTGTATAAACCATACTGTATAAACCATACTGTATTAACCATATTGTATAAACCATACTGTATAAACCATATTGTATAAACCATACTGTATAAACCATATTGTATTAACCATATTGTATTAACCATACTGTATTAACATACTGTATTAACCATATTTTATAAACCATATTATAAAAACCATATTGTATAAACCATACTGTATAAACCATATTGTATAAACCATACTGTATAAACCATATTGTATTAACCATACTGTATTAACAATATGTATTAACACTATGTATTAACCATATTGTATAAACCATATTGTATAAACCATACTGTATTAACCATATTGTATAAACCATACTGTATTAACCATATTGTATAAGCCATACTGTATAAACCATATTGTATTAACCATACTGTATTAGCCATACTGTATTAACCATATTGTATAAACCATATTATAAAAACCATATTGTATAAACCATACTGTATTAACCATATTGTATAAGCCATACTGTATAAACCATATTGTATTAACCATACTGTATTAGCCATACTGTATTAACCATATTGTATAAACCATATTATAAAAACCATATTGTATAAACCATACTGTATAAACCATATTGTAATAACCATATTGTATGAACTCTATGTATTAACACTATGTATTAACCATATTGTACCATCATAACCTACTTCTTAATAATAAACCCTTCCAAAACTTTCAGACATGTATTTACTTTTATTGTTGTTTTATTTATTGCTTATATGTTTTGAATCTTGAAATACATTTATGCCATTTTGAATCTTGAGTGACAAATTCATTTCTGCCATTACCTAAATGACTAAAAAGTCATTTCCAAACCTCAACTTGAGGACAATAAAATGGTGAGGTGAAATTTGGGTCATACTATCTTACATTATACAACAAGATATATGGACTTATGCTTCTTGCATTTTGTTTATTCAACACAAATGGAAATGGTGAGAAAGTAAAATTTAAAGCATATGTACACCAGCTCACATGTGGTTTCATGGGATGGTGGTTCTTGATGGGCATTTCCTGGGTTCTTTCTCTGTCATTTATTTATATTGGCAACCATGTATCCTATCTTGAGCTAAAAATGGCTTTAAACCCAACAACAGAAACAACAGCATGTGGTATCCAAACCCAGTGTGAGAATGTATTGTCCATTTCAAAGATTATTGGGCAACCGTATTGATTTTACCAGTCTTTTCTGAATCTGAATCTATACAGTGCAGGGCAAGAATACCAAAATAATTTATGTTATTTAAGCTGACACATCAAATTATCAAAAAGATATCTTTAATTTGATTTCACTCATTTACACTACATACACTTAAATAATACATACACTTAAATAAACACAAAACTAAAACTTTTCCTCGTTCAAATTTGAAGTTAGAACTGGTAAAAATATGATAGCTTGTCTTTTGAATGCATTCTGACTAGATTTTAATTTATTGCCTGAAACTTTGAAAACCAGTGTCATGATAGATGGCAATCTGTGTCATGATAGATGGCAATCTGTGTCATGATAGATGGCAATCAGTGTCATGATAGATGGCAATCTGTGTCATGATAATTGGCAATCTGTGCTCGCCTACCTATACAGTTGCAATATGCAAGACTTACATTGCTAATTTTGTAACAGCCACCCATCCCAGTCACTCACCTTACTTTAGTGAAAGCCTCAGTTTAAATAAATTTGATATATCCCATCCACGTCTCCGTTATCACAAACCATTATATTAAAAACATGTCGACGAAATAATTCCTGCTGGGGTAGGCCGTCTAATTCGTATTTCTACTACTTCGATTTCTTAGCGCATGGTTGTTGTCTTGTTTATAGTTAAACCCCTTGCAACAAACACTTCGACTGGTGGAAAACCATACCCGGTATCGGGATCATGATAGGTCTATATTATATGCTGTCATAGTGTTGTTTTAACCCCTGACATACAAGACCCTTAGTCCGTCATCTCCAACTTGTACACGATTACATTGACGGATTTTAAAACTCATATTCTATGATCGCACTAAAATTCAAATGTAATATTGCACAACGAACCCGCCAACGTAATCTTTCTCCAATGCCCTTTATTGTTACATTAATTTTAGGATGTGACGTCTGCCGTATTCTGCCATGGAATCGCAAGCAAATGTTATAATTTATATCTAGCCAGGTGTGAGAGATATGACTCGTGACTCGTGCATCTTCATGTAGCTCATGTAGATACATAATGGAGAGAGAGAAAAGACAAATAATTGGGACCATTACATTTAGGTAAATCATTTTTCTGAAATTTGACTATGCACCTACGAAATGACATGCTAGTTTATCAAAAATTGTTCTTTTGGACTTGACGTCATTATTCAGCACATGATAGGCTATACATGGCGGCCAGTATAGCTGGTGGAGGAGAAACCTTAGAAAGAACCACCGACCCGCGGGGAACAACTTGCAAGCTTTCCCACATACCCACAAAGGCTAAGCCCGAGATTAGAACCCACATCGACAGAGGTGAGATGGCCGTGATCGGTAAAGGAGAGATATTTAAGCCAATTTCATTCAGCCGTATGTGGACCAGTTTCTCTAAAATAAATGGGGTAGCTTGAATATACCGTTTGATCATGCTGAGGTTTCGCTAACTTGCCACAAATCTCCGTATTTTCCGTAATATAATAAACAAAAATAACACTTCAACAATAGTAGTATATAGGGATACCGTAGCGACAATGGAAATTCCAGTCAAAAAAAAGGTCGTATGACACTGGCGACAAGGGGAATTTGACATGGAGACTATTTGGGACTGTCTAGCGACAAGGGGAATTTAACATTGGGAATATTTGGGACTGTCTGGCGACAAAGGGAATTTAGGCAAAGAAAGCAATTATCTTTTCGAGACCTATGGATGGCCCTAAAAATGGCCTTTGAGTTCCTCTTCTATTTCTTCCACTTCTTTAGCCATTGCCGTACTTTCTCCATTATTCCTTGCTTCTTTGTCTTTTACTGGTCTGGATGACCCATCTCTCTACACTTCTCTTGTATCTTCATCCAATTATTATTTATTCTCTCAAATTACTCTTTCTTCTTTTTGTTTTCATTGTCCTTTCGTTCCTTACTCCATTTATCGTTTATCTTCTTCACTTTTTCTGTTAGCTCATATTTCATTAGTTCTTCGGCTTTCTTAAGCTGGTCCAGACTCTTTTTGACATGGGGCCACTCTGTCAAATGAAAGATATTATCAAAAAAAAAATACTTCACTTTTTGGACAATATATATGACCTCCTTCAATGTCTCGACTCTGACGTAGGAAGGGTTAATGCAGCCTCGTAACTTTTCGGCTTCTTCCTCTAGAATTCCTTGTAAGAGCTCCCTGGCTATTTTCAGTCTGTTCGGAAAGTCATGGCTGTTTGGAAACCTCCATTCATTATGTAGTCTTTCCACTTCATTTTCCCCATCTAATATCCAGAAATACATGTGTCTTAAGTTGTTGAATAATGTTGACGCTGCCACCATCTTCATTGGTTATTCCGTGAAATGGTGTTAATTTGTTAGTTTCATGAATTTAGGGCGCTTACGAACTATTTGCTTTGCGACCCGTTGGGGCTCTAGGTATCACTGACAATAGTAGTCTGTGTTGTCTCCGACATTCCATCACCCGTGTTAAGTGGCGATCTCGCCTTGATGAACATGTCCGGGCGCCGCAAAGTAAGCAGGTGCCCGGTGGGGCGATGGACGTCAGAAGCTGCTGAAATGTTGTTTACACCCCAAAAACTCCAGAAGCCTTGTTGTGAAATTTAGTCAAGTTGTACTAATGGACGATTAAAATTCCAAAAATATGTAAGCCACCTTTGTAATTGATCTAAGAGTTTGAGTTTTTAATTTTTGCTGGTATTATTTTGTTAGATTTAGAATTTTGCGTACATAGTGTACTTGTTCCTTAATACAAGTTTTTCCCTGTGATTGTTTTTTTTTAGTCATGTCTTATATTATTTCTGATATGAGTTTTGATTGCGATGTCGAAATGATCAAGATAGACTGTATTTGGATAGAGCTTTTATCGAATGTAGTCTTTTAGCCAAAGGAAGACCTATGTTTGCTTTTAAAAAATATTTTTTTATTTAAAAAAAAATTAAAATATATTGTCTGAGGTGGAGGAACGGTAGCCTTAATGAAGAGTCTCAGTGAACAACATAGTTATGTATATTTGATTTAAATAATTTGTTTATTTTTGTCAGAGTCAAATTTGACATTTTAGATTAAAAATTCATTCATTGGGAAATTTTTCTAGATATTTTCACTCTACAAGTAAACAACAGATGTTAACCTCATTTTCTGACCTTGCTTCAGAGTGTAAACAAGCTTCTAAAATGATTGGTTGATTCCAAGGACATTAGAGATTTATTTTTAAAATGATTGGTTGATTCCAAGGACAAAATGGAGTAAAGTATAAACATCTTTCTAATTTAGTTGGGTCATACGATGTTTGCGTGATTTCTTGAACGTGAGATTGTTCTCAGAGATTCTGGAAGGTCGTGACCCCTTTCTTGTTTACGTAAAAACAGGTATATAAGTGATGTTTTGGAGCGAGATATTTAGTAGTTAGTCTGGGCTTTGGAATACAAAGACGTGTTTTATTGTTTGAGTGTAAATCATTTCAATTAGTTTGGGATCAAGAGTAATTTATTGCGTTTTATATCAAGAAATTACTTGTGCTCATTTGAATTATTATTAAACTAAAACTGACTTCATCACGTGACATCGTCGTCCATATTGGATTACATCGTCAAGATTCGAACCGGGAACTATTAGGACATTTTATTATCATGACTCTTGCAATTCCACTAGTGGATTATATTATGAATTCATTTTGGATTAATTTTTGGGCTTGATTCTCTAAAACCGTAAGTTTAAATATTTTCTTTTATGAAAATATTTGTATTCAATAAATTGTTTGTAAATTTTTTTACAAGCTTGTTACTTTCACTTTTTTCTTTTTTGCTGCTTATTCGAGCCTAAGCACGTAACACTATGAGGAGTTCGCCCTAGTGTTGCTAGTATAAAACCCAACACCAGTTTTACATTCGTATCCCCTCCCTCTCCCCACCCCCAGAAAAAACAAACAAATAAGAGTGAGGTGTGTTTGGTGTTATTTGCCCTCTTCATTTTTTTTCTCCCCTGGTGTCCCATTCGGCTGTTTTCTTGTCATTTGTCGACTAGATCGTGTTCTGATTTCCTTGAGCTTTCAGTAGATGCTGCTGGTGTTCTTAGCACATTTGTAAATTGGAAACTTACATTGTACCACTACTTAGTGTATTGTAATGATTGGTGTGTATTGGTGTGTATTAGTGTATTGTAATGATACTGGTTTTGTTTGGTTAGAGGCAATTGTCTATTATTAATCTTACTATTAAAAGGTTTCTGCTGTTTTCTTACTGTTAAGTATTTATTTTGTGCTGTTATTATTTATTAAATATTACGATTAAAATTGATAATAAGATTAGTACATATACATACATATTTACAATAATATAATTGTTTTAATACTATTAATATTTTTTTCTGCCATTTGAATTGTTTTCTCATTTTTATTATTATTATTTATTTTATCAGATAATCGTCCAATTTTTCTTCTTGACTCATCATCATACATGTATCGTGGTGAATTTGACTGGGATGATCGTTTTGACATCCATAACAATCTTTCTTGATCAGTTCCCTCATTGTATCTTCCAAGTGTTTGGCAAAACAGGTGACTAAATTTAGTTCATTTTCTGGCCATCTGGACTGCATTATCTCTACTTTATCTCTCTATATAAATGATTGATAAGGTTATTTTATTTTGTCAGACATTTCACCGTACTTTATTGATAAAATGTCAGACACCTGTGATAAAACTGACGGCCATAAACAGTGTACGTTAGGGGAGTGAACTCTTCACAACCCTTCGCGTATTATGTAACCTCAAACAAAAATTCTGTAGTGATTTATAATTTCCAATACACTTCCTTTTTATTAATTGCTATATTTTTCTTTTAGAAATATTTACTGAAATTGAACCACAATGCTGATAATTAACATTCAAACTTTTTTAAATTTCTGCATGCAACCATTGAATTTGTAGCGTTCGTTCTCATTAACAGTAACATGGCGACCATTTGCGTCTATAGCAACAATGCGATTCGTGCCAGCAACATGAAAATAATGAAGGAACAAGGGGTAATTAAATAATGAAGGAACAATGGGTAATTAAATAATATAACCCTTAATACATTGTATAGATATCGTTTCTGTCTATATTTCGTTATTCTTACTGGCTGTCAGTGATAACTTTTAATAATTATACGTTCCCGTGAGCTCTGTTTAAAGCACAGGTGCTCGACGAAAGCTAGTCCTACAATGTAAGACCCAACGCTGATATTTATGTTTGGGGCGTCGGGTAACTGTGAAGCTGTGACCCCATTCTTCAGCCTTAATACCCCTTCCATGTAGAAAGAGGTGAGATAGGATTGATCCGTAACTGAACGTTTTGGTTTAGACCACTCAGCCACTCTCAGAGTACATACAGAGAGAGAGAGAGAGAGAGAGAGAGAGAGAGAGAGAGAGAGAGAGAGAGAGAGAGAGAGAGAGAGAGAGAGATGTGCTGGATTTAGATGTCTTTCATCATCAGACATGCTGTCTATTGCAAACAATCTCTGCATAATGAGTTCGAATTCCAGTACTTACGATCATCTAGATTTGGATATAACTGCAAAAGATATTCTCGCATAGAAATCCCAGGTGTGATGGATACTGGTGGTGGGTTGGCCATCATGTATCTATTTCATCCAATGCTAGAGTGAATTCAGCTCATTTCTTATCACTGAACCTGGTAAAGATAAACTATTTTTGATTAAAGAAGAACAATACATGTAGCAAATTTCAACAATTCTACAAGAGGTATAGTAGGAACTGAGAGTGCTCACTAGTTTTTGTCTTGTGAGCAGAAAAAAAATAAGACAACTGCATCCTTTTCATTCTGGGAACCAGTACTTTTCATATTTTTTTTCATCCATTATTTTATATTTGGGATTAAAATAAAAAACAAGACTACATGTATTTTGAATGGAATGATACTCTGCTGTCTTAAAATAATTTTCAGAAATTCAAGACAAGACCATGTGTTCTTTTAACATCTGAATACTGAAACAATTGTAATATTCTTGTAGCTTATAATTTTCAAATTAGCCACTCACTATGGCAGCCATACTGAAGGAAACTGTATTATTTTAATTTAGGCCAAAGGAAACTGTATTATTTTAAATTAGGCCAAAGGAAACTGTATTATTTTAATTTAGGCCAAAGGAAACTGTATTATTTTATTTAGGCCAAAGGAAACTGTATTATTTTAATTTAGGCCAAAGGATACTGTATTATTTTAATTTAGACCAAAGGAAACTGTATTATTTTAATTTAGGCAAAAGGAAACTGTATTATTTTATTTAGGCCAAAGGAAACTGTGTATTATTTTTATTTAGGCCAGAGGAGACATGCTTATAAGTCATTTTTTGATATATGATCATTTGCCGGTATTTCAGGGATATTGGTGGCAAGATTTTCAATATATTTAATCATTGTAGCCATTATATTTATAATTAGATTGATGTCATTTTTATTCAGGACCAACTAAATGTCATTTCTTGTCCGACATTTAAAAATTGAGGTCAATATGACTTGCCATTCATGAAGAAAAGCAATAAAAAGATTTTGATGACGGTTGTAATGACCACATATACTGTGCTTTGACCATTGGTCACCAATAATCTTGCATGTGAGAAGTCTTTCCACTAATGACTAAGAAGTAATTATCTTAATGGCAAAGGACTGTCATTCCAAAAAAGACTAAGATGGAGTCATCCCATTAATGATTATGGGGAAGTCATTCCATCAATGATTGCAATAAAGTAATTTTCTTAATGACTTAAGATAATGTCATTCTATTAATGACTAAGGTGAGGCCATTCCTTCAATTACCAGAAGAAGTCAATCTATTGATGACTAAGGACATGCCACTCCATTCATGACTAAGGGAAGTCAATATCTTAATGACTTGGGGGAAGTCATTTCATAAATGACTAAGCGAAGTAAACATTGTAATGACTTGGGGGAAGTCATTCCATCAATGTCTAAGGGAATTCAATTGGAGGAAGTCATTTCATAAATGACTAAGGGATGTCAATATCTTAATGACTTTGGGGAAGTCATTCCATAAATGACTAACGTTTACAGCTACAGATAAGTGAACATGCACAAGTGTGTTTCATGAATGCTCTGTGTAGACAAGAGAGAGATTTTAAAGGAATAAAAAGATTTCAGAAATTTTCCAATCCGTCCCCATCTTAAAATATTATGTCTATATTGCAACAAGAAGACAGTGAAAAAGGATAAATTTAGAAAAGAAACTGCATGCTGGGAATTCCTGAAAAATTATACTCTTAATCAGTATTGACTTATCCATTATATTGAGAATTTTTTTAAATTATTACAATTATGTTAGTAATTCAGGAATAAAGAAAATATATCAAGGAGTTTACTAAACAGAACTTTAAACCAAAACCCTAATACAAATTTTCTATACCTGCAACCTTCATTTGAGACCGAAGGAATGAGTTCTCCTGCCAAGGTATGGACTGATTACTTCATTCTAATTCGTTCCCCATATGGAGAGAAAATCCATTAAGACAGGTAATTTAGGAAACAAGAATATTTAAATTTTTTGACTGAAATCTTAATGCAGACTGATGTCTGTGGCCTTGACTGAGAGGGCCTATCACACATGTCACAAAAATATGAATTCCTATTTAAGCAACACAACACAAATTTAAGCATATGAATTCCTATTTAAGCAACACAACACAAATTTAAGCATATGAATTTCTATTTAAGCAACACAACACAAATTTAAGCAAAATTGTGTTTCTATGACCCTGGCTCAAGGTCAGTGGGGCAAGTGAATTATGTGTTGATGAGATATATATCAAGGAGTATAGGTAATATATGTCTATGAAAACCATAACACTGACTGAAGACTGCTGTATTATTTTTGCTTTAACATGAATGGAAACAAAGAAATATACAACTGGCAAAACATTTTATTTTTAATCTCTTTAAAAGTTGCAGTGGCATCAAAGATTTTAAAAAAACATACATCCAATCAAATGATTCGAATCTATCAAAATCCATATTTCAGGAAAAACTGTATTAACTATATTGTATTAACCATATGGTATTAAAAATAATGTAATGACCATACTGTATAAACCATACTATATTAACCATACTGTATTAACCATACTGTATAAACCATATTGTATAAACCATATTGTATTAACCATACTGTATAAACAATATTGTATAAACCATACTGTATAAACCATACTGTATAAACCATACTGTATTAACCATACTGTATAAACCATACTGTATAAACCATATTGTATTAACCATACTGTATAAACAATATTGTATAAACCATACTGTATAAACCATACTGTATAAACCATACTATATTAACCATACTGTATTAACCATACTGTATAAACCATATTGTATAAACCATACTGTATAAACCATATTGTATTAACCATACTGTATAAACCATATTGTATTAACCATACTGTATTAACCATATTGTATTAACCATACTGTATTAACCATACTGTGTTAACACTATGCATTAACCATACTGTATTAACCATACTGTATTAACAATATGTATTAACACTATGCATTAACCATATTGTATTAACTCTGTATTAACGCTATGTATTAACCATATTGTATTAACTCTGTATTAACACTATGTATTAACCATATTGTACCATCATAACCTACTACTTAATAATAAACCCTTCCAAAACTTTCAGACATGTATTTACTTTTATTGTTGTTTAATTTATTGCTGATATGTTTTGAATCTTGAGTGACAAATTCTTTTCTACCATTACCTAAATGACTAAAATGCCATTTCCAAACCTCAACTTGAGGACAATAAAATGGTGAGGTGAAATTTGGGTCATACTATCTTACATTATGCAACAGAATATATGGGCTTATGCTTCTTGCATTTTGTTTATTCAATACAAATGGAAATTGTGAGAAAGTAAAATTTAAAGCAGCTGTACACCAGCTCACATGTGGTTTCATGGGTTGGTGGTTCTTGATGGACATTTCCTGGGTTCTTCCTCCGTCATTTATTTATATTGGCAGCCATGTATCCTATCTTGTGCTGAAAATGGCTTTAAACCCTACAACAGAAACAACAACATGTGGTATCCAAACCCAGTGTGAGAATGTATTGTCCATTTCAAAGATTATTGGGCAACCGTATTGGTTTTACCAGTCTTTTCTGAATCTGAATCTATGCAGTGCAGGGCAAGAATACCAAAATAATTTATGTTATTTAAGGTGACATATCAAATTATCAAAAAGATATCTTCTTTAATTTGATTTCACTCATTTACACTACATACACTTAAATAAACACAAAACTAAAACTTTTCATCATTAAAATTTGAAGTTAGAAATGGTACAAAATTGATAGCTTGACTTTTGAATGCATTCTGAATAGATTTTTATTTATTGCCTGAAACTTTGAAAACCAATGTCATGATAGATGGAAATCTGTGCTCGCCTACCTATACAGTTGCAATATGCAAGAGTTACAATGCTAATTTTGTAACAGCCACCCATCCCAGTCACTCACCTTACTATAGTGTAAGCCTCAGTTTAAAGAATATTGATATATCCCATCCACGTCTTCGGTATAACGTTATCACTCGCTTAAGGATGCAAGTTATATCTTAGACGTTATAACAAACCATTATATTAAAAACACGTCGACGAAATAATTCCTGCTGGGGCAGGCCGTCTAATTCGTATTTCTACTACTTTCGATTTCTTAGCGCATGGTTGTTGTTTTGTTTATAGTTAAACCGCTTGTAAGAAACACTTCGACTGGTTGAAAACCATACCCGGTATCACGATCATGATAGGTCTATATTCTATGCTGTCATAGTGTTGTTTTATACCCTGACATACAAGACCCTTAGTCCGTCATCTCCAACTTGTACACGATTACATTGACGGATTTTAAAACTCATATTCTAAGATCACACTAAAATTCAAATGTATTATTGTACAACGAACCCGTCAACGTAATCTTTCTAAAATGCCCTTTATTGTTACATTAATTTTAGAATGTGACGTCTGCCATGGAATCGCAAGCAAATGTTATAATATATATCTAGCCAGGTGTGAGAGATAGGACTCGTGACTCGTGCAGCTTCATGTAGCTACATAACAGAGAGAGAGAGAGAGAGAGAGAGAGAGAGAGAGAGAGAGAGAGAGAGAGAGAGAGAGAGAGAGAGAGAGAGAGAGAGAGAGAGAGAAATGGAACCATTACATTTGGGTAAATAATTTTTCTGAAATTTGACTATGCACCTACGAAATGACATGCTAGTTGCTTAATACAAGTTTTTCCCTGTTTTTGGTTTTTTGTCATGCCTTATATTATTTCTGATATGAGTTTTGATTGCGGTCTCGAAATGATCAAGGTAGACTGTATTTGGATAAAGCTTTTATCGAATGTAGTCTTTTAGCCAAAGGAAGACCAACGTTTGTTTTTTAAAAAATATTTTTTTATAAAAAAAAAAAAACAATAAAATAAATTGTATGAGGTGGAGGAACGTTAGCCTTAGTGAATAGTCTCAGTGAACAACATAGGCTTGTTGCTATGAAGAATTCACCTTAGTGTTGCTAGTATAAAACCTACCACTAGTTTTACATTCGTATCCCCTCCCTACCCCCCACCCCACCCCACCTCCAAAAAAAAAATAAGAGTGAGGTGTGTTTGGTGTTATTTGTCCTCTTCATTTTTTTTCTCCCCTGGTGTCCCATTCGGCTGTTTTTCTTTGTCATTTGTCGACTGGATGATGTTCTGATTTCCTTGAGCTGTCAGTATAGATGTTGCTGGTGTTCTTGGCACATTTGTAAGTTGGAAACTTACATTGTGCCACTACTTAGTGTATTGTAATGATACTGGTTTTGTTTGGTTAGAGGCAATTGTTTATTTTTAATCTTTCTATTAAAAGGTTTCTGCTGTTTTCTTACTGTTTAGTATTTATTTTGTGCTGTTATTATTTATTAAATATTACGATTAACATTGATAATAACATTAGTACATATCCATAATATTACGATTAACATTGATAATAACATTAGTACATATCCATAATATTACGATTAACATTGATAATAACATTAGTACATATCCATAATATTACGATTAACATTGATAATAACATATACATAATATTTACAATTATATGATTGTTTTAATACTGTCAGGATTGAAGTTTTAGTAAAATTAATAAGATTGATATTTTCTTTGAATTGTATTAAAGTAATGTTTTATTGATTTGTATTTAAGTAGTTTCTAAAATATATTAAAGGTAATTTCACTTGTTTTTGAAGTACAACTATATAGAATAGAAATGGTTGCTGAGCAAGTGAAAAAAAGGCAATGTATATAACCACACTATATAACACAAGTAAAAATAACTAAGAACATTGCCAATATACAATGTTGTGTGAGATTGTATACGAAAAACATAATACATGGATTTTGCCTGCTCAGCTACAGTTCTAGGTTCCATCAGTAAAAATATGTTCTAACCTAGTTATTGGCAAAAGTCCAATTCGGTTAATGAAGGTGGAGTAACCTCTCTCTAAGAGACTTCTGGACGACACAAAAACAAAATGGCTTCCAACTAACGGATATCCATATTTGGTCTAACGTCGTCAAACGAATATAAATAACTACAAAATTAAGTCTATGACGTAAAACCAATTAGTTACTACCTGTTGAAACTGGTTCTTACCGGTTGAAGAACAGCATCTAACGTCGTCAAACGAATATAAATAACTACAAAATTAAGTCTATGACGTAAAACCAATTAGTTACTACCTGTTGAAACTGGTTCTTACCGGTTGAAGAACAGCATCTTTTTCTGACTGGTACATGGAGGGTATGACCTTGTCTGACCTGAATCTGGCCGAGTATGTATAAATACAGATGCGCAAATCAGGTCAGATTAGTTCTCTGTATCAGCAGAAAATAGATGTTTGAACTCTTCATTCCAGGTAAGCAACTGTATATGTCGTAACTTCTTTTAGGAATAAGTATCTTTAATGTTTGAGATTTTAATTGTAAAATTGTTTTGTGTGCAACATTACTATTGAATTCTTTTATTTATAATATATTGTAATAGAATGTTTTATGTTCATATTTAATTATATTTATGTAAGTTATATGGTAAAGGTTGGATTCGCTACCAACTTCATGTTTAGATTTAATGTTGAAATAAAGTATTCCTTAAGAAATAAAGAGTAATATCTAGCAACATATTCTAAATCAATATTCTATTTTAAAAATAAGTAAAATGCATTTCTTTAAATTAATTGTTGCATTAATTACAGTTATTATATTTCATACTTCGACTATCTTGAAAATGGTTGAGAATTAACTGTTGTATAATATTCTAAGGTGCAGATGTTATACGAATAAATGAAGTTGGAAAGCTTAATAAGGAAAATGTAATATGTATTTCATGAACTTTTATTATAAAGTTTTTAGATGTGTTTCTAGAATGTAGTATTATATATGTGTGTTGATTATTTAAATAAAGTTCTCTGTATTAGCAGAAAATAGATGTTTGAACTCTTCATTCCAGATGTAGCTGTCTTATCATCGTGGCGACACTCCTTTTAAGAGAGCCTGAATTCTTTCTTCTTCTTCTTCTTCCCCTCTCTCTCTCACCATGGATATTGACGTTCCCTAACTTATGAGTAATTTCTTCTCATAGCAAGAAATGAGAAGAAGGTTATGAAAAGCTAATCACAACATACATAACAGAAAACTATTTCATAACAATACTATTATTATTTTTTTTTCTTCAATTTGAATTTTTTCTCATTATTATTATTATTATTATTATTATTATTATTATTATTATTATTGTTGTTGTTGTTATTATTATTATTATTTATTTTTTTATTTTTAAAACAAAAATATTCTTGAAAAAGAAGTTTGAGTTATTTTTATAGAGCTGTTTGAGTCTGCGTTTGAGCTACCGGTGTTTTTAATCGACTTGATGCCATTAATTATGTTTATTTATTTGCTAGTTTTACTATTTATATTTTAGCCTATTGATTTTAGGTAGAGCTGTTTGAGTCTGCTTTTGAGCTACCGGTGTTAGTCGAAAGGTTATAAAGTTCCCAGGTATCCATTTTTGTGGTCTTGATTTTTTCACAGGGGATGATAAGTTATCAATTCAATACACACATTTTGCTATAAAAGGTCTGTTAAATAATCGTTTCTTCGCTTCTTCTCCTTATTTTGTGCCCAGAGAGCTTCGATGTGATCAATCTCTCGAGCAATCAAGGGAGGAGAAGAATGATCACGCAAGTCTTAATGCCATTGATGCAACACGGTTTCTCCTGAGATGAGACTCCAAGCTTCGTTCAGATAATCGTCCAATTTTTCTTCTTGACTCATCATCATACATGTATCGTGTTGAATTTGACTGGGATGATCGCTTTGACATCCATAACAATCTTTATTGATCAATTCGCTCATTGTATCCTCCAAGTGTTTGGCAAAACAGGTGACTAAATGTTGTTCATGTTCTGGCCTTCTGGACTGCATTATCTCTACTTTTTCGTTTTTGTCTTGGGGGTCTACTTTCTCTGTAACCTCCCATTCCATTTTCATCGATTATCCACTGTTCAAAGAGGGACAAGGGTCTTCCATAGTTTCTAATAGTCTGGAATGACTTCTCTCAAACTTCTATGGCATTGTCTAATTCGGCATACATAGTGACATTCACCGTCTCAGCAAGAGCATCTGCAAACTGAAGTTCCACACGCAGTTGACCGGATTTTATAGGGTGGAAATGTCCTTCGTCGCTGCCTTGGTCTGGAGTGAAATCAAAGGCCCACAAAAGTGTAACCTCTTACATAATCGTCTTTGGAAATGCCGAGACTGGTGTTGGTTCTTAACTGTCCTGTGGCTTTGGACAGCGACAAGTATGACCTCACGTAATTCTTCTGGGTAAAGTCGGGTTCGAAGGGTCGGGTACACAAAGTTTTGCCATCGCGAGTTCGCGACTGACTTCGATTTTGGATACTTTGTCCTGGAAAGGATTTTCATTACAGGCACCAATGAGTGCTGCATTACTAACAAAGCACGTATATATAACCTTGCATGTATTTCACGCGACACACGTATAACCTGGCTTCTTGGATAATGGTTTTGTATTCATTGGCACAGATGCTCGACGCGAGCTAGTCCTACAATGTAAGACCCAACGTTTGGGGCGTCAGGTATTAAACAAAATCAACATATGCTATGTCTTACAAGTAGGACTAGACATGAGTTTGATTTGAAGAAGAAAAAACCATTCTAAAAAACAAAAATCATTGAGTGACAAACATACCTTAGATTACCCCCATGACCCATTCTGACATAGGGTTCAATGGTATTCTTGTCACTTTGTATGATTTTTTTTTCTTAATATTATCGTGTTTTTTTCTCAAACCAAGCTCGCGTCGAGCACCTGTGGTTTAAAGAAGCTGACATAGTAGGAATTTCATTCATATTGTGCGACAGGTTGATGACAAGCATATTTTATATGGTAATGTTTGATCCGTAAAATGGTTTGTTAATAATCTGATACTGTTGAATATTACACGTTTGTTAACTTGATATACTATAGTCTATTGTTGTACAATTTGAAATTTCTTGTTGTTGGTGGGGCTTGGTACCATTATTACTGGGGGGTAGGTGTTACTGGGGTAATTGGAGTATGTCTATTGTTGTTTGTCACTAAAGTTTGAGTAGATGTTTATAGACTGTCCATTTTTTTGACCTAAAATTTGCAATTTCTGAATTAGGTACTTTTGGCTACTAGTGTTTGTTGATTTCTTTCTTTCTGCAATATTTGCTTTTTCTTTTAATTTGTCCATGATATATCCAAGTTTGTTCATTCCAACAACTTGTTTCTTACACCATTTTTGGTTTTGTCGTTGAGATTGGCATAGTGTTGGGCGTAAGAAAGAAAAGATTTTTCAATTGACAAAAGTCTGCTTGTCTTAGCTCAGCATACCGTTTGTAGATAGCAAATTGGATCTCTCTCTTTGTTGTTTTTGTTTTCCTACATCTTAGGAGTAATGTTCCTGATGTTCTTGACATTGTCTCCTGTTCTTTTTGTGTGTCTACATTTTTTTGAGTTCATGATAATCTAGGCCATTCACATCTTTCTGTAGTGTAACATAACCCATTTCAGATTGTAATATTCAAAGACTCCCATCATGCAGAGTTGTGAAACCACAATGTTAACAATGGCTTCAGGTGTTTCCATTTCCATTAGTTATTTTTTACTATCAAGGCATTTGTGTTTTTTATCTGTGATCAGTTGACTCTGACTGGTTTTAATTTCTTTTCCTTTAGATTTTAAATCTTTTTGCTTAGCCAGAAGAGCTTCCTTAGTCAATGCAAAATTTGTGTCTCATGATTGTACTTGCATAGTTCTTGATTTTAAGGTGGTGATCAATGGAGCTTCATAAGCTGTTTGATTCACACTCAGGTCCATCTTTTCTCCCAATACTGAATTTAAAACCAGCCAGGTGCTGATCCAGTTCAGATGGGTGTATCTCTTGCAAATTGCTGAATTCATTTTTGACTGCAAGAATCTAATTACTAGCCTTACATCATGTCTTTTTTAATGTGCTTGTATTCTGTTTACTTTCTATAAATTTCAGGCTAATGGTGTACAAACTAACAAGCTCCTTGCAGTATTCCCAGAAATTCATATCCATGTTTAGACAGTATAATAGTATAATAAAATCATGATCATTATGCGTATTCATGCGTATTAATACTGTTAGTATATCAATTTGCTTTATACCAACACTTCAAAAGGCCATGTTACTTTTAATATATATATATATATATATATATATATATATATATATGTAACACCAACATGCATGCAATCCTCTTAAAATCATGGTTGCAAGCATCATTTATACAAAACTGCACTATCTAAATCATTTCTTAGTAAAATGGACATTATAAAAACAGCTCTGTACCTGTCATTCTTGTCCAAAATGTTTTGGGCATATTATTGCTAATTGTGGGCATATTATTGCTAATTGTGGGCACATAGCTGAGGGATCAGGCTAACATTTACCGTAAAGAAAATTAGACCTTCTCTCGGTTCATGGCAGGCATAAGAGTTCAATATAGTGTGACATGCTCAGGACTGATGTATTATAGTGTACTCCACTTTTGTCTATGATTATAAGTTGTAAACAATGTTTACATAGCTAAGAGTTGTCCATAAGTGTGGCTTTTAATCAATATATTGTGATAACATTTGAGTTCAATGCCAGTCTTGTTTTCAATTAGACTATTTTTTTTCTGTTGGATAAATATTCTACATGTATTAGGTTATAGGTCAAGAGAAAATTTACATAAAGGGATTTTATAAACAAATAATTAATTCCCATTTTGTGTCAGTCTGTGGGAATCCATTTTTGATCAAAGATTAACATTGTTTCAGATATAATTCAAGAGGAATTACTTATTTAAAATATTCAATAGAATTGCTAAACTGCTTATTCACTTTTGTTTCAATACATCTAATTTACATTTGGAATAACACTCTACTTTAGATTTTTGTAAACTAATTTGAAAGACATTTTGGATTGCAGTGTTGTGTTATATCTGCACTTTTAGTGCTATTGGAGTTCATTGAGAATGTGTTATGTTTTTGGTCATATGATAGGACATTTAAAATTATGAGGGATATAATTTATGATACAGTATATTGTAATGAAATAGATTACTTGTTTTATTTTACTTAAAGTTTTGGTTTCAGTTTTCATAAGTGTTATATATTTTAAGACCAAGAGTCATAACAATTTACTTGGAACAAGGCATGAGTATAAGCACAAATAATGAATATATGTATCCGTAATGTCCAGTCGCTTACATAAGCGATAATGAGGATACAATGCCATATTTTTGTTTCATCTTTATGCAAACCTAATGACACAAATCGATTTATACTGCCGAGAAACATTAATTTATATCAAATTTGTCCAAATCGGTAGCTTCATGTGGGTCAGTGGTTCTTTCTGGGATTTTCCTGGGTTCTTCCTCCACCAATAATACTGGCCACCATGTATTGCCTATCTTGTGCTGATAAATGGTGTTAAACTGTACAACAACAACAACATCTAAGTTTTAATTAACTCAGGTTCAGTCAATGAGGCAGTGACATTCATATCTCATGAACATGCAGTGGTCACTGTCACTATTTGGGATAGCCATGGACTGTACTGCCCTATTTCAGGTACTGAAGTAGCTTTAATATGAAAACAATATTTATTCAAAACATGGGAGCCATACATACACACATGCTATACTGAGTCACATTTTAATGTATGTTCATACTTTTTGTTTAATAATGTGAACACGGACACATGGGACATGGATCATTTCTTTTTACACAATCAATGCACCAAGGAATCTCACTTATCAGTTACCACTAACAAACGACGTTTTCATAAAATGCTTAAGAATATTTGGCGAATACATTACAAAGTCAAAACTTGTGCCTAAATATTTTCTGTCAGACCATGGTAACTTGTCTGATTATGTGAAAAACAAGTACAGTAGAACTCCAAACTGAAAGTTCTCCCCTCAAACATCAATACGCAATAAGGCAGTGGTGTTTGTATTTCATGAACATGGATGCTATTTTTGGGTAGCAATGCATCTGTATTACCTTATAAATTGGGTTTTGAGCAATCATCAGTATCAAAATAAACTTGTGATAAGCTGTTATATGAACTCTGACACTGGAATCAACACAGATAAAACATGTGTACACCATCACTGAATGTCAACCAGTTTTCTTCTTAGGTCACATACACAAGTTTCTAGTGAGTTTCATTGCACCATCCTTCATACATTGTTCATTCATGGAGACCATGGATGGGACCATAGATCTTTCATAAACTTTGACAGCTACATTTGAGAGAGAAAATGAAAATTTCCTTTGGTTTTCTTAATTTGTCAAATTTACCAATTGCACAACTTTTCCTTACTTGACTATGATCACAGTGTTTTACTTTAGTTCATGATCCTAAAGTTATGCACTTTCACAATCTGCCATCATACTGTAGAAACTACGGACATGTTCCAGTTGATCTGACTACTAAAGGTATAGTTGCCAAATGTCCAGTTCTTTTCCATATTTGTACATTATTTTGGACTCTAGTTAGGTTGTATGTTTTTCTTTTTAAAATTCCGTTTCTATTAATTAAAAAATTATTTATAGAATTTTTTGGCAATATTTAGTTTATAGCAGGTCTATTTATATAGTTCTAAACTATGTGCTGAAAAATGGCATTAAACCCTCCAACAACAACAACAACATGAATTCTAAATTTTACATTTAGGTTATTTGAAACTTCAGCCATGACTTAAAAATCTAAACTTCAAAACTGAGGTAACTGCAAATTAACTAATGTAAAAATCTAAACTTCAAAACTGAGATAACTGCAAACTAATGTAAAAATCTAAACTTCAAAACTAAGGAACTGCAAACTAACTAATGTAAAAATCTAAACTTCAAAACTGAGGTAACTGCAAATTAACTAATGTAAAAATCTAAACTTCAAAACTGAGGTAACTGCAAACTAATGTAAAAATCTAAACTTCAAAACTGAGGTAACTGCAAACTAATGTAAAAATCTAAACTTCAAAACTAAGGAACTGCAAACTAACTAATGCAAAAATCTAAACTTCAAAACAGGTAACTGCAAATTAACTGATGTAAAAATATAAAACTTCAAAACTGAGGTAACTGCAAATTAACTAATGTAACAATTTAAACTTCAAAACTGAGGTAACTGCAAATTAACTAATGTAAAAATCTAAACTTCAAATCTGAGGTAACTGCAAATTAACTAATGTAACAATCTAAACTTCAAAACTGAGGTAACTGCAAATTAACTAATGTAAAAATCTAAACTTCAAATCTGAGGTAACTGCAAATTAACTAATGTAAAAATCTAAACTTCAAAACTGGGACAAATCTAAACTTCAAAACTGAGGTAACTGCAAATTAACTAATGTAAAAATCCAAACTTCAAAACTGAGGTAACTGCAAATTAACTAATGTAAAATTCTAAACTTCAAAACTGAGGTAACTGCAAATTAACTAATGTAAAAATCTAAACTTCAAATCTGAGACAAATCTAAACTTCAAAACTGAGACAAATCTAAATTTCAAAACTGAGACAAATCTAAACTTCAAAACTGAGGTAACATCAAACTAACTAATGTAAAAATCTAACTTCAAAACTGAGGTAAGTGCAAACTAAATAATATAAAAACCTAAACTTCAGCACTGATGTAAATCTAAACTTTAACACTGCGGCAAGTCTAAATTTGACACTACAGTAAATCTTAACTTAAACACTGAAATAATTCGAAACATTAACAATGCATTCAGCTTTACTATTGATGTAATCAAAACTTTAACAGTGATATAAGTCCCAATTTACAGTGAGGAATCATGTGTGGACAGATGCATGACCATATGGAAAGAAGACCAATGATCAGATTAAAGTATTCATTATAATAAATGTATATCATGTTTTTCATATATTAACATAAAACACACAATGCAATTAATATTTTACAGAAAATTACCGTATGATGAAACAATTCCACGATGAAGGCATCAGGGCCAAAGACATGAACCAAAAGGAAATGGGTGACAAATTTGAAGAAATGCAGCTGGCAAAGCTGCTTGAGATGCATCAACAGGCCCAAGCACAGACTCGGGTGCAAACACAGACTCAGGCCTAAACACATGCACAGGCGAAGGCCCAAATACAGGCACAGGCTAAGGCCCAGTCACAGACACATATTCAGGCACAAGCTCAGAAAAAACCCAATAAGGGCAAAAGTCCAGGTAAAGAAGGATCACCTCCAGTTGGAGACTTGGATGATGGGTACCAGAAGTTGGTCAGGGTCCTGGAGTCTCAACATTCAGCCACTCGACACAGGGAAGCTGTAGATAGAGCAATCAGTATCATCATTGCTAAGTTAGGAGAAACCCTTCTACTAGGTAAGTTTTGATACTGACTAGGGCAGACTCTAGGTCGAAAGACTTTACATGTTCTGGGCAATTTCAGATTACAATGTGAAATTTCTCCATCAAATACATAATACTATTTTAACATTTGAAATTAACTCTTCTACCTTTAATATCCAGCTCTTGACAGTTTTTCTTTTTGTGCCAACACATCTTATGGAATCCAAATTGCCCCAGCCCCTTTTTCTTGCATGTATCAAGTGCTTATCGATTTCATAGTATACCGCTCCCTCGATAACTCGCACCCTGATGACATGGTGTCTGGCATGGACCCCGATTTTGCTCCTAGAAAAATTACTTTCAAAATCTTAAAAAATATGCTGAACGTGAAAACATTGTCATAAGAATTGGTAAATTATAACTTTATATATTTCTCATTTTATCATTAAAAATGGTGATTAATGCCCATAAAGATTAATTCCATATTGTGAAATTTGCAAATTCTAAATATCACATTATTTTAGGGTTTATTTGTTGATAAATAATCATCAATACACCATAAGTAAACAGTCTGGTGAAAGAGCGTTCAAGGAAAACGTCCAGTAAATGCTAACAGGTGGCAAGAGAAACTAAAATAAACAGCAATTACATATCTTGCTGTGTGAAAACCACACTCTAATCTTTTATTTCCGTTTCAATGTAAACATAATTACAACATATTCTTTTCTATGAAAACATGAAAAGAGTCGATCAACCGTCACATTTATAATATATTGTTTGCCCATCACACTCAGAGAACTTGATCTACAGTGTTGCAAAAATCGATTCTAGGGTAGGGAGATTAATTGAGGCAAAGTCAAGTCTTCAGTTGTCTTAAGTCTCCACCTTAAGACATAAATCATAATATTTGGCAATGCGACTCTAAAGCTATATTAGCCATGACATCAGTGACCATTTCAGCAGCAGATTTGTGTTTATTGGAGTTATACAATCTTCCTCTTCGTTTGCAGGTGTACGTACTGACTTAGCAACATAAATATTTTAATCATGTCTCCAATACAGGCATGTAGGGTTCCATCTAGGACACATTATTTGAGAAAATTCAGCTTTTAAAATTTTACAAAATATTTGAATATGTGCTTGCATAATAATGAATTATTCATGCATGATTTTTTTCTCCCAAAAATAGAAATTTACCCATTGTGTTCCTATACGTTGGTGTTATCATTCACCACCAGTTAATTTGGTTGAAGATTTATAAAAACTAAGGAAGCCCAAGGACCACTTTCTTTAGTTTAACGATTTCTACTCAACCAACCTCAACATTCCTTTGGTACTATCTATCTTCAAAGAACTGAAATGGCAGTCAAAAGAGAGAAAAGCAACTTCTTGAATGTGCATAGATTTACTTATTAAAGAAAAAGGCATCAGAGTAAATTCAATACAAACAGAGCAGTTAGACTTTTAGATGTGCAACATTGTCAGTATGAACTGTGATTTAATTGTAATATTAAATATTGTTACACATCACGGTTAGGGCATACCCCTCCACCATACATAGTAGTATTGGCAGACTATCATCATATAATGCACCAACAGCTCTTGATCTGCAATATTTTCTACTGATTAATTGATGTTTACACTTATGATGGCAATGCTGGTGCATCATACAGTCGATGTTAACACTTATGATAGCAAAGTTGGTGCATCATTTTTTCATGTTTATACTAGCATTGATGATGTTATGTATATTTGATTTAATTTAATTGTATATTTGTTTAATTTTTTTATAAATCCATTACATGTTATTGTAATGTAACTTTATTTACTGGATTTTACATTTTCCAGAAATTCAATTCAGTTCAGCTGGACTTCACTGTTAATTTTGATAAACAAATTTATAGAAGCACTGATACAAGGCTGACCTTGATTCAGCACCAGTTATAGTTTCTCAGAGAAAGGCTGTGAAATCAGGGCCATATGTTTTAGTATGTGAAAAATAACGTGTTTATTGTTACAAACTTTAGGTTTTCCCAGAAGGATGAACTCTTTACCTCATTCCATGAATTAGTTTTGCATTTTAGTTAGACTTATTATTCCTGTTTTTAGAAGGGAAAAGTCATTCGTACCTTAACTTGTCAAAGGTCCAGGTGTTTTGGTGTGTCCAGTTTGGTGCTTCTTATTTTATTTTCTTCAAATTATTTTTAATTTCCCCTGCAATTACTAGTTCTCTAAATTAATTCTTGGACAATAATAATTTATTGAAATTTGTACAGATTTCAATACCTGGAATAATATGTTCTTTGATTCAACAAAATACTTTTGACACTGCAGCACTTCATTGACTATTATGACATCATCATCTTCCATTTTGGATTTCATTGGAATTTGAACTCTGTTTCATTTAGAACTTTTTAATAATATGACTTCTATTCTTTAATTTAATTTTAATTTTTGGATTAATTTAGGATTTGATTCATGAAACCATAAGTTCTTTTTCTCATTTTTAGCTTGTTTTCCTAGGGATATAAATTATTTGCTAAATTTTGCAAAGTTTGTTTACTTCACTTTTTTTACTAGTTACATTTTATAAGAGCCTAAACAAGTAACAAGAAAATTGGGGTACTCCTCCTTGGGATATATTAATTTTGGCCAAAATATTTCAGAAAAACTTTTAAATCCCAAATATTTGTTTCACAATTTAGAAATCTTTAGTGAAATCAACAGGCTTTTTACAATGTCATCAAAAGTGGAAATCTTTCTTTAAATCATATCTAAGAGTAGTTGGATTTTTTTAATAAAGGTGAATTCATTAAACTTGCTAGAAAATATGATCTTTCTGAATCAAAAGCAATAAATAAAATATATTTAGGTCCCGTAATAATTTGGTGGAAAAGAATGTTTTGGATAAAAGTGTGTTAGTTTCAATCAGTAAGTTTGTATCAGACTCTGAAATACAAGAAAAAAATAAAAATTAAAATACAAGATTGAATTAGAGTTAAGATAGCTGGAACTTCAGAAAGATAAAGAAGAAAAACAAAGGCAGTTGGAATTGGATAAAGATAAAGAACAAATGTTTTTGAAGAAAGAGAAAGATGTTATTACAAAAAGAGGATAAACAGACAAATGCGGTTAAAGAAAGAACAAATGCAATTAGATAAAAGAGAGAGAGAGAGGGAGAGAGAGAAATGCAGTTACAAGAAGAACAAATGTAGTTACAGAAAGAGGAGAAACAGATCCAAATCCAGTTATGGTAGCAGAAAGAGGAGACATACAAGTGCAAATGCATACATAGAAGGAAGAGAGGGAATATAAATTTAGAATTTTTGAAAAAGAGCTGGTAAGTAAAATGCACATTCCCACTTCACATGCAAATTCAAGTTTTGATATTCCTAAGAATTTTAGGTTAGTGACCCCCTTTAATAGAAAAAGAAGTAGACATGGCAGTGTGAGCATTGGACTCTATTATTACAGAGTGCACCTTTTGGCAAAGCCCAAGACATCTATGCATTTCTGTCAGTACAGTAAAAATCTGACTATGATCTGGTGAAAAAAATGCATCGTAGATGATTACAAGTTAGTCCCTGAGGCTTATCGCCAAAAAATTGACTATGATCTGGTGAAAAAATGCTGGAAAATACTGCTCGTATTCTTTAGTTCCTGAAGTTCTTTTTTAAGCAAGTCTTCCACTCAGACTGATACAAACCCTTCTACATTTCAATCTGGCATAATGTTTTGAATGTTCAGATCTCTTCCTACGTGTATGTATTGTAAGAAGAAAAGTTATTTCTTATTGCTATAAATTGAAAAATAAACATCAGAATCAAGACAGACATAATCCAAATGCTCTTATTTCTATGAGGTCAATGTCATGGTCATGGTCATGTGTTGAAAGCAACACATTTGTTGGGTCAAATAAACTCCAGTCTGATTTTGTTATGGAGAATAGAATTATGAACCATTTATGTCTAAGGGTTTTATATCACTCTTTGGTGATTTGACCAATCCAGTCCTTATTCAAATTTTAAAGGACAGCTTATAGTCTTTTATTATCAGTTACATTGCCTTTTTCTGAAAAGTCTTCTTCTAATGAGAGTGTTCTTATTCAGGGAGTAGAGTGCAGCTTTGTCAATTTGTCATCAGACTTAGTCTCAGGACCTCTGACAGTAGGAACATTGCTTTACCCGTTGAGGACGGTCATTTATTACAAATTAATGACCCAGCTAAAGAACAGGTTGTGGTTAATCCATTTGTAACTGAAAAGTCATAAAGGTGATCATATTGAAAAAGAATACCCTGATTTAAACCCAGCTTATGCAGTTACTAGAGCTATGGCAAAGAAAGCTCTTGAGAATGATTTTGATAAGGAAAGTATTCCTTTAGCTGACACATGTATTGGTCAGGCTTTTGATGAGGTCACTCTCACTCCTTGTTTGGATCAATCACAATGTATTTTGAAGTTTAAATTAGTTCAGCTCCTTCAATTATTGTGTTTAGTGATCACAAATACCTAACATTCATCGGCAAGATGAACAAATCAAATCTAAGATTATTTGGGACTCTTACTGCAAAGTTTTCCTTGTTTGCTCACAGCTGGATGCAACTAGTCATAGGTGAGATTATAGTGTAAATTCATCTATTATAAAGTTGCAATGCAAGAGTGTTGAGGTATATTTACATGTGCAAATAAAGTAACATTCCTCCAGCATATTTATGAAATTGTCTTGATTCAGAAATTTAATTGTTGTATGATTGATCCAACCTCAAAACCCTGCTACACATTTTGCTCTCATCACCTTGCGTTGAAATTTGGTAGACGTTTGAACAATCTTAAACATTTAATTTTGTTCTGTTTGTTTTTTTTTTAAACTTTATAGGGAACTGAAATTGATAAGATGGTAGAGCATTAGACTTACAAGCCAGGGGTTGTTCAATACCTACCCAGAGCAGCTTTGGTTGACTGACTTGGTGTGTTTTTAGGAATGATGTGTAATTCACATTTTTTCAGCATAACAAAGACACCATTGTGTTTAAAACACTGGACACCAACACAATGAAACAGTATTTGTTATTTGAGAATTTTGATCATGTTGATTTTGTGGATTGTTAATTGGAACATAGATGTGGAAGCTGAATCTACTTTTTCTTAATTATATGTGTTCATATAACATATATACAGTATCCTTTCTTTATGCAGAGATTCCTGACAGCCTTGCTAACATGTCAGAGATCATGTGTGATTGAGTGACCAAAGAGCTTATTAAGGGGAAGAAGTGGAAACAAGTGGATGTCGTTGTTCGCAAATACCACAACAAAAATCATTCAGATAAAATGAAACGTTTTGCTACTTTTGTCGACATGGTTGAGGTGGTGGAGGACACCTCTTTCAGGACCACAGAGGATGTGAAGCTGCATATAATTGTTTCAATGTTGAGCAGTGGAACTTCGTTTGGCAAGGACGGTAAGTTTGGGAATGTATAACACACCTAACTGTCAGCATGGTAAGCCAAGACCTTCTGGCGCTTTATTTACTGTTTCCAAACATCTTGATCTGTGTTGCTTAAACTTTACTTACAACATAGACCTAGATTTGTCTTCACACAATTCATATTCAAGCAGTTCTGTTTCTATGGTGCTCAACATGTATTTTAAAAACATGACATAACATCAGAACGTCATGAGTTTTAGTGGAGGATTTGTGACATGCATTGTGTCATTTCAGGTGTTTATCACTGTATTGTAAGAATACTCTACAATTTTATAAATATGTATATGAGTGTCTCTGGGATAGATAAAATGGCAGATCCATTATGTACTGAAATTATATGAATTGAACATGTTTATAGGTCAGTGGGGGCCTCCAATTAAAGTTCAGGTGCAGTGGTTTAAATTTTGGTCATTGTTCAAATGTCGCTTGTTGTTAAATCTAGAATTTTTTTAAACAAGGGAAAACTTTTATTCTTCTGTTTCCTTGATTTGGGATAAAGATAAGCTAATTTGATTTGTTTAATACAGGTTACAAGGTGGTAAGTGATATATTGAATGAGTTTTAATTGGAATCGATTCACAGAGGCTATTTTAGTGGCAGTGATATACAGTGGGTTTGTTATGATTAGTATTATTCCATGCAGGCTACTACAATTGGCATTATTCCATACAGGCTACTAGAATTGGTATTATTCCATACAGGCTACCAGAATTGGTATTATTCCATACATGTTACTAAAATGGCAGTGATATACTGAGGGAGTGTTTTAATTGGTATTGTTCCATTCAAACTACTAGAATTGTTATTATCCCATGATGCAGGCTACTAGAATTGTTATTATTCCATACAGGCTATTAAAATTGGTATTATTCTGTACAGGCTACTAGAATTATTATTCCATACAGGTTACTATAATTGGTATTATTCCATGTGGGCTACTAGAATTGTTATTATTCCATACAGGCTACTAGAATCAGTATTATTCTATACAGGCTACTAAAATTGGTATTATTCCATGTGGGCTACTAGAATTGGTATTATTCCATACAGGCTACTATTCAAACTACTAGAAGTAGTATTATTCCATGCAACCTACTAGAGTGGCAGTGATATATTGATGGAGTGTTATAATCTGATTCATACATTTTACAAGATGGGCAATGATGTATGAAACAAACGTTAATATGTTATTTAATCCGTACTTAGGTAAAGAGAAAAATGATATATGGAGGGAGTGTTATAATTAGTCTTCACTGTACTAGAGTGGCAGTGATATATTGATACATTCATACATTTTACAAGATGGGCAGTGATGTATGTAAAAAGTGTTATAATGTTATTTAATCCATACGTAGGTAATGAGATGTGATATATGGAGGGAGTGTTATAATTAGTCTTCATTGTACTAGAGTGGCAGTGATATATTGATACATTCATACATTTTACAAGATGGGCAGTGATGTATGTAAAAAGTGTTATAATGTTATTTAATCCATACGTAGGTAATGAGATGTGATATATGGAGGGAGTGTTATAATTAGTCTTCACTGTACTAGAGTGGCAGTGATATATTGATACATTCATACATTTTACAAGATGGGCAGTGATGTATGTAAAAAGTGTTATAATGTTATTTAATCCATACGTAGGTAATGAGATGTGATATATGGAGGGAGTGTTATAATTAGTCTTCACTGTACTAGAGTGGCAGTGATATATTGATACATTCATACATTTTACAAGATGGGCAGTGATGTATGTAAAAAGTGTTATAATGTTATTTAATCCATACGTAGGTAATGAGATGTGATATATGGAGGGAGTGTTATGATTAGTCTTCACTGTACTAGAGTGGCAGTAATATATTGATACATTCATACATTTTACAAGATGGGCAGTGATGTATGTAAAAAGTGTTATAATGTTATTTAATCCATACGTAGGTAATGAGATGTGATATATGGAGGGAGTGTTATAATTAGTCTTCACTGTACTAGAGTGGCAGTGATATATTGATACATTCATACATTTTACAAGATGGGCAGTGATGTATGTAAAAAGTGTTATAATGTTATTTAATCCATACGTAGGTAATGAGATGTGATATATGGAGGGAGTGTTATAATTAGTCTTCACTGTACTAGAGTGGCAGTGATATATTGATACATTCATACATTTTACAAGATGGGCAGTGATGTATGTAAAAAGTGTTATAATGTTATTTAATCCATACGTAGGTAATGAGATGTGATATATGGAGGGAGTGTTATGATTAGTCTTCACTGTACTAGAGTGGCAGTAATATATTGATACATTCATACATTTTACAAGATGGGCAGTGATATATGTAAAAAGTGTTATAATGTTATTTAATCCATACGTAGGTAATGAGATGTGATATATGGAGGGAGTGTTATAATTAGTCTTCACTGTACTAGAGTGGCAGTGATATATTGATACATTCATACATTTTACAAGATGGGCAGTGATGTATGTAAAAAGTGTTATAATGTTATTTAATCCATACGTAGGTAATGAGATGTGATATATGGAGGGAGTGTTATGATTAGTCTTCACTGTACTAGAGTGGCAGTAATATATTGATACATTCATACATTTTACAAGATGGGCAGTGATATATGTAAAAAGTGTTATAATGTTATTTAATCCATACGTAGGTAATGAGATGTGATATATGGAGGGAGTGTTATAATTAGTCTTCACTGTACTAGAGTGGCAGTGATATATTGATACATTCATACATTTTACAAGATGGGCAGTGATGTATGTAAAAAGTGTTATAATGTTATTTAATCCATACGTA
Source organism: Unio delphinus (assembly GCA_029339505.1). NCBI lineage: Eukaryota > Metazoa > Mollusca > Bivalvia > Unionida > Unionidae > Unio > Unio delphinus. The sequence goes on along the minus strand of JAQISU010000287.1, from coordinate 1,544,487 downwards.
GGTAATGAGATGTGATATATGGAGGGAGTGTTATGATTAGTCTTCACTGTACTAGAGTGGCAGTAATATATTGATACATTCATACATTTTACAAGATGGGCAGTGATATATGTAAAAAGTGTTATAATGTTATTTAATCCATACGTAGGTAATGAGATGTGATATATGGAGGGAGTGTTGTAATTAGTCTTCATTGTATTATAATCATACTAGTATTATTTTTGCTAGAAAGGCCTTTAAATAACAATATAGTTTTTTAAATAACAATATAGTTTTTTAAATAACAATATAGTTTTTTAAATAACAATATAGTTTTTAAAATAACAATATATTTTTTTAAATAACAATATATTTTTTTAAATAACAATATAGTTTTTTAAATAACAATATAGTTTTTTAAATAACAATATAGTTTTTAAAATAACAATATATTTTTTTAAATAACAGTATAGTTTTTAAAATAACAATATATTTTTTTAAATAACAATATATTTTTTTAAATAACAATATAGTTTTTTAAATAACAATATAGTTTTTTAAATAACAATATAGTTTTTTAAATGACAATATAGTTTTTTAAATAACAATATAGTTTTTTAAATAACAATATAGTTTTTTAAATGACAATATAGTTTTTTAAATAACAGTATAGTTTTTTAAATAACAATATAGTTTTTTAAATAACAATATAGTTTTTTAAATAACAATATAGTTTTTTAAATAACAATATAATTTTTTTCAATAACAATATAGTTTTTTAAATGACAATATAGTTTTTTAAATAACAATATAGTTTTTTAAATAACAATATAGTTTTTTAAATAACAATATAGTTTTTTAAATGACAATATAGTTTTTTAAATAACAATTATAGTTTTTTAAATAACAGTATAGTTTTTTAAATAACAATATAGTTTTTTTTAAATAACAGTATAGTTTTTTAAATAACATTATAGTTTTTTAAATGACAATATAGTTTTTTAAATAACAATATAGTTTTTTCATTTGATTCCTCGTATGTTATTAATAGCTTATTGATTGTTCTTGATATTTTACGATTGGATGTGAGCTGCATGTATATAATATTCTTTCTAATACAGATGGAGGAGCGTTGCTTCAAGCAGCCATAAGTGAAGATCATTTCAAAGTCGTTGCAGAATTGTTGAAGAGAGGTGCTAGTCCATCTGCTCTCTCATTAGCCGCAGGGGATACACCAATACATGCTGCTCTTATGATTAGACTCGAAAAAGACAATGGTTAGTTTTATCATTTGACATCGACAATTTTCTACAACCTTTCCAACCTGTGGGACCATATCAGAGGTCTTGACTGTTTTGTCATTTATTTGAAACATTACTTGTTTCTGATATCACTGGAGTTTTTAATGTAAAATATTGTGTTATTTTCTCACTGTGTTTTGTTTGGTTTAGGTATTTTTCTGCCTAACTGAAGCCCGTTATTGTTAATTTCTTATGTAGAAGAAATATGAATTACATTCTATATTATCTACATTATTCACCGTTTTATATTAGCTAGGAATGAACACCATTTTACCTGAAATGTTGGTCGCTGTAAAGGATGTTAGAGCACAGGTGCCTTTGAATTGTCCTTGCACCTATAGTGCACTGGCCGTCCTATATTGTCTAAGATAATGTTATCAAGCTCTCACTTCTAATTTTTCTCATTGCTACTTTTGTCTCCTTTAATTCCATTATCATAAGCTACATCTCCTATTTAGATACACACTTTCCTCCTGTTTTTAAATTCATTGGACTCACTATACTCATTGTTAAACTTCAGCCTTTTTCTGTATTTTAGTCCCCAATTTTCACCCACAAATCCAACATAACCACTTAGAAAGCTGTTATCTACTTTATTTGGTGTCAGATTGGCTTATTGCATCAATTGTATTCACTACACAAATGAGGGAAGCTTTCTACTTGTATGACAAAGAGGATGGTTAGCTTGACCTTTGTGTGAGGACTGGGGGTTAGTGACTTCGTGTATATGCTGACTGTGTACCATCAGCTTATGCCAATGGCTTATCAAACGAAGCGCGTGCTCAATGGCTTATCAAACGAAGCGCATGCTCACTATATGCAAAAATTAAATAGTATTAAAGATTATAAGGGTCTACCTGATCTATATAATCTTAATTTTGGATGGATGTCAGACCCCAGCATTTTGCCAGACTTAACATTTGGGGATATTTACTGCTACCTGGTTGATACACCATCTTTTTACTCCGCCGAGACGATGAAGTCTTTTAAATCTCTTGATGCGTACAGGTAAGCGTATAAAACAATATATTTATTTTTTATCACTATAAGAACCTATTGTATATTTCTATTTTGGAAATAAACTAAAGGAAACCAGACGTGTAAAAAATTTGCTGTAGGTTTGAGGGGGGACGGTGTGCGAATCGAAATAGTACAGTAGTGTTTGCATCAACTCATATTTTTATATGAGCAAATTAACGTTCCCACATATCTAACATTAGTAACAAAATTGCCCATTTAAAAGTAGATTTTAATTAAACTTAAGTTATATGAAGCGCGGCAGAATTGTGCATTAAATCACTATGATCCATGTTTTACTACACGAACATAATATTTTGTATTTCTGAACAACCAGTACTGGCATTTGTTTTTCTTCGTCTTCCAGTTATGTTGACAGTGGGCATGTGAAGGAAGTGTATTATCATTGTATTAAAGAGGACAGCCCTGTCTGCTTCCTTTCTGCTAAGGTGACACCGTCGCAGAGAATGAAAGAAAAGCCGCACAACCCTTGGGTGTGTCTAAGAAAAAAGGAAGCTACAGTCCAGTGTGCACATTACACTTGCATGGCTGGGTAATAAATTGTTGCTTCATGCTTTGCAAATAATTGTTAAATTTGTATATAGGCATCTGGTGATAAAAATATTGAAGTTGGAAAAAATAATTTAAAAGGATGATAGCTGTAAACATAACATTATTTTTAAATGATCCAATAAACTGCATATATAAGAAAAGATCTATAGTTTCTAATGCATTGACATCCCAGCCAGCACATTTGTTGCAAAATTGTTTTATTTATACCATTTGGATAATGCGGGATTTGGAATTTATGATTTAACACACGTCAAACCACTTCAGCCTTAGAAATACACCAAGATAACAGAACTATTCAAATTAAAAAATATTTAACTTAAAACTTACTTGGGGGTATAATTAACATGTGAAGAATTATTAGAAAATAAAATTTGTCTAAACGCATGGGTTTTAATTGTAGGCTTGGAGAAGTATTCAGCCATGTGGCTTGGAGAAGTATGCAGCCATGTGGCTGCTGTTCTTTTCAAGGTGGAAATTGTAGTTCGACTTGGCATGACGCAAACATCATCCACTAGTCAAGCATGCAAGTGGAACAAGAGTTTTTGTGATGAGGTAAATATTATTATTCAAGTGTTTACAGGAAAGTGCCATCTAAAAGATATTTGACAAAATGAAAATCAGATTAAGTCAAAGTATGTCTATGGTACTTCCCAACCAATGAATCAGAATTGTATTGGATACCATTTTAACACCTTTTTATTATATGAGCTGCTACTTTAAAAGAAAAATGACAAGTCTTTTCTCTGTTTTAGCTGGAGCTCATGACAGTTGATGAGTTCCAAGGTTTGGTTGGTTCTAGGAGTTAACCAGTTGAATCCATTATACCAAGTGGAAATAACCAGCTGACATCAATGGATATATTAAAGTCAATCAAGGCTGCATGTCCAGATGCTGCTTTTTCTTCCTGTATCCCACCTCTAGATGGAGAGCTACAATCTGAATCTGTAGTTGAGACAAAGAAAGCATTTCCACCACTTTTAGATTCTCTTACTGATGAGACATTTGTAGGCCTTCCAACACAGGATAAACAGCAGATGTTTGATAAGATTTGGAGTAATTACACCTGCTCAGAAGAGAAAGTGATAATGTTGGAAAAAATGACAAGATCACAGTCAGTGTGTATACTGTGGTATAGATACAGGCAAGGTCAAATTACAGGTACAAAATCCCATGATGTCCTAGTAAGCAGAGCAGACATTATGCCAGACACCCTAGTTAGAAATATAATGGGTTATTCTACATTTGACATTATCAGAAAGCTGGCTGTAAAATGGGGAATAAATAATGAAGAAAAGACAAGATATTGTTTCATTAGTACCATGAGTAGTCAGCATACAGAGTTTGAAGCCCGATGGACAGGGTTCCTAATTAGCACAGAGGATTCAGTTTTAGATGTCTCAAGCGATGGATTTACCAAATGTAAATGTTGCGGAAAGGGGGTCATTGAAATTAAGTGCACCTACAAACACAGGGAGTCATTACTGTCAGATGCTGCAAAGAGTGATAAAGGTTTTTGCTTGACAGACGATTTGACACTAAAAGCAACACACAGGTATTTCACACAAGTGCAACTCCAGATTCATGTCCATCAAGTACAATATTTTGACTTTGTTGTGTTTACCAGCAAGGTGTATCACTAAAGTATGACGCTGCGTTCAGCCAGAAGTTGGTGATGGCATGCAGATAGTTTTTTTTGTCATTGGTTCTACCAGAAATTGTGACTCGAGAACTTAAAAATGAAATTATTGATGCTTCTGAGAATGATAATGTGGCCAGATATTGCATATGTGATCAGCAAGAATACGGAAAAATGATACAATGTGACAATGATGAATGCTCATTCCAGTGGTTCCTTTATGCATGTGTAAATGTGCGCTGAAAACCAAGGGAAAAATGGTACTATCCCCGCTGTAAAGACAATTAGTTTTTAAAATTGTCATATAGTGAATGGTACACATGGCAGAGAGAGAGAGAGAGAGAGAGAGACATTAATAACAATAATGGTTTATTTATAGCGGATCACTCATTAGTCAGGGATTGTTCTCCTTGATGCCCTCTTAAGAGTATAACAATGCACATTATATAAAGCCAGCAATAATTACTGTTTATTTTAACATGTTTTGTAATAAAATACTAAATTCATTATTTTTTAGAATCACCTACATGCTCATGATATCTCTGCTTAAATACACAAATATTTTAATTTTGTATTACTTTTGTTAATTACCATCCTATTTTGTTTTGTAGCTTTCAGTATAAAAACTATGATGTTCACAATTGTCACTGGAAAGAGAAAGAGTCCATGCAAAATGAAAACAAAATCATGGGGATCAGTGACGCAACATTTATTTAATACAAAACGTGTCTAGTCCTCAAATTTCAGAGATCAGCATTATTTGATTTTCTACAGGGCATGAGATGAATATGATTTTGTTTTGAAATAAATATGCTCTTGAAATACAAAATATCTTTTTTGTTTATGTTAATATTAATAATATAATAATAATGAGGACTTTGTATAGCACCTAATCTTTCGAAGCTCTAAGCGCTTTACACCATCTATAATGATATGACTGCACTACAGAAAAACAAATGAAAAAACAATGAAATTGGAAAACATACAAACATGCTGAAACATAAGATACAAAACATTATTAGGTCTCTATTATTCATGAAATCATGGCTTTAAAATGCTGGACACTTAATTAACCAGCTTTGGCTGTAGGTTACTTAATGATGCACAGATGGCCATGATATTAATTGAATGAGGTACTATCCTCAAGTTCATTGCTTTTTTCAACCTCCCTAGCACTTAGTTGGTTCTTTCCCTTAGTAAATGCAGGCATGATCAAGTGAGCATTTCGTGATGCAACTCCTTCTGCTATTATGAAACCTCTGTTAGCCAGAACCTGATCATCATACTCGAGTAGATCCAGGAATCCTGACCGCAAAGTGATCACTTTGTCAGAGATCCTGCCACCAAAGGCTTTTGAAATAAAACTAACAGAACCCGTTGGAGTAATGGCAATGCGAAACTTTATTGTATTGTGATGCTTGTAATTTGACCGTGAAGTTGCACGTGCTGTCAAGTTCCCTGGCCTCTCTATGAAATTTTGCAGCAGTCAATAATAACACGACACTGTTTGTATGTTTCTCTGAATATATAAGGCAGATTCATGTGCACTGTCTCTCTATTTGGCCATTACACCAGAAAAAATAAAACAGAAAACATAATTTCCTGGCAAGCTGTGTCAGCCCTTGATTAAGAATATCGGACACAACTGATTGTGACACTGAATCTGTATGCAAGATCCTGGTGTTGAATACTGAGTCTTAACTTCATCAAAATCAGAAGAACTGAACCAGGGGACAAAGCTTTACACATGGGAAGAATATCTGACAAGTATTGGACCATCCAAGCAAAGGAAGCGTGGTGGGGCAGTCCAGTAAAGAATCTTGTCCTAGCATCTTTATCATCGTGCTCAAGAAAATAGTTCGTAAACTTGACAGCATTAAGCTGTTGTTGCAGGGAACGATTTTCCTCCTGCAGTCTTGCAAGCTCATCCATGGCTTTTTCATTTTAATCCTAAGATCGGCAATCATTCGCAGGCAAGTGTCATGAAGATCACCTGTAAAAGAAGAAAAATGGCAGTTATTGGATGCAAATGACGGTTGCATATTATGAAGTAATTGAGGCATACAATATTAATAGAAGCGAATGCTTATCTAAATATAATCAAACTATGGTCATTTACAGAAATATTACCATTACTTTTTATTTACTTTTCAAACTATACAACAAGAGTATTACTCTAAATTTCTAAAGCTAAATGTGTATTTCCTTATATTATAATAGCTTGTTTTTGTTATGTTATTCTGAAATATTACCTGCATGATTGTCACAGCTTTGTAACATGTTCTCACTGGGTAGAATTAATATCTCATTGGTTGAATTGCTAGGTCAAGAAGGGATTCTGCAGCAGACATATCAAGTTTTTTATGTGCCTCCAATTCCACTTGACCTTGTTTTGTAGCTGACCGATTCTGGATTCTCTCAAATATCTTCTTGGATGACAATGGATCGGCAGTGCTTACTGTATATCCCATGTTGACATTAGGTACATAATCTGGGTCATTAGGACTGTCACTCTTCTTGCCTAAAATTATATATATATATATATATATATATATATATATATATATATATATATATATATATATATATATATGTGTGTGTGTGTGTGTGTGTGTGTGTGCGTGCGTGCGTGCGTGCGTGTGTGAAGTGGAACCAATTCGATACGTTAATTGTCATGAAACAAATTAGACATTAAACTGCCATGAAAGCTTTATCTAAAGGATAACATGTATAATAGTTATTCTCGTAGATCATCGAAAACCCATTATGTACAAAAGGGGAAGGGTAATGTACATAGTTTCCAAGTGTTATCGTTCAATGTTATATTAACTTGGTTTATAAAAGATTACCAACATAAAAGCTGGAGCCAGAATTCTTTAATGTTGTTTTATCAATGACAAAACATTACAACTTGTGGTTTAATCGTGGGAAAAAAAATTAAACATGGGGTGTGTGTATTGATTTTAAAGAGCTTTAAAAACACGTTTAAAGATTTATCGTGATAGCTTCTGAAAAACTAGCGACAAGAATCAATGATTATTGCAATAAATGTCACTGTTAAACAGCAGTATATTTATATGAGTAACTTTGATGTTTACTGTACCCGAAATAAAGTGGTTCCCGCACACGCGATCGTACTCAGTTGGAATCCAGCTTTTTTGGTTAATCGCAACCAACCATTTCTGCCTTTTAGATGGATCCTTTGGTTTAAAACGTCTAGCACAATTAACGACACAGCAAGACATGACCATTGTTAACAATGGTAACATGTATATTTCCGGAAATATGGCCGCCATCGCTTAACTGCTCGAGATTGGCTCTTCCGAATTTGTGCTATATTTATGATATGTGTGCTTGTTCTCTATTATCATCTACATTATTGTGTTTCATCATGCATTGGCTGTTCATTCGTATGTGTTAATTCATCTCCTTGTTTTGGAAACGAGAACAATTCAAATTTTTCTCAGTTGTTTTGTCCCAATATTAAGACGTCATTTGTTTTTGAATAAACCGCCGTCATGTGACCACTTACATTACGACGGACCCTCATTAATTGGATTAAATGACCACACCTTGGTTCTAGATACTGCATTGTGCTCAAGACTAAACGAACTGGGAATACATTCATCATTTCTTAAATGTAAACGGAAGCGAAAAAAAACGTTCTTTCAAAGCTGGCCGGCGTAGAACAGGAAGAAGAATTCCAGTTATCTCCCTTTCGCCCGTAAGGGATAAACAACTTAAAAATTCTTCCGTTAATTTTAATAACCTGGTTCAAATTCCTCTTAAATCATCAACTGTTGTGTCAACTATCCCAGAGATACCACTACGTATTGCATTCTTCAACGCTCAGTCAGTAGGATCACCAGAAAGCGCATAGAAATTGTTAATTTTATCAACGACCAGAATATTAACTTCTTCTTCCTGACAGAAATTTGGTTAAATTCCGCAGGTGATGAATCTAAGTGTGCGGATGTAACACCCAGCGATTACTCCATCAAGTCGTTCCCCAGAAACTCTCACGGAGGTGGAATTTCTGTAATTACGAAGAATTCCGTGATCAAATGCCTTAAGTACAACACAACCTTTAATTTATGCCACACATCGTTTGAACTAGTCCAAACAAAGCTCACAGTGGAACAAAGGTCAGTCCATTTTTTCTGTCTCTACCGTCCTCCTCCTAGTAGAAAAAACAAGCTGACTGAATCTCTCCTTTCGGAGCAGTTTCCAAATATTCTGAGTATGGAAATTCGATAGGTGGCAACCTAATTATTCTTGGAGATTTCAATTTTCACTTTGACTGTCCTGGAAAACCGTACATGTCATAACTCCTAGATTCCATTCATGCTTTCAATCTTAAACAGTCAGTTACCCAACCCACTCATAAACTTGGTCACATTTTAGACTGGTGTCTTTATAGACCTGATGATAGTATTCTGCAATCCACCCTTGTATCCCACGAACTTGCATCGGATCACCTCTGCATTGCGTGCCATCTCAACGTATCTCTCAACTAATCCTCCACCTCTATTTGCTACTAAGATAAGAGAAACCTCCGTATGATAAATAGAACCAAATTCATGCATGATATCCAAGAAAACCTAACAATTTTCTTACATCCAAAAGCGGAACAACTTGATAACTGCCTGCGTTCATTGCTTGAAAAACGTGCCCCAGCCACCAAATGCAGAGTATCAATAAAAAAAAGTGTTCTTCATGGTATAGCAGTGTTAGGGACCAGCTTCGTACTGCTAAAAGACATCGCCGAAAAGCAGAGAGGTTTTGGATTTCCACCAGACTCACTATTCATAAACAAATCTACGAAGCCGCTAAGAAGAACGTCACAAACATAGTCCATTTAGCAAAATCATCCCACTACAGTACTAAGATCACGGAGAGTTGCAGCTGCAAAGAGCTATTCGAGATAACTAACAAACTAATGTCAAGGAACAAATGTACATCACTTCCAACAACCTTCTCTCCACTAGACCTATGAGACCAATTTGCAAATTTCTTCGATGAAAAAATACAAACCATAAGAGATAAACTTGACAGCACAATTTCAACTGATTCGTCACCATGCAGTTATGATGTAGAATTTCAGCGACAACCGTTAGAAGCATTTGAACCTGTTTCTATTGATGAAAAGTGCACCAAAGTCTTGTGAACTTGATCCAATTCCGACATCACTGCTGCTTGAGTGCTTAGACCCAATATTGCCTTCACTAACTGATGTTATTAATATCTCTCACTCATCAAGGGAATTTCCATCATTTTTCAAAACTGCCATCGTAAAGCCACTGCTGAAGAAACCAACTATGGACCATAACGATTTAAAGAACTACCGCCCAGTTTCTAATCTCCCATTCATATAAAAAATTCCTAGAAAAGGTTGTTCTTACTCAACTTGTATCTCATTTGAATTCAAACAGTCTTTTTAGCAATGTATAGTCTGCATATCGCCCTTGCCACAGTACGGAAACTACTCTTCTGAAAGTATTTAGTGACATTCTCTCTGCTTTGGACAGTGGAAAGACTACAGTCCTCACGCTCCTGGATTTATCTGCAGCCTTTGACATAATAGACCATGATATATTTGTTCACCGTCTCCAGCATATATTTGGCATTCAGAATATAGCCTTACAGTGGTTCAAGTCCTACTTAGTCAACAGGACACAAATTATATCTGCAAATGGAATACACTCCAGCCCAGTTGATGTATGTTGTGGTGTTCAACAGGGATCTGTTCTTGGACCTGTTCTCTTCATTCTGTACACTCAGCCGCTCTCAAGTGTCATAGACCATCACCCAGTGTGGCACCTATTGTACGCTGATGACACCCAAATATACAGGTCTAGCCACCCAACTGAAGTTGATGCTACCATCCATGGAGTAGAGAAGTGCATTTCTGATGTGAAATCGTGGATGACATGTAACAAGCTGCAGATGAATGATAATAAAACTGAGGCTATTCTGATCACAACACAAAGACTTTCTCATTCACATCCTTTACCTCAGACAATAAATATCAGCAACACCAACATTAAATTATCACAGTCAGTACCGAACCTAGGCGTTACTCTTGACAGTACTCTCACATTGCACCAACATGTCATGAACATATGCAAGGCTGCATAATTTTATCTTGAATTGAGACGCATCAGTTCCATTCGTAAATAACTTTCAGTTGATGCCACTAAAACACGTGTGTGTTCATTAGTACTTTCAAGACTGGACTATTGTAATTCAATTAAGTCTGGTTCGTCGCAATATTTAATCCAGAAACTTCAGAAAGTTCAAAACACAGCTGCACGGATCATCTTTAGGGTACCTCGATCAGAGCACACCTCACCACTGCTCTGTACCCTACACTGGCTATCAATTTGATACAGAATCAAACACAAAATTTGTTCTCTGTGCTATGTTTCAATGACAGACTCCAGTCCATCATACCTATCCAGCCTCACCCATGTGTACACACCAGCTAGATCCTTACGCCCTTCTTCTGATAATCGTATACTCATTGTTCCCAAGGTGAAAACAAAGTCATATGGACAACGTTGGTTTGCACACTAGGGCCCGGTGACGTGGAACGAATTGCCCATTGAAATTAGACACAAAGACACAGTGGTCCCTTTTAAGAGTGCTCTTAAGACTCACCTGTTTCGACTGCAGGGTGAAACTTATCGACCTAATTATGTTTTGTATCTTATATGTTTTTATGTTGTCCAATTTCATTGTTTTTGTTATTTGTTTTTCTGTAGTGTAGTCATGTCATTATTGATGGTATAAAGCGCTTAGAGCTTTGAAAGATTAGGCGCTATACAAAGTCCTCATTATTATTATTATTGTTATTAACAAGCGTATTCAGTGCAATATGGAGTAAGCCTACAGTCTTTCTGCCAACCAGACGAGGGAAATCCCCCACGTGATCATGCCCGTGACGTCACGGCGATGTTCATATTTAGATACATAATTAAAACCTCTCCCGTGTGAAACCGTCCTCGATCCACACAGCTTATGGATTTTAAAAGAAAATTTTCTCAGAGCCATATCAATTTCTTACCAATAATGTAAGGTTTGTACGAGAAGCCAATTGGTTTCCTGTACAACTCATTTCACCTGGAGTCAATACGTTTGTATCGACATTCAATTGAAAAGCTAAGTGTGGCCACTGTGACATCGCCAGATGCTATTTGCAGAATAGTCAAAGATGGGATTCTGGAACTAGAAACGAAAGGTATGTAATAGATAAGTCATATATAAAAACCTAGATGATAATTACTAGCATATCAATCAGTATACATGGTGTTCTTAAATATACCACAGGAATCTGACAACATGAATTACCCTTATCAATAATATATATATATATATATATATATATATATATATATATATATATATATATATATATATATATATATATATATATATATATATATATATATATATATATATATATATATATATATATTTCGCAGTATTTTATCGATAAAACGTCAGACTCCTGTGCTGAAATAAAGTGGTTCCCGCACACGCGATCGTACTCAGTTGGAATCCAGCTTTTTCGGTTCATCGCAACCAACCATTTCTGCCTTTTAGATGGATCCTTTGGTAGGCGGTAAAATGGTATGTCCTTTGGTTTAAAACGTCTAGCACAATTAACGACACAGCAAGACACGACCATTGTTAACAATGGTAACAAGCGTATTGGTTTAAAATCAAATGATTTAACCTAGCAAATCAAATGATCAATCCAGATTCCAAATGATGTGGTGTCACATGAAATGATTTAACGAACAAAACCGAATGACGCATTTAAGTTTCAAATGACGTGGTATTAAATGAAATGATGTAGAGTGAAATGAAATGATTTAACCCATCAAACGGAATGATTAATTCAGATTCTAAATGATGTGTGATTTGAAATGATATAGCATGAAATGAAATGATTAAACCCCAAAAATGAAATAATGAATTACGATTTCAAATGATGCGGTGTTAAATGAAATGATCTGGTATTAAATAAAATGATTTAAAGAACAAAACGGAATGATGATATATGCTTCCAAATGACGTGCTATTAAATAAAATGATGTAGTCTAAAATGAAATGATTTAACTCAGCAAATAAAATCATGAATTTAAATTCCAAATGATCTGGTATTAAATAAAATGATATAAAGAATAAAACGAATTGATGAAATCTGCTACATACATCACAGAACATGTTTTAACTTTTTATCATATCTCAGCCACGGACGCCCAAGTTTCCAACTGTCTTGAAATTTTCAGGACTTATTCATTCATCATTCATAATGTGGTGTTGCACTTGAAGCACTACATGTAGATGATGTTGGACTGCAATGTTTATCATCGGGTTCAGTGACTGTTTTGTCTGATGAATTTGCACTAAATCCAAACGCCGTTAATTTTGTTAACTTAGGAGGAGATGATGAACACGCAACGTCTAACTTACGTTTGCTTATGTTAATGTTGCACTGGCGACAGATATAATTGTAATTGAGATTTTTTTCCCATTTGCTTTGTATTTACACACCGTAGTCGGTACTTCAAAGGTTATCAGTTGTCTATCAAGGCGCAGCAAAACTATTGTATTGGTATATGTAAAAACAACAAAAGGATTAGCCATTCAATTAATTGTATATTCAGAAGTCGATCCATTGTAGGTATAGTATAGTAGCATGATTGACTGTATCACTGCCTACAGTACTCAGCCCAGATGTCAGCATAAGCAGATTATGATGCAACAATGCACTGTAAAGATGGGATGATCAATACGAACAAAGGATCGTTTGTGTAACATATTGATTCCAATGCATTGCTTAGTCAAGTTTGTGGCTTAATTTCTTTCTCCCTTTTAATTTATCCAGTCCAAATCCATGATTGTATGTACAAATTAAATAACCAAAAAGTCTGTCGCCAAAAAAATCGCCAGATGGGATATTTTTGTCGCCAATAAGAAGAAAAAATATCGCAATTTGCGACATTGGCGAAGCCCAGGATGATCCCTGCTTTTGGCCTAATCATTACGATTTTGTTCACTAAATTACGGGTAAACATATATTGATTATGTTTTTTCCGGTATATGCACTTTCCAAAATCGCGTTTTTATTAACATTCCATTAATCCCACAGACCGTATTTTAGAAAAGACTGCTTTACGTAACTACACTATAAGAGTACGCTTGTCCGTGGACTTGCACTTTCCTAACAGTATCATGTCCTATTTATAGCAAACTTTGTTCTACTTTCCCTCGAATTTTATAAAGAACAGACTGGTTTTCTAATTTTAATCTTTATGCGCAGATTCTTTCTTCTAATTCAATATTTAGTGCGGATCAGTCAAAAGGTATTTGGCGCTGAAAACAATTATTTTATTTTAGTCTATGCATATATGAGAGTAATAATATGGGACGATCTAGGCCCAATGGGAAATCCAGTCAAAAGGTATTTGGCGCTAAAAACAATTATTTTATTTTAGTCTATGCATATATGAGAGTAGTAATATGGGACGATCTAGGCCCAATGGGAAATCCAGTCAAAAAGGGCTTGGGACCTTCTAGGCCCAAAAGTCGTGGGACCCTCTAGACCCAAGGGAAATTGAACATGGGAATATTATTTGGGACCTTCTGGCGACAAGGGAAATTTAACATGATGGGTCTGTATAGCATCAAGGGAAATTGAACATGGTGGGTCTGTATAGCGTCAAGGGAAATTGAACATAGTGGGTCTGTATAGCGTCAAGGGAAATTGAGCATAGTGGGACTATCTAGCGACAAGGGAAATTTAACATGGGAAATATTATTTGTATTTATATATGGGTCTGTCTAGCGAAAAGGGGAAATGGAGGCAAAGAAAGCAAATATCTTTTCGAGGTATATGAGTGGCCCTGAAAACAAACCACACAATCTCCTATCAAAACAGAAGGGAAGGAAATTAAAATCACACAATCTCCTATGCACACAGAAGGAAAGGAAAATAAAACAAGGATAATTAAAAACATCATACATTCTATGTCAAATATGTTCATTGTTTTCGTTCATTCATCATTTTTAAAAAAAAGTTAGTATGATATTTATTGTCGACTAACTTCTTAACATGTCTCAAATTTAAGGGATGTCCTGTGTTTCTCGGCACACGCTATAAACAATGTTGCCAAGTTGTTACAAATTTAAGTCGAAGGGAAAAAAGCAGCAGCAAAATATGCTTTGTTATATCGACAGTCCAAGATGCGTGTTTTAATTTGAAATTCAAAGTTAACCATAGGCAGGGTCATAAAGTGCAATGTCACTCGCGGCAATCATTGTTATATTGTTACAATTCTTCCGAATGTGTGTTTTCGTTGTGGTATTTTTATTTCAAAGTTAGCCATAAGCAGGGTTATACAGTGCAAGATCACTCCCGTCATTCTTGAAATAGTTTTGTATTGGTTTCCTTTCTTAAAAACGGTAGATCTCATGATTAAAAAAAAATTCCGTGACACATTGCAGTGCCAAAAATAAAGACAAAGCTCTGGCAACTGAATTGTACAAGTTTGTCAACTCAAGATTTTATTTCATCCAACGATTTACTGATTGGCTATTTGTAAGGGTGTAGCGTTTGAAAAACAAATTACATGACAAACGAAAATTATGGTGCCTACTGATTAAAATTTTTCAGAGGTATCTTCAAACGGGAACATCTGCCATTAGGATTTCAATGAAACGTATTACGACGGAGAGAGAGAGAGAGAGAGAGAGAGAGAGAGAGAGAGAGAGAGAGAGAGAGAGAGAGAGAGAGAGAGAGAGAGAGAGAGACTATGTTATACCTACTTTTAAAAAGAATCAGGACACTTACGCTAGTTTTTATGGTATATTTTCCCTTAGAAAAATTCAAAGAAACACACACATCCCACTAAGAAAATCGATTCCATAGGAAAGGTCCACGATTTTAAAATATCACCAGAGTGAACCGATGACAAATACGAGTAAAATGTTCTCACAAAATAGTTAATCCAAATACGCTGTGATGTATCTGACTCTAAAATTGACATAATTTACGTGGGATCGCCCAGGGTACGATTGTTCTTGCTTTAATTTTACTTCTTTTTTTATATAAATAATCTAGCGGTGAAACACGAACTATCTCGATGCTAGGTGAAGAGCTACTGAAGTCAATTCGAAGTGAACGCGGTAAGAAAATTAGTATAGCCAATGAAATTGTTTATGATGAGTGGTGATGCAATGTTTTGTACGAAGATAGTATGGCAAAATAATAAATACGCTCTCAAGTAGCAGCAGAGGGGGTGAATCAGACAACATTTTTAGACAAGTTTTCACTGAAATCAGGCTTAAAACAATGAAATCAATGACATCAGGCCCAAAAAAGTCAATGACATCAGGCCCAAATGTGTGTGTGAATCATGGATTAGGTCCAAAAAAAATCAATGAAATTAATGAAATCAAAAACTTTTCAACTATTACATTTTTTTGGGAAAAGGGACTACAACGTCGTTGTCACTCACCCTCTCTGCTGCTATGGGTTAACCGAATATTTGATCCAGTCCGATACGATATCGTGTTCGAGGGACGAAAATCACTACGACTTTACAAATAGACTAATCGCTAACACCTCCTCTTATAAATCAATCAGATTATTAGACTGGTCAGTGAGTTTGAAATTAATTCTGGTTAATGAATTATTATGACATCGCATATAGACTGGATTCACCGGGGATTCAATTATTAAAAACCCTGGAGGAGCTATTGGTGCAAATGAATACAAAATATATCCTTGCTGAGCTTGATTTGATCGTTCGAGATTAATTTGATAGCTTCCTTCGATAACATCACATACTAAATTGAGCGCAATCACCGATGAAATATTCACATTGAACGGAGCAATATGCCTGCCGCCACCATCTGGGTCATTATTGTGTTTGAGGATTTTTATTTCCGGTGATGCTGTTTTTTTCCACGCATCATGAATTATTTTAAAACCAACATCGATGGCATCATTGAGAAGTTTTTTTAGTTTTGGTACGTTATATCCTCGTAGTTTGACTGTTGGAATATCTTTGACGGGGATATTTAAGTTCAATGCAAATGTTGTTCTCGTTTGGGGGTTATTGTGATCTAATATATCCTGAATAATTTTTAGGTTAAATGTTTCCATGTCATTGATGATTTTGTTACATGTTTCTACAACGCTGATAAATTCATCTCGAGTGAGAGTACCGGATTTAAGGGATATTAACAACAATGAAAAATCTTTATTCATTGCTGTGAAATTTTCAATGATTTTAGGTTCGTTAACAAAAAAATGATGATATCCCTTTATTTCCTCCTCTTCTCCAATTGGTCGATATACTAAACTAAAAAACTCTATAGTAAATCTATGATCTTTATAACTCTTTATTGGATTATCAGGTTTTATTCTGTCGGTGATATAATCAGATTTTTGTGGTTTTGGTAAATCAACGGTTTTTCCCCCGGGTGGGATTTCAGGCCATCCCAGTACGGTTCTAATAGAACTCTGATAGATATCTACGACGTATCCTTCTGTGCTTATTTCAATGGCAGATGATAGCGTCGGCACATGAACTGTTATAGCGATTTTTGATTCTTTTCCAGTAATCGATTTTATTCTACGCGCGAATTCATCATTGATTTGTTCAATTTGGTATGATCCGGTTGGTATGGAAACAACATTCCAGTCTGGGGTACCGTCTGGTTTATTCTTATTTGCAAATACCAGTGAATTATTGGGATGTTGACCACCAAATGATTTTGACCTAATATTTGGCCAACTGTGGTATACTCGTAATTTTGCTAGCGCTATCTCCTTCACTGGGACCGGAGAGGGGAAATTCACACTGAATTTTGGATTCGTTGAGGTTATTGAGATCATGCTTGTTTGTACTGGGTTTGTGTTCTCCACTATTTGTTGAAGTAATTCCATCGGTGTTGTCATTGTTATTATACTCATGTTTTTGTATTTCTAATTTTGACATCGCAGAATCATATATACCTACCATCGCTGAAAACTCACTCTCTGATATAATTGTATCATCGAGCGATGACGATATCAATGAGGATAATTGCGAGTATGCAGTAGACACAACATGAAATTGAATTATGTAGTCTTGTAGTTTCCGTTGGCTGCATGAGGATATTTTTTTTGTGATTATTGAAATAATTCCAGCGATTGTTGTTTGCCGCAGAAATGCAAATTGGAACAGCTATCGGAGCCATCATTGTCACTGAAGACAGTATAATACCGGCTCCGGTGATTACACCACTCACAGCGTACACAGTAACATCAATTGCGGTAATTCTCCTGCGATATTTTTTAATTTTCATTGCATACTCCTCAGACAGGGTTTTGAGTCTAGTTTGATATTCTCTGACCTGATCATAGCGATATTGCGATGATGAAATCATTTTTTATTTTAAATACGCTAGCGTTTTCAATTACGATTTACTTAAATTCGCTACGAATTCCACATACCACGTTGTTGAGACCCTAACCAAATTTTCATCAGTAGATGTGATTGTAAACTTTTCAGTTGTATTCTTGTCGATGATCGTTGAAATCGTATTATTGACCCCGGATGAACTGGACAATAAAATATTAAATTGAGACAATGGTGTTACTAGTGTTAATCGATAAATACCCTTAACGGTTGCAGTGATATCTAATTTGTTGTTTGTAGGTGTCCACTCAAATGATCCGTGTTGGATTGTGAATACTACGTTGTTGGTTTTCTCATGAGGAATTTTTGTTTTTTCAATGGCTGTTATCATCCTCGAAAGATCACCTTTGATGGCTTCGATGGAAGTTTTCGTCTCATCGATGGATTTTTTAATATCAGGGAGTTTTAGTTCAATTTTATCGAATGTAGTTCCAATAAATTTATCAATGATATTTCTACGAAATGCGGTAAACTGTTTTATGTGTTCTTCGGTTTTAGATTGAAGTGTTGCTAGTTCTAACGCAGAATCGTTGAGAGTTTTAAATCGATCTGTAATCGTCGAAAAAAGTACGCCTGGTTTGAGTTTACCCTGATCGGAAAATAACGCGATAGTATCCTCGATTGCGTTTTGTTGTTTAACCAAAATATCATCCAGAGAAATATTACTAGATTTAAATTTACCCTGTTTGTCCTGAAATACAACTATTTCATTCGGGTCAACACTTGCTAAATTCAACGTCTCAGCTATTTCATCTTTGATCTTTTTTGTTATATCACCGGTTGCAGTGTCATCGGGTTTGGGTTTCAAAGATCTCCCCCAAATATCAATCATGTTATTGTAAAACTCTTTCTCTCTCTAAAAAGGGATTGCTGGTGTAGTCATTTACGACAATGTGTGGTGGTTTTCTAGATGCTGAAATAGCATCAAGAACATTTAATACTTCACTGCCGCATATTGGTGGGTCATTGATTTGTTGTGTTGGTAGCGTAGAATACCAAGTCTTCATTGGAAATTGTTTTATGCAACGCATAAACTCTTTTGGTGGGGCTAATCCATATGAATCAAAATAGACAATCCCACGTGGATCAATAGCGTATGCAACCCAGTGAGTTCCAGGTCCGGTGCTGTTATCGAGATTAATAATACCTGTTTCAGTTTTGTTTGGTTGATGTGGTAATTGATCTTTCATAAAAAGACCTCTGAAATTTTTAATCACTAGTTTTTTAGCTGCATCCATTAAATCAAAATTGGACATAGGAACCATCAAAGATTTGGGAACCATAGGTTCCTCAATTAATAAACCGTTCCTGGTAGTCTCAGGCCTGATCCGTGAACGGATCTCCCGCTGTACCATGAATACGGGGTTCCTGGTAGACTTAGACCCTTTCCGCTGTACCATGAATACGGGGTTCCTGGTAGTCTTAGACCCTTTCCCCTTTTTTTATAACCCTGTCCAGTTGCCTTTTTCAACGCCATTCCTGCTGCAGTACCAACGGCTCCTAACGCCGCTGCTTTAGCCACTGCTGGGGCTGCTGCTGCAATCAATGCTGGTATTGCAGCTAACAATGGAAATATACCACCCGTTTTAATCATATTTTTGATAGCAGCCGCAGAAAGAGTAATCTGAACACCTTTTTTGGCTGCAAGTGCATCATTGAAATGTTTTATTTGACGAGTTGTCAGCGATAATTTATTTGCACCACCAGTCATTTGATTAGGTTTCAACGTGATTGTGGTTCCACATTTTTTAGCCGATTCTGATTGCAATTTTTTGATTTGACCAGGAGTTAACGTAACACTAATAACACTATATGACATTATACATAATAGATTGATTCTAAATCGTAAACGATTCAATGGAAAAATCCTTCGGATTTTCAATTACATGTTTTCTACTGGGGCATCTACCACTCTCATTCTTCCTCCAACACCTTCAAGTAGCATTGATTTATCACTGAGAATGACAGCAACCGCTCTATAATTAACACCAACATCAGGGTTTACGCGGGCTCTGAAGTGTATATGAACAACAGATTGTCTCATCAAATCGAGATGTTCCAGTGAGAAGTAATAGATCGGATATAAACTCTTAAAATCATATTGTGATATTTGTAGACCGGTATCCACATTTTGATCACGTGCCATAAATGACAACAACCTATGATAAACTCGTGCAATATGGTTGTGAGTGTAATCAAGTTGTACATCTTCAGATGGTTCCTGCTGGCCGTTTATTCTCAGTGAGACCTCTCTAACACCTAACTGATCAAATATCATATGGCTGCGGAGTTGATTGCCAGTTCGTGCGTTATTCTGTAACGCAATAAATATATGACGTGGCGCAGCAACACCTTGTTTTGATGCTAGATTCCACGTGAATAACCCGTTCAGCTCTGATTGCTTCACATCTGTACTCACTGATAACCAACTCAACAACGACTTTCCCCCTTGGTCCATAAATGATAGTAATCGTTCTTCTGCGGTGATTGCTGGAGTCAACACTGGCATCCACAATGATATTTTTGTTAAATTGACTTTACCGGCATCAGCATTGGCATTTGCAGCATCTGCTGGAATCCTCCAAATTGCATCATTATCATCACCCTTTCGTACAAGTGATACTGTATGCTTAGCTCCATAAATAACTTTTCTGACGTTTCTACAGAATCCAAATATGTGATGCAGTGGAATCGCGCATGAAAATGATTTACGCTCTCCTTGCAACATTGCGTTTCGTGTTAAAGCTCCTAGATTGAAATTATCATCTTTGTTTATAATCATATTCTCGACCTCAGCATCACTATTATCACGTTTTTTTGGTCGTCTTATAATAAATTGATTTCCACCAGCGGTATTTGTAACATCTTTTGCAAACATCATAGAGGGTCCTGCTGATCTTGTATAATCATCAGAATATCTCGCTAACCCTATGATTGTTGTAGCCACATCAACATCACGATCTATGGACTCAATTTCTTTTCCATCAATGAGATATCTAGCACTCTCAAATAGCGCCATGATACCATTATTGACAAACCCAACTTGAGTACCAGCTGGATACGGTGCTGGTACAGCAGTAGTATCAGCAGCTGTTACAATTTCTCCTTCTACTTCAATAAACGCTTCAGCGGGTAGAAAGTATTTACTGGTATCATGGACTTGAAGATCAATTCTTGCTCGACTATTTGAGTCTATGGCATGATAGGCGTAATATTGATAATCGCGTACAGAATCATCCCTGCCAACTGGGGCGTCTATATCAAATGCTGGATCACGTGACTGTTTGAACATTTTATTCTATTTATCAGAGTCTAAATCGTAAAATCCTACGGATTTTCATCGTAAACGATTCGTGAAAAACGCTAGCGTGAAAAATCCATAGGATTTCATCGACGTAGTTTTCTAAAGCCAATTCCCGCTATTATATTTGGGTCGGGAGTTAAAGCCATCGACGCTAATTTTTCATCTACTGCGTTATTTATTATTTTACTAACACTTGCAGGCATTTCTTCTGTAGACGGTAACGGTTTCTTTTTTCGTAAATCACTTCGTGATTTTACTAATGATGTTATTTTATCCTTCGCAGTTGAAAACGCCTTTCCGGCAAGATCTCCAACAGCACCAATACCCTTATCACGAATAACATCAATGGCTTTCATTGATAATTGTTTAGCTAACGGCATCACTTTTGGGGCCATTCTTGAAAATAATCCTAAAATGGTATTGCCTAAACCATCTCCATAGTATGCTTTATAAACTGGAAACCGTGAGTTTACCACATAGACTGGGGCTGGTTTATCATGATTGTAATGGATGATCATTATTATAAAAACAATAGTGTTTTCAATTGTTATTTAATCGCTATGATACCCATTTGCTAACTCGTCAATTAAATCTCGATATGTTTTGATATCCATGATACCGCCGGCAAATAACCGTCTACAGATATCAGCTGCTTCATTAATTATTTCCGGTGAATTATTTCCAGCTCGGAATCCTCCTACAAGAACATCTAATCGTGATATATCATTGATAACACTATCAGGACAAGTGTTTCCAATCCTTGGATTTTGCAATCCACTTCCGCTATAACCAGTTGCTTCATCTAGTTTTTCTAAATCATCATCATCATCATCAGGTGGTAGTTGTTGTTTTTTAGGAGAGAAAGATATTTTCTTTGCAGGCTGCTGTCGCCGCTTTTGCAATTTTGGTTGTTTAATCTCTTCGTATTGATTATACACTAGATCCACCGCATCGATATATTCGATGTATGATGCACTATCTGTCTTAATTTGACTTTTTTTAGTTTTGATTTTGTAGAATATATCAGCCCAGTGAGTGAAATTCTTAACAAACTTATGATGTTCTGGTTTCAACATTTTTTTTCTGTTTTCATAAGACGTAACAACAAGCGTAGGAATTTCTGTTGGATTAGTCTCATCAATTGCTGCTAACCCTTCTTCGTTAAATCTCATGCGTAAGTCCTCTACTGTTCTTTTTGATCCCATTTGTTTTGTTTGTTCAGTTTTCGCTGCTAGTTTTTCAAGTTCACCAATAACAGATTTTCCCGTCTCGGGACCATCTCCCAGTAAAGCACGCTCTACCCCTTTCGTTGCTGTGGTTACTGGTTTAAACAATTCTTCAGACCCCAGAGCAAAATCAGTTTGTAAACTCTGTCGTTGTTGCAGTTTATTTCTTACAGAGTCACGAATTGGTACAAATCTCCTGATTGCATCCAGTCGTTCACGAGCCAATCGGGTTGTTAATGCTTCATTGACCATTATTTGAAATCAGAAACAATTTTTCAATTGTAAAACAATTTTTCAATCCGACCTAACACCATCGGATGATTTTTGATACGGTCATGGAAGTGTTTAAGCGGCATTATCATTGATGTTGAAAGTGTGGAAATCCTTATAAAAATAATTAATACCACACTTTCAACATTTTTTTGACATGTCGGATGATTTTTAACACGGTCATGGAAGTGTTATTTCATCATAAAACACCTTCGTCCATTGATGTTGAAAGTGTGGAAATCCTTATAAAAATAATTAATACCACACTTTCAACATTCTTTATTTGATCAATCTGACATATCGTCCATCGATTTTTGACATCTCCCTTGAGGGTCGGCTAAAAAAAATGAAGGTCAGTCACAATCAAAAAATGATAATGGTCGGGCAATCAATGGTCGGGTAATCAAAATTGTTCATTTTCTTGAATTAATGCCCGTAGGTTTCTAATTTTAGAGTTGACTTCTTTTTTCAATTCGTATTCGTTACCTAATTCTTTTCGTATTCCTTCTACGATAGTATACAACGGGACGAACACACTGATGTCACTGGAAAATGAAAGAGAGTCTTTAATAGAATTCTGAATTCTTTTGATGAGTGCATACTTCTTGGGTAGCATATATTTATTGTTGTTTACTCCGTATTCTATATCCTGAAAATCAGACATAATTTGATCAGGATTTAACCCATCTGACAATTTAATATCCTGATTTTTCAATTTTGCTATTTCAACTATGATGCTATTCGTGTTTTCAGAATTCATTATTCTATAACAATGACATATCTCTAATTGAAAAATATGACGCATTAGACATAACTAAATTGAACTTTCTGCCCCGTCTTTTTTGAAATAGCCGATCGATAAACCCCCTCTGCAACGAATCGTACTGAAGTTGTACAAATATTGAAAAATTTGCCGGCTTCATATAATGATTGAAATATTTTTTCTTCATTAGTTATTGTATTCAAAGATTTCACAGGTCTCGCTTTTTTCGAGTATTTTCCAGTCTTCCCCCGTTTGGAATTCTCACTCTGTATGATAGCCTGCAGATTTGATACAGAATTATTCTTTGGATTAAAATCCTTGTGATCAATAACAAAACCATCATCGATCAATCCATTAAAACATTCAAATATGAAACGATGATTGAAATATTTCTTCTTTCCAGCACCAAACTTCAAATACCCGTGATTAGTCACAGCACCAACTGATTTCTTTAGTCTACGGTTTCTGACAGTACCATCACTGGATGCTTCATAATTTGTAATCACTGGGTGTGATCTGAATTCTTGGTTCATATATACTATTCTATTGTTTGTCTAATTCAGTGTTTGGTTCAATAATTACATCACTGGAGAATCTTTCGATGTAGTCTTGCGGAGTTCTTATGATTTTATCCTTGATACTGACTTTGTCAGCGTCAGGGTCAAAGACTTGGTCAGGGTCATAATTTCTGATCGATTGTCCATTTTTTATTCTTTTATCATAATAACGCTTCAATTCCCTATATCGCTTACCACCACAATCAATACACAATTGTGATCTTCCCTTGACCCCAACCCCACATCGAATACAGGGTAACGGACCAAGACTTCCAAGTCGAAAACTTTGCATATGATACCTACAGTATTCATTTTTTCTGCATGATTTGTTACACGGGGTTACATTTCCCATCATGAGCCATTTGCAGTGATTCATTATACATAAATCTTTCATTTAAATGCTTGTTTTATATATAGCATGAAGGAGTTCAAGAGATTGACTTCGAAAAATGCTAAATTTAATGCTGATAGAGAGTTTAAGAGATTATTGAAAATCAATCCTAGATTTAATCTCGATAGACCCAAAAAACGTCCAAAACGTCCAAGAGACGGAAACATGAAAGAGTTTAAGAGATTATTAAAAATCAATCCTAGATTTAATCTCGATACACCCAATAAACGTCCAATAGACGGAAACAAACGTAACAAACGTCCAAGAGACGGAAACATGAAAGAGTTTAAGAGACTATTGAAAATCAATCCTAAATTTAATATCGATAAACCCAAAAAACATACAAAACGTCCAAGAGACGGAAACATGAAAGAGTTTAAGAGATTATTGAAAATCAGTCCTAGATTTAATCGCGATAGACCCATAAAACGTCCAAAACGTCCAAGAGACGGAAACATGAGATCACCATGGAAGGATGCTCAATTCAATCTTGATATAGTTTCTAATACACCCAAGAATAAAATTCTTGATAAACCCATCAGAGACTGTTTTAATGAATTCAAGCGTGATGGAGCATCTTATTGTTGGTCAACATTTCGAATTGATGGTGTTGTTGACGCTACCACGAATGATGAAAAAGCAGCAGCGATCATTTCACGTATTGGGGAAAAAAGTCATTTTTTCCGAATCAAATTCATTATCCGTGAGAATGGAAAATGGATTATTAGGGATAAATTTGAACCCATTCTCAGGGGCAAAAAAACTGTCACCGTGAATCAGGATTAAAAACCGGGAATTTTGACTGGAATTGATAAACCCTACTACGAAAGATCTTATCCTGTCACAGCAGTTGTTTACGGGATCTATCCGCTCAATGAAAAACCTGATATTTCAAAACTAGCACCCATGAAATATTCGACAGGGCTCAATTGTGTAGCAGAACGAATAATGGAACACTTCACAAATGCGTCCCGGGGAAATAAACTAACTGATCTAAGACGAAAAAAAATAACCGAGTGGGAGTTCACGGTAAAAGAGCATGGGGCAACAATTCAGGATATAACTAAATTAGAAAAATCATTAAGATTTCCAATATCGGTAAGGACAATCACCGGAGAAGTATTATACGAATCGAAATATAAATCACAGGGAACCCCCATTGAAATTATTGATCATAACGCACACGCGTGGTCATCTGCAGTAACAATATTCCCACGGGATAGAACCGTAAAATATCTATCCCAAACCGAAGAGTTTTTTTCAGAGCAGAAATTATTTGATGCTATTTACCATTTGAGTAAAAACGATCCTGTGTCAGTGTGGCTATTTCATAGTTTTTCAGACGAGGAATGTAGATTTGATCAGTTTGTAAGGACTAACGGAGAATTATACCGTACTGAAGAGCTGCATAATCAAATGAAACAACTAGCTAGTGAGTTTTCTCCCCAGAGTTCTCTGGGGGGAGACAACGATCAATTATTAGCAAACTGTTTCACAGTACCATCCATTGCAGCACATTTTGCAAGAAAGAAAAACGCGTGGAAACCAACACGAAGTGAGTTTTTATCAGATGTCAAATTGTCCTGTCTTGAATACAGTCATGGAGGATTATGGAATACAAAATACACCGCTGATACCGTTATTTCAGTTGATATGATTGCGTGTTATCCAGGAAGTTTTCTTGGGTATGGAGAGTGTGAGAAATATTTCAAACGATTTGGACACCCTACACACGAAATGACCCGTGTTGCTATTAATGGACCACTGCCACATTTCGATTTAACCGGATTCGCTTGTGTAGTATCATTTGAAATGGCTGAAGGGCTTCATCCGTGTAGTTATCTTTGGATTGGTAAACACATGTCTGAAAAACACTGGATGCCAATAGTGTTATTACGGTATATGCTTGATTGTAAGATGTTAAAATCATTAATTGTCAGTGAAGCAATTATATCCTATCGAGCACAGAAATCAGTCTGGTTACCCCAACCTGATCTAGAAAAACTAATTAGCGAAGAGCGAAAACTGTTTCCTGATTTTAATGAACAACAAATCATGGATTGGTCCAGACAGTTATTTGAAATCAGAAACAATGAAGCAAAAAATCTTGGACGAAGAATAATCGGTAAATTTACCCAAGGTGGCAAAGATGATAATACGAAATATTCTTCACGATTGATTATAGACAACGCTGAATACGATTTTGTAATGGCGGATTTAACGAATAAAGGCCCATATGTCAATCGTAAGGACGCATTTATGTCCGATGGAACCAAATTGGGTACAATTGTTACTTACACTGATGGATACCAACCGCAGTACACACATTTGAGAGCTTCTATGCTCGGTTATGCTTCTATCAATCTGTTTTCAATGATCAATAGATTTCCTACCACCGCAGTTAGAGTTGCTACTGACTCATTTTACAGAAATAGCAAAATGGCTGATTTTAAGGCTACTGGCAACGAGAAATGGGGATCATGGAGAATTAAGAAAGAAATGATTCATGATTATATTCCATCAGCAGATGTTACCATTGAAAATAATTACTTAGAAAGCAATCAGTGTTCAGAATTTTCTAGTGCACCACCGATTTCTGATCCAATATGCCTGTATAAAACAGTTTATTTAAACGGCTGCGGTGGGTCAGGAAAAACCACTCGGGCAATTGAGTTATTTCGTGTTTCCAATCCAAACATGATTGTGCTAACACCGACTCACAGACTTGCAAGAGAAATGATACAGAGAGGGGTAAATGCCTGCACTTATCATAGTTTCTTTAGATGGAAGGGAGATAAATGGACTCCTGAGCGCATGGGAGAGAAATTTATTCCTGAAATCATGATTTGGGATGAAATAGACACAGTGTCCGAAGATGTCTTAAAAATATTTCTTGAGTGGTTGTTATTAAAAAATACAAAAGTCGTCATGTGCGGTGATCACGGCCAACCACCACCATTTGTCGGTGCATCCCCACATGAATGGCTAAAGGGATTTGTAGACTATTATGAATAAATTGATACCGATCATAGATCACTTGATGAAAAATTAAAAGAATTTAAGAAATTAATTAGATTACAACCGGATAGAATCCAGTGTGAAATAGCCCGTGAAATAATTTCGGAAACTCCAATGAATGATTTCTGGGAAATGTGGAGACCAAACGATTTGATCATTGCAAGTAGAAAAATAGTCAGGGACACACTTCAGATGAAATTATTTGAATTGCATAAAGAAAAATTTGCAACGCTTCCAGTGCCTCTTTGTTATAGGCCATCGGATACACGAAAACAGAACATTGAAGTTGATATTCCAGGCCTGACAGAGTCAGGGCGTGAAAAACAAATTCTGGTATTAAATGATATTGTGCTGGTTGATATCAATGTCGTTGAAGATGCATTGCGTGCTAATAAATCCCCATGGACGTTAGGTTATGCAGCAACAATACACTCTTCACAGGGATTGACTATATCGGATACAATTGTTTGGATGGTAGATAATCGCATAGAATGGTCGAATTTAGTCTATCTTTCAGTATCCAGAGTACGAAAAATAAATCAACTTCGAAGAATTGTCTTCGATGATGAAATCATTGGTGGCGATGATGAAATCATTGGCGATGATAATGACACCACAATAGATGATATTATTGATAAAAAACTCTCCGGTTACAAACAACAGGACAAAAAAAACAACGAGAATTTGATATTGATGCTGAATTAATAATTACTCTGAAGCAACAACAGAATAATCACTGCGCGAGTTGCAATTGTATAATGCGTTGGCAGTATTCGGATAAGGATCCTCGCCAATTCACCGTAGACAGAAAAAATAACAATCTCGGTCATGTCAGAAATAATGTGATGTTGACTTGTCTTGAGTGCAATAGACGCAAGGGTGCTAGTTAAGACCATGCTGTGGTAATTGAGTGTCGTCAGGTATCACTTGTAATTGTTGTCTAGTAAACCCACGCTGAGGGGCAGTTAAATCCAGTTTATAGATTGGAAGTCTACCCGTAGATCGTGTTATACTAGATATCTTATGTGCAGTAATACTCCAAATAGGATCAGTAGCTCTTTTTGTGCCACCCTCAAGCTCTCCTGGTTCGTATAAGTACCTCACAATGACATTACTACCAAGAATTGGTTGGGAAACGCTGAAATCCTTTTGTGGTTTTTCAGGTATCGACTTCTTTTTAATCGCGTTGATAGGTTTCATGTTGATGGTTCTAGTAATCTCGTTATTCAGTGCGGTAACTACACCTGGTAATCTCTTAACCCATTCACGGGATCTTTTTTCTTGGATGAATTCTTTTGCGTATTGATATCCAAATAACCGTTCAGCAAGAATCCGATTAAATCGTTCTACAATGGCCTGATCACGATGCAGTGCAGTATGCCCTCGTCTGATAGCGACATTGTGATATTTCATTGTAGATAACACTGCACGCTGAAATTCTTTGCCCGGATCAACTTGTAACAGATTTGGCCAGTGCAGAAGGCTCCTTCGATAAATCCTTTCAAATGCAGAAGCCACTTCAGTGGCTGATTTTGTTTTTAACGGTTCAGCTTCTTTGTATCGACTTGCAATATCAACTACAGTTAACGCATATTTGTAACCACGATCATGTGGCAGAAATAATAGATCAGCCTGATGAACTTCATTAGGAAAGGTCACATCAAAATGCGAGAATTGAATTTGTTTAGGCGGTGGTAGATAAATTTGCCATAGTGCCTGTTTGGATAACCAATGAGCCGCAGTGGTTTTTTTCACTTTTGCGGCGCTAGCGAGTTTACTGGTTGCAGCGTTACCCTTCCAGTATCCTCTTGGGGAATAATAAATAGATTCCATGTTGCTATTAATTACCAGCACCTAACATCAATTTGCTTTTCATTGCCGATTTTATCAAAAATGAAGCCAATTTTTCTTTAAAGGATTTATCAGGAATAGCATTTAACGCATGAATTAATTTCACATCTGCTAGATGCCTGTGTTGCAGATTACTGCTTTTATAAGCAACATCATGAAGGTGACAGGCCTTATCAATAGCGTTTATTGGTTCCTCACCGGGTCGGGGCTGATTTTGATCATTGAGTCTGATATCAAGTCTTGTTCCCGGTCCACAATAACTATACCCTGGAAGGTGTTTTTCTCCGGGGTATTTTGCCCATGGGGTTCCAGGGAGTTTTGCTAATTTGGCAGCGATATCACCTCCTCGTTTTTTTTTAAAGGTTCCTTGGGTTTGGAAACAAATCTAAATTTCTTTGTACTACACTGTACGCATTTACCAGAAAGCGCTGATCGGTTATTTTTAGTTGTAATCGTCGTCAAGTTATCTGTGCCAGTACGCGACTTACACTTCACACAATATAGATCCATAATTTATGTATAGAGATATGAATATAATTGATTTTTCAGCGACTAAAACAAGAGAACCAGTGAAGCATCATACAGCGCTACCAAACTCTATCCGCGCAATTATAATCGGACCATCTGGATCCGGTAAAACGCAATTGTTGCTCAATTTAATAATGAGATGGATGAAGTGGGATAAGTTGTATTTAATTACCCCTAGCGTAGACGACCAACGATGCTATGAAGTGCTAAAAGATTTTAATGAAAACGCTTCAGAGATTGCCGGCGAGGATGTTATTGAATTTATAACCGATATTGACGAGGCACCATCCGTGGATGACCTCGATGGAAGTATCAACAATTTAGTTGTATACGACGATGTAATGTTAGATAAACAAAAAAATCCTGCTAGAATATTTTCCCGAGGCAGGCACAAAAACACGGATGTGATCTATGTCACTCAACGCTACACACAAATACCAAAAGTTATTCGCGATAATTGTAATGTGTTGTGTGTGTTTAATGGAGTTGATACACATACGCTACGAAATATTTGGCAGACATGGTGTTCCGATATGGACTTCAATCAATTTAGAAATTTCTTTAGTCATGCTCAGTCTGCCCCGTACGGATTTGTAACAATAAATTTACATGACCCTCGAACACGATATCGTATCGGACTGGATCAAATATTCGGTTAACCCATAGCAGCAGAGAGGGTGAGTGACAACGACGTTGTAGTCCCTTTTCCCAAAAAAATGTAATAGTTGAAAAGTGTTTGATTTCATTAATTTCATTGATTTTTTTTGGGACCTAATCCATGATTCACACACACATTTGGGCCTGATGTCATTGACCTTTTTGGGCCTGATGTCATTGATTTCATTGTTTTAAGCCTGATTTCAGTGAAAACTTGTCTAAAAATGTTGTCTGATTCACCTCCTCTGCTGCTCAAGTTGTTCACATTGCAGTGCAGACTGGAATGTGAACTTAAATCCCTCCGTTGTGTTTTGTAACATTTCTTCTTACCACATCAACTACTGAATGGTCACAGTATTCGTACTATTTCTTTTTAGCACATCAGCTACTGAACGGTCACAGTACTGGTTCGCATTTTGAAACTGACAATTTATTTGTATCTCACTTAAACATTTTGACGTACACAATCACATCGGTACAGTCAGGAGTGGTGCAGTATAAAGTGGTATGGTTTCTTGTTTATTTTTTGTCTTTTTTTCTTTTCAAACTTGTGGATCTGGGATTTTTACGAATTAACGAAGCAAGTTCAGTGAACCTCAAGGATAAAAAACCAAGTTGTCTGTCTATTGATGTGAATATTTACATAAAAAGCAATATGACCTAATTTCTGGCGTAATCATTATTGTGTGATTGAGGAGACTTGAAAAAGGGCGCCATTATGTTAGTAACTTTGTAAGGGGCGCGGAAAAAGACGGCCGAGCGGGATCAAGTCCGCCGCCACATTGAATAATCCGAGGAGTTACAAGAAATCTCTCGCTGAAATGCACATCCTGTTGGAAACGGACTCTACAAATTCGACTATCCGGATGATCTCAAACGAACGCGAGAAAGCCTTACCAGATTCAGATCGGTGAGAAACTCCATACCCAGATGGACCAAACTCTGGGATAGACAGAGATCCGACTTTATCCAGCTCACGAGAAAGCCTAGATGATGTAAAAGTGATATAAGATCGTTTCTGCCTTTGAGCAGAGTAGAATTTAACATATGTATCTGGAGGATGTCGTCCAGGTATACTGCCGTCACTATAGATGAAGTCGAGCGGAACAGGGTGACAACGCAATCCATAACCTTGGTAAAAGCCCAAGGGTTGATGTTGAGGTAAAAAGTATGACCTGGAACCGATAAACCGAGTCCCGAAAAGCACAACGGAGAATTGTCCGTGACGCGGTGGATAGGGACGTGAAAATATGCGTCGGTCATATCTAGACAGACGTCATACCCGTCCCGTCGGAAGGAAAGACGGATTGATCATGCCATCGCCACATTGAATTTCAGGGATACAATGTATTGGTTGAGGCGACTCAGGTCGATGAACGGCCTCTGATAAAAAAACAGCCATGAATAAAACACCGGCTCTTGCAGGGTTTAGAAAGGCATCCTTCTCTTTATCTGACGGTACATCCGTGAAGAGGGGAGAGGAGGACAGGGGATGGGGTGGATAAATGAAATCCGAAGTCCCTCCGAAATGATCTGAATCACCCAATTGTTCTGAGGTAATAAAGTGGTCCAGTGGTCCTGAAATTGCAGGATGCGGCCGCCTACAGGTAGGCAGTCCGCTGGCGGTGGGCAGGTTATGTCAAGGTCTAGAGTTAGGAGGCTTGAAGGCGGAGAAACTTGGGTTCTTGCCGCCTCTGCATGGTTGCCTCCTAGCTTGATTAGACTGTTGGCTCCCAGTATTGGGCTGGGATCTATACTGCACATTTGATTGTAAGGATCCCTTTTTCCCTCGTCCGCCTATCATCCCTGCGTTGTGGCAGGGGATGATTGTTTCGAAACGCCTGCAAAAGTTTCGCGGCGTGTTGGATGAGGCAGTTCCTGAGCTGCCTGCCTCCTAACGTTTTCAATTTTTCCCCAAAGAATAAAGGTGACCCAAACGGAAACATCCGTAAAGCCAGAGTAGGATGGGGCTTGAGCGACGTGGACCGCCTACATGCGTCACGTCGTATCAGGGCGAAGTTGGCAGAAGCAGTCAACGCACTGGCCATGGAATGGTGAGCTGCCTTGTTAATACCTCTAGCAATCCAGGCCGTCGCTTCACAAGCGTGGTCATTGCCGGATTTGCCTAGGGAGTCGGAAAAATGGCTAGTGAAGCCAAGTCTAACAATGAAGACGTTGCAACTACGTTTCGAACTAGCTTTGATGTGGCATTGGAGATCAGTACTGAAGGTGTCTGAGTTTCGTACCAGCTACACAAGAACGTCGCTTGAAGTTAGCTTCCTGGATTTGTACTGACTGGGGAAGAAGCAGGAAGGACATCGTCTCTTATTCCCATTCAAGATTCCCATTCAAGATCTACAGACGCCTTAACATTGTAGTCTTGAATGGCGGTAAGAGGTGGTGGGTATTCTGAAGTTGCCAACACCCTATACATTCTTCCACTGCGGCCTTGAAGCTAAGCTTAGTCCGTTCCATGGCTGCATCTGTGTACGGCTGAAAGTGTTTTGTCACACTCACTGTGTGCCCAGTCGAGTTCTGGTCAACTCAGGCATCCACTCGCAGCTGAATTGTTTTTTCCAATCCAACTTTGAATTTTCTCGTGTCCGTAATGCTTGCACAGTGCAGCCAGCACTGCGCGCACATCTGCCATTCGCTCAAAGGGAACGTTGGATCTGGTACAGCTTCCATCTCTGTATAGCATACCAGGTGACAGAGACGACGCAATTCCGTCATAATTGACAATTTCACTAATTCTCCCTTGTGGAGAAGCCGTGAACATATGGACGGCCGGCACTGACGGCTGGTTTGTCTGGCGAATGGTCGGCATGAATGTTGGCGACGGTCCGGCTATCACCGGCACCGGCCATTCCAAAGGCCTGGCTGGACGGACAGATTTCTCACTAAAATCTCCATCATAGTATTGATATGTTGCCGGCGGTACAGCTTGACGGAAGGATTTGTCACTAAAGTCCCCGTAAACCATAGTTGGTCGGCCCGTTTTAGCAATTAGGTCCCCATATTGGAACGGTACTGCCGGCTGGTTTGTCTGGCATGTGATCCGCCGGAATGCCGGCGACGGTCCGGCTATCACCGGTACCGTTCGCTCCAATGGCCTGCCTGGACGGACAGATTTCTCACTAAAATCTCCAAATAGTATTGGTATGTTGCCGGCGGTACGGCTTGATGGACGGATTTGTCAATAAAATCCCCGTAAATCATAGTTGTTCGGCCCGTTTGAGCAATAAGGTCGTCATACTGGGACGGCACTGCCGGCTGGTTTGTCTTGCGTGTGGTCCGCCAGAATGTCGGCGACGGTCCGGCTATCACCAGTATCGGCCGCTGCCATGGCTTGACTGGACGGATAGATTTCTCACTAAAATACCCGTAAATCATAGTTGGTCGGACCGTTTTAGCAATACGATGGGACGGCCGGTGACGTCGAGGTTGTATAATGAAATAGATCCAATTGATCCGGTAAAAACCCCTGACTTACAGACCCGAAGGCCATGCTCGGACATGCGGGGGGACTTACGCCCACTGGGTAGCCTAAAATTGGGGGAACACGCCCCCAAATGATGTTAATAGCTACGCCGTAGTTCCCTGGACCCAACGACGCATCTGTTCAAATTCGGACTGTTGTATCATGTCAACATTATTTTCCTCCATTGCCACATTGCCAATACCCTTCATGCCGTTCATGCATTTGTTGTTGACATTTCTACTGAAACGACAAAAGAAGAGAAAACAAAGCACAAATTAGCAATGCAGCATGTTATTAATTCGATAACACCATAACCGTTACTAACGGAGTAAGCAAAATTATTCAGTGCCGTGTAAACTCGTAAATGACAACACGAGTACCGCCATTAGAGTGTCGCAACGGGGTCGTCCCAAGACGAAGTCTACTGAAACGACAAAAGGTAAAACAAAGCACAAATTAACAAGTCAGCACGTTATTAATTCACTAATACCATAACCGTTACTAACGGAGTAAGCGAAATTATTTAGTGCCGCGTGAACTCGTAAATGACAACACGAGTACCGACATTAGCATGCTCTGTCCACGTTGCAACGTGTTCATCCAAAGACGAAGTCCATAAAGGTGACAAAGTCACTCAAAATTTGACAATATTGTAAAATAATGTATACAACCTGTAGAAGAATGATTATCCAACACAATAATTCCAAATTAAACTTCGGATGGTCCGAATTTACACTAAGATGGCTTGGATTCATGGAGGATTAATTGTACGTGGTTGCACAGTACAAGCGAAGCTTAAAAACTGGCGACACCTAGTGGTTGCAAGGGGAGGTAAGGGGCAAGAGTTATTGCTCTTTGTCTATATGACATAGAAAAGACGAATTTTCGTCTTTTTGGTAGGGCTGGATTTGCGAGGTAGCAGGATTGTATCACTAATGTTAATGTGTTTGGGGAAACGTATTCAAAGGAGAAATAACTCACCTACAAGGGAAACCACGATTGAGCAAAGGATGTATTCTATAAGTAATTAAATAAATGTTTTAGTTAATTTTGTTAAAGAATGTATCATAAAAGCTTGGAAAATGATTTATTTGAACTTAAAATAAGTTTATATTCAGCTGTCAAAATTTGAGCACGTATGTATGATGTATGTATGTATGTATGTATGTATGTATGTATGTATGTGTGTGTGTGTATATGTATGTATGTATGTATGTATGTATGTATGTATGTATGTATGTATGTATGTATGTATGTATGTGTGTGTGTGTGTGTGTGTGTGTGTGGAGATAGGCAGGCATGTATGTATGCATGTATGCACACACATGTATGTATGTATGTATGGATGTATGTATGGATGGATGGATGGATGGATGGATGGATGTATGTATGTATGTATGTATGCACACACATGTATGTATGTAATTATGCAAGTATGTAAGTATGTATGTATGTGTGTATGTATGTATGTATGTATGTATGTATGTATGTATGTATGTATGTATGTATGTATGTGTGTGTGTGTGTGTGTGTGTGTAGATAGGCAGGAATGTATGTATTCATGTATGCACACACATGTATGTATGTATGTATGTATGTATGTATGTATGTATGTATGTATGTATGTATGTATGTATGTATGTATTTATGTATGTATGTATGTAATGTATGTATGTATGTATGTATGTATGTATGCACACACATGTATGTATGTATGTATGTATGTATGTATGTATGTATGTATGTATGTATGTATGTATGTATGCATGATGCATGTATGTATGTGTGTGTGTGTGTGTAGATAGGCAGGTATGTATGTATGTATGCATGCATGCCTAGTCTTACACCAAGATAAAAGAGACAAAACCAACCTTTTTAGTCAAATTATTTCGTTCTTGGTTTTAAAGTGAGATTTTTAAGACAAAAATACACTATTGTGAATGAAACCCCAATAATCCTATATGTTCAAAATAAATGAATGTTCCAATTCCAAATCAAATCAAAGAGTCATGACTATATTAATGTACTAATAGCACCAATAGTCATAATGTAGCAGAATGATATACATGTAATAGAAAATGTTTTTGAATGAATTCATAATGATCACAAAATAGGGTCATTCTAGCTAATATGCACTTTAGTCGTTGCAAAGAATAGTTTAAATTATGGTTTCTCTAAAATCATATCACGACTAAAATTGGTTCCACAAAATTAATGGAGGAGTACAGCATTATATCATGGCTAAAGGACAAGGATGTTCACTTTCAGGACTTCCAAATACCTTAGTTGTAAACAAGTTTACAATATTATCGTTAAGTCAACATCGTATTCTTGTAACATCATTCTCTGTTTTAACAAGCTATAATATTTGCTATCAATGGTATTGCTATAAAAGGGTTGTGGTGATGGAATACATTTATTGGAGAAGGAGCGGTACTAACATACACTTGAACATGTTGCAAGCTAATATCAGAACCAAATATTCTTTCTCAACTGTGGAATAATTTATTTGGTTTTTGTTTATTTTATATTGCAAAAAGCATGCTGGATTAACTTAATCATATTTGTCATCATGTATCCTTACTCAACCAAGTGACATTTAAAATGATTGGTTGAATTCTAGGGAAGAGAGAACTGGTGTAACTATAAATATTGCCTTTAATTTATCAAACACCCTTCGTTAATAAGAAAATGTCAGAACATCTCGTTATGAAACTTCTTAAATTTGATATGTTATGCTAATAATCAGAAAAAATAATAATAATAATAATAATCCAGTAATGATAATGAGATGACAGTGTTTTATATCAATCAGCATTACTTACAGAATTATATTTAAATTCCAACATTGATACCCTTTCTCTTTAACTGAACTGAAAGCCATCCATTCAATTTGTCAAATTATGTGATTTAGAACTGATCTTGTTGAAAACAAACTATTTTTCTTCCAACAATTGCATCAACCTCACAATATTTCATTTTTTTTCACTCAAAAAAACTGGTTTCTAACCACACCTCAAGTGCAAATCATACAGGGTTAACCATAGTTCATGGAAAAAACATTTTATTGCATTGGAAAACAATTGTTTATAATTTAGTCACAATGACATCATTATGCTACATCCGAGCAACTCATTTGATAGAGAATAGTATTCTAATTAATACAGCTTCCTATCTAAAGTGCAAGACATCATCACAGTTTAGATGATGCACCAGTCAAACCAATTGGTAAAGATCTAACGGATAAACTGCAATTGACAGAAAGAACACACATGACAAGAAGGATACATTAAATAAGCTGTAGTATCCCCAATTTAAACCATCACTCCATATAGGTCATATATCATTAATTACATGAATAATATATAAAATAAGCTGTAGTGTCCACAAGTTAATCATCATATTATCATAATACATTGGAATAATGTGCATCTTACATGTCATTACATTACCAATATTTCACCAAATTAACAGTAATTATTTTATGCTATTTTTTGTAGCCATTTACTTGTCTACAATGATATGAAATAAGCATTATTCCACATAGATGTAATGCATGTCTATAATGACTTGAAGTAATCATGATTCCATATATGAATAACACATGTCTACAATGACATTAAATAGCCATAATTCCACATAGTTATGACACAAGTCCACAATTGCACAAAAAGCAAACATTTTCACAAAAACTCACAAATACCAGTCAGTGATGTAATAATATATACATGTACAAGTAATACTGGCTTAAAACTCAAACCATTATACTATGAAACTACAACAAAATGCCACCATGACACAAAATCACTAAACATTTTTCCACAGCAAACAAATATAATGGTATCATATTATGAAGCATTACCAAAAGCACCTACTTTACAGGCAGATGGCTGAGACAACTCTCAAAATAATATCACCTACTTTACATGAAAATAGCTGAGCCAACTGAAAATAAGTGTATATATATGTGCAATGAATTTCCCTGTGGACTCTTGCACTTGATAATTTATTACCAAAAAAGGCTTTTATTGCATGAATACAGCAAAATATTAATTAAAAGGTCTGACCCAAGAGAGTAATTGCATCAGGATTGGCATTGTCTGGTGTCTGGGCATCAACCACAGGACCAACTAGATTCAACCATGTCTCTAAAATAAAATGAGGAAAAAGTGAACTTGATATGACAACTGACCCATTCCATCATATATTTAATGTGACATTGCATTTGAAAGCAAAACTCGAACAAATAGATTTTATTGCATAAGATGAAGGCAGCAGCAAACATACTTGTTCTAGAGTGAGATCAGAGTATGTTGACTGGATAACTCCTTTTGACCTGGATGATAAGGCTGTGGAGTTGTTCCTGTTTCCCAGGTTGTATTGGTAGGAAAAGTGTATGAAGTGTCTGGATCAGTGGCGTAGCGGGGATATTTGGTGCCCCAGGGCAAAACACCCAAATTTGCGCCCCCAGCTGCCCCTGGTGCGCAGTTATGTACCCTTCTTTCCAAAATTAAACATAATCATTATCAGTCATAATATAATTATTAAACTATTACAATTTAATTGCTAGAAAAAAGTATAGCCTAAGCAAAATTCCCTATAAAACAATACTAGCCTATTTAGAAAAAATAATATGCAAAAAATTGGGTCATTTTGGGCGCCCATTTGGCGTCCCCTAGCCAACGGCGCCCGGGTCAAATGCCCTTCACCCCCCCCCCCGCTACGCCACTGGTCTGGATTGGATGGACTTTATGTGCTCCAGATATATATATATTTTGTCAGCATGTTCCAGATCCAATAGCATTGCCTATCTCGAATAACTGATCTGTGATATGTGTTCTAAAATTATTTTCTGGTTGCTGGTACATGAAAACTGATAGCGCCCTTAAAACTACAGAACTGCAAGAACACAATTGTATTTAGTTTGGAAATATGGACTAGGCATAAAATTTGCTTACTCTAGATGTCAAAACTGATCTAAACTGCTAAATATGATCAAATACGTTAGCAACTTTCAACATTGGAGTATGCATTACGCTGGCTCTAATTATGGCAACAGTTATTTTTGATTGTATGCATGATGATGGGCCCAAATTACGTCCACACACAGTAGTGTCTCTGCTTCTGATTCTGCATGATGCTGGGCCCAAATTGTGATCACATCCAATAGTAGCCCCTGGCAATATATTAAGCATGATGCTGAACCCAAACCATGATTACATCCAGTAGTAGCCCTTGGCAAAGGATTACACATGATGCTGGACCCAAACTATGATTATATCTAGTAGTCACTATAGGCAATGGATTCACATGATACTGAACACAAACTATGATCACATCCAGTAGTCACTCTTGGCAATGGATTACTTATAATGTTCAACCCTAACTATGATTACATAAAGTAGTTACTTTTGGCAATGGGTCACTCTTGGCAATGGATTATTCATAATGCTGGACCCAAATATGATAAATCCAGTAGTCCCGCTTCTCTTGGCCATTGATTGTGCATGATGCTGGACCCAAACTATGATCAGATCCAGTAGTCACTCTCGGCAATAGATTATGCCTGGTGCTGGACCCAAAAATATGGTCACATCCAGTAGTCACTCTTAAAAATGGATTGCGCATTATGTTGGACCCTAACTATTTAACATCCGATAGTCCCTCTTGGAAACAGATTACGCATGATGCTGGACTCAAACTATGATCACATCCAGTAGTCACTCTTGGCGATGGATTATTCATGATGCTGGACCCATCATATGCTGACACACAGCAGTCATTCTTGGTAATGGATTACACATGATGCTAGATCCCAACTATGCTCACAAATTTTCTTTCCCAACAATTTTGAATAAAACAACCATTCATCAATACAAAGATCTGGGTCATTTTGAAATTTTGAATTCAATATAATCAGCAGAAGTACATAGAATGTTAGATTTGGAAAATCAGAATCCATTTATATTCGTCCATTCCTGACCCAGGTTATTTGTAGCTGGTATTAAACATTATAGGTTTTGCCTTCCAGCAGGTGAAAAGTGTCATTGATACTAGGATAGCTCCTGAATTTTGATGCTGGATAGGGTGGCTGACATTTATCCAGGCTGTTGATTTTGACAACATGCTCCCATGAGGTGCTTCTTTCTCATTCATGAGGATAGCTTCAACAAAGGGTGTTGTCTACTTAAACACTGAAATAACTGTCGTTTAAACGCATGGCAATAAAGTTAGGAAGGTAGTCCTTTTGACCTTGGCAGAAAAGGTCATTCGTTCTGCTGCACTTCCATGTGGTGTCATAAGCTTTCTCCAGGTTGATGAAGATGGTTGCTACATGTTCTTTCCTTATAAAAGTTTATGCCATGACTTGTATTTATACTATTCCCTCAAATAATGTATACACTGTGCTTACTTGTGTCTCTTAATTATGCTTCCTAATCTTCCTTTATAGCTAGCAGGCTTCATAGACAGAGATGACCTGTGTCTTTTGTTTCTCTAACTGTGTCCTATATCCCTGTGTACCAAGTTTTAGTTCAATGTCATCAAGCACAGCATCAATTTCGTTCCAATAATGATCAAAGTCATGTTGGCTAATCTTTCCATCCATAGAATGACCAATAATATGATTCCTATAGGAACGAATTCGCTCGACACTAGCTCCAAGCGAGTTGTCCCTCGGTTGATCTTGTGGCTCATATCCCCAACCTGTTACAGGAGCAAGAACTGTGCTGATATTTCTGATCAGAATATAAAGTAGGGATAGATCAAACTGATCTACCTTTCCTGTTGTCTTCCCCTGTGGATCTGGGAAAACCAGCTGTATTTGATCTGAGTTTAGAAGGGGTCTTCCCTGTCTACTGGTCAGCTTGCTTTTACTGGCCAGGATTGCCTGGTTGATGTCTGTGTGTGGAGAAGGAACTTGGGTACTGAGGACTTCCCTCATGGCATTGCCACAAACTGTTACAATAGCGACACAGAGGCGGGCATGATTCATGTGCTCACGTGTGATGGGTGCATCAGGATCATGTCCCTAAAAAAAGATAAAGGACAATATTGTTACAAGACCCATGACATCGGTGACTAAATATACTGATAATATGCCATCTATGACTAAATATAGTGATATGTCATTAATGATTGAACATATAGTAAAAATAACACAGAAGGTGATGCATATGAATTATTTCTAATTTCTCTCTCTGTCTGATGAAGCAATAAAGTGAATCCTATCACACATTCTATATGTTGGTGTTTTTCTATTTTATTATATAAGTGCCTCTGATCCATTAGTCTACAGTAGAAATTTATGAACAAGATTGTGTGAAATCAATTTAAAAGATTGATACCAATAAAAAAATAAGGTCAGAACGTTATTATCCATACCAATCAAGATTTGAAGTCGAGTGGCAAATAGCATAAATTATTTCCTAGCAATCATGGACTAGGAAACTAACCTACATGACATCATGTGAATCCTGTGTATATTTTAAATTTCCTTGCTTATTCATTGGAAAGTCTTATTTATCTTTTCAAACCACATAACTAATTTTCTATCTTTGAATTGGCCAGACAATATACTTTAGTGTAAATGGTCAGTACTTATTTTGCATTGGACTGCAACATTGGGGATAATGAATTCTTACAGGTAACCAAATAATAATCCTACTTTGATTGAGCACGCAAGGTTTCTTTTTCTTGGATCTTAAAGTTCTGTTGGTTGAACTAAGTAAGCATAAGATGTTTTTGCTTGGTCTTGCAATTCTGTTACTAGAACTAAATCAATGTCCTCTGTCTTTTGAATACTTTCGGCACTTTTGAAATTTGTATAATTAAAACTTACTTAGGACAGTAATATAAATATGTGTTAGTTAAATAAAATTACTATGTACATAGTCCTACATTTGATTATTTGATATAATAAATCTAATTAAAGACAGAAAATTGCACAATGAATGCTGAGAGAATTGTTAAATTCACTGGGCTGTTTAAGTGCAGTGGTGGCACAGTGGTTAATGTGCTGTTTTAAATCCTTTAATCAGACCAACCTAGGTCGGCTAACATGGTAATCAGACCAGTCCAATTAGGCTAACATGGTAATAAGACCAACCTAGGTCGGCTAACAAGGTAATAAGATATGTCAGATAATATGATGTGTCCTTGGCACTAAATAACCTACTTGTTCTGCTGTGCTATAACGCACAAAACCAAATCAGCATACTAGACTGGTTATTATCTGTTTTTCATGACTTTAAATTAGATAACATGATCAAAGATGAAAAGACATTCTAAATGGGTCATGTCAATATTAAATGAAACACCCCGTTTGTTTAATGCTTGCACACTCAATTTCAAAATAACTCAAAAGATCCAAATCTGGATTAAATACATTCAAATTTCTCTTAAATAGCCATCAACGGAAACATGCCAGCCAGTCTCTCAACACAGATGACATCGTAAAAAGGCTCCACTATTAATCTGGTTCTGAACAAATATTGTACATCAAAGATTATTGTCATATATATATATATATATATATATATATATATATATATATATATATATATATATATATATATATATATATATATATATATATATATATATATATAAAGATCTTTGCCAAAACAGGTAGTCTATGAACCCAATGATTGCCATAGTCTATCACCCCAGTGATTGCCATAGTCTAACAACCAATGATCACCATAGTCTATCAACCCAGTGATTGCCATAGTCTATCAACCCAGTGATTTCCAGTCTACCAACCCAGTGATTGCCATAGTCTATCAACCCAGTGATTGCCATAGTCTATCAACCCAGTGATCGCCAAAGTCTATCAACCCAGTGATTGCCATAATCGATCAATCCATTGATTGCCATACTCATAAACCCAGCGATTGTCATTTCAAGTTTGTTCAGACTATTTAACGGCTAACCACTTATTTCTTTGGGGTGTGGGGCAGGGGAACAAAATATTCCCAGGTGCATCAAAAACAGTGTACCGCCTTAAAACAACTAAATTTACCATCAAAGTTTTCCTCAGTTCTGAGTTCTGCTATAACCTGACATAACATTCCTTGAAACGATTGAATCTGCAGAATATCTTTATATCAAATAGTGACTGAAGTGTTTGTGCATTATTGATTGTTATATTAAAATGAATAACATAATGATTACATGCCTGTGAAGAATTGTTTAATGAAATTATTTTATGTACATTTTGGTTTGCCGTTCATCAAATCACAATTCATGTTTTGCATGCAGATTTTTGGAGACTTTTCATACTATTATATTCTTTAGAAAAGTTATATTTTGGTTAAACTAATTGTAAGTTAATTAAAATTAATTTAAACATATTACAATAAATGTGTTTTACGATATTATATGATCATTTCATGTAAAAGCAAATGATGAACACAGTTTATTAAGTTAAAGTTTGACATAATTATGATGCCTACTTGGTAGAAATATTGTCAAAATGACATATTGGTAATTTATCAATTTTGTTTTCACCCACTTGTCCAGTGCAATATCTTTCAGAAAATACATATTTCATAGCTTTCTTGTCACTTATAAATTAAATGAAATCTCAATTTGTTGGTTCCACTGAGAAATACACTCGCTGAGTTTCCAACCTGTGCCACTTTAGATATTGTTCACAATAACTGAAAAATGTCTTTGTTTCCAAATTAACAAATTCAAGGGAGGGATAACATTCAACCCAATGTGAACATTTCTGTATTTTAGTTATGTCGTGTTTGATATTGTTAACTGTATTTTAGTTATGTGGTGTTTGATATTGTTAACTGTATTTTAGTTATGTGGTGTTTGATATTGTTAACTGTATTTTAGTTATGTCGTGTTTGATATTGTTAACTGTATTTTAGTTATGTGGTGTTTGATATTGTTAACTGTATGTTAGTTATGTCGTGTTTGATATTGTTAACTGTATTTTAGTTATGTGGTGTTTGATATTGTTAACTGTATTTGTTTCTGTATTTTAGTTATGTCGTGTTTGATAATGTTGACTGCCAAAGATTCTGACTTGTGTTCCTCGGAAAAAATAGTTACCTCATATTCAGTTACAGTCTTATGTTACCCCTACAGCTTGAAATGAAATTACTCCCTTCAAATTGTCCTTATTACTGTTCGTATGAAAATAATTCAGTAATTACATTTTTATCATTAGTAAATAATAAGTACTCCTAACCTGATCATAGCATAAATTTTGTTTAAATTTGTGTTAAGTGATTGTTTAAAGCTAGCTCCTTATTATGTGGTACAACTTCGCTTTTTTAAATAA
The DNA here is from genome assembly GCA_029339505.1 of Unio delphinus. Taxonomy (NCBI): domain Eukaryota; kingdom Metazoa; phylum Mollusca; class Bivalvia; order Unionida; family Unionidae; genus Unio; species Unio delphinus. The sequence continues at coordinate 1,500,157 of JAQISU010000287.1, read as the reverse complement.
AATGTGTTTATCTCTATTATGACGGAAACAGAATTCACGCAACTACAATATTTCGTGGAACCAATCTTTCTCTCTCCCTGTCTCTCTCTCTCTCTCTCTCTCTTTATATATATATATATATATATATATATATATATATATATATATATATATAGGCTGTTTAGCATACTATAGGTCCAAATTTGACACCTTTATTTTATGTAAGAGTATCTCCCTAATTGATGACTAACCTAAATTTGGCACCTTTCAAGTAATCCTAATTATCAATTGTACTGGCATTTACTCCAAATTCCACAAATGAAGCATAGGCAAATGCCATTTGTTAATTGTGATAGTGCATGCATTAAAGCTCAAATGAGTATGTATTTTTCCAAAGCAAATTTGTATTGAATGTACATATATTCGATAGAATTTAAGGACATTGATGGTAAAATGTTTTCAAATTGACCTTGATTGTCTAGCTTAAAATTTTATGACATTCCCCAAGCCATGATGTAAGTCATAACATAGACAGTCATTTGATATTGTGTGTGTATTCCTTCCTCCATTTAAAATTTTAAAAAAATAACTATTGTATGTTTCCTCTGCTCCTATAAAATATAGGCCTTTGGTTTTAATACTGTCAGATTATTCCCTCATAGTAATGGTATGTAAGCACAAATAAACATTTTTACAATTTTCCAACCTAATAACTGCTTTACTGTGTATAGATCTTCAAAACACGGTAATTAAATAATATTCTAGTTCGTAACATGATACATTATCAAATTCAAACTGAATAGCTGCAGGAATATTTTTAAGACTGTACACATTCCTCAAATACTCTGGTATGTCTGCCCGACTATTACTATGTGCACAATGGAGAATTGTCACATGTCATTATATGATGTAATATATATATATATATATATATATATATATATATATATATATATATATATATATATATATATATATATATATATATATATATATATGTGTGTGTGTGTGTTATCTGGTGGGATATAGGGACCTTATATCCTGATCAAGTATCTTATATACCAAGCTAGACAATGTTACAAAGAACAATATCCATGGAGAAGGAAAACAAATTATTTTTCACTCCAAAAGCAACTCACTTCATCTACAAGCCATGTCTGATATGCTGCATGCAACTCATAGTGCAAGTTCTGGCCCAGGTAGGAGGTAATCTTGGAGAGATTCAGTGTAATGAACCTTCTAACTTTGCTGCACAGCTTTGGATCGGGGGTCTTGACTTCATCAACCACCATCCTTGTTATTCTTGCAAATACAACATGATCTTTCATATAGACTGTTAATCGGTGGAAAAGGTCCAAGTCAAAGACACCACATCCACAAAAAATTAGACTTTCTGATGTCTCCTTCTTCTTGGCAACTGGCCAGTGAGCTACACAGGCAGCAAGAAGCCTGTGAAAGATGGGAGTTGGCAAATACTTCCCTGTAAATATGCAGCACATGTCTGGTGTTCTCGCCATGCGGAGATCTTCTTCAGGGGAGATAACTGTTTTTGGAGATTCTTGACGAAGCATGCAAGGTGTAAGGAAGTAGTCCTCCACCTGAAAGTATTAAATATACATACATATTGAGAAAGACCTTTAGTTTCAGGATGATTAGTACAAAGTTTGGTCAACTACTTTAAGCCAATGAATCCTTGGATAAATCCTTTATATTTTTCTATTTTTGTTCATGAAAATCAAATTTAACGGTGAATGAGCTTCATTTGTATATTTGTTCAGACTGAAAATCCATTTTTTTACGTATGACAGAATAGTTTTTTTTTTCTGATGTGCAATCAGATCTTTCCAGCTGATTGTCAATCTGACTGTCAGATATGGTTTTAAATCAAGCAATCATTTAACAGAGTCAAGGTTACAAGAAAACAGCCAGATTATACAGTTAAATAATTTGGAAACAAGGTATTAGGTCATAAGACTGTTAAATGCCCCTAATGGAAGATAATGGATAAAAATAAAATACATGTACTTGGAAGTACATTACAATTCTCAAATATTCTTCTTAGTTAAAAGATCATTGTACTACACAAAATGTCATATACCTAATCACCTGCAACGCATGCAGTAAACATTTTATGTATGTAAGACTAAAACAAAATTACAATGGAGAATAAAAAACACCTCAGAGATATCCAAAATAAGACATTCTAAACAGATAAACACTTTAAACAATCTGAACACAACATAAGTTATGTTCAGTATCAGACAATATAAATCATCTGATCAGATACAGTTCTCTCTAGTAGCAACAGTAATCAGAAATATAAAGAATTTTATCTGATGCCCCAATTACATACTCTACATCCAATAGTGATCACTATATCTGTTCAAAATTTAGTCGAGGAAATTTGTTATTTTTAAAGTCCTTCTTACTTTTCAATTGTGATCAAGTGCTGTCGACTTATGTTTGGCAATAAAAAATGGACAGATTGGTATACATTTAGCAAAAGGGGACAAAACTGATGTCAGTTTGGCATCATTTGTAAAATCTGAAATATCATCATGCCAGATCAGTTTAGAATCATTTGTAAAATCTGAATTGCGATCGTGTTATGATCAATTAGGCATCATTTGTAATATCTGAATTACCATCGTGCCATGATCAAGTAGGCATCATTTGTAATATTTGAAATATCATCATGCCAGGATCAGTTTGGCATCATTTGTAATATCTTAATTACCATCATGCCATGATCAAGTAGGCATCATTTGTAAAATCTTAAATATCATCATGCCAGGATCAGTTTGGCATGTAAAATCTGAATTTCCATCAGGCCACGATCAGTTTGACATCATTTGTACAATCTGAATTATCATCACGCCATGTTTTGTTATATTTGAATAAAGTCTACGCAGTACTGATTTACAATATGCTGTTCATGTTATTTTTACTTTTAGAAACAGGTTTTTTTCATTACATCAAAAGTCAGAATTTGAAAGCAGATTGACATTTTATTTGAACTTCTAAGAACAGGTTACCAGAAGGATTTTACTCTCATTAGAAATGCAGTCATTGTGTATGGCAAATTTGGATCAGTTTATAAAATTTAGTAAAGTTTGTGGACCTAATGCTGTCTAAAGTTATTGACAATTTTAAGAATTTCAGCTATATTTGACATATGAATTGCTTTTTTATGTACATAAATGAAAGTCCTTTATGCCATGTTCTTTCTGCTAAAATTCTATCATGTTTAATAAAAGTCAAGACAGCCATATTAAATTGTTAGTATGTATCAATAGCACAAATTTGAAAGCCCTTTCTGTCTGATATGTTCGGGTCAAATATTTATATTGTTGTTGAAAATAGTTCTTCTACATTGTAATGAAATTAATGACGGATTGGCATCATTGATACAAAATTTGAAGCTCATAATACCAAAACACTGATACATTATTAGGTTTATTTACTTTTTGTTAAAACGCCTTTTAAAAATCAAAACATATTGTAACTCATACCACATTGTACAACATATCAGCATATTTTAATTCGAAAACATTTCATGACAGATGGCTTTGTGTTAAATTTGGTACCTGGAAAGAAGTTTTCACAAATCTGATTTCTTGCATATTTTGGTACTTCAATGAAAGTGTTACTGTCTGTCATTTATTTTGACACTTTTCTTATAACATTACAGATTTAATTAATTTTGATGTATTCATTTCTGTACTAAAATATGTGAACATGATAATTGAATAAATCCATGAATATGCATTTCACATTATGAATGAAATTCTTGACGAGCTTAATTACTTTAACAAATCACATTAGTGAGTAGTACACACAGACTGTATAGAGAGTTCAGGTAAAGCTGTATATATAATATCAAATTACTGAGTACACAGATTGTCTAGATGTTTCATGTATTGCTATATTATACAGAACAAATTATTCAGTACACAAATTTCTATAGGTTTCATGTAATGCTATATTATACAGAGCAAATTATTCAGTACACATATTGTCTAGATGTTTTATGTAATGCTATATTATACAAAATTTATTACTCATTACAGAATGTCTAGGTTTCATGTAATGCTATATATTTAGAATGAACATATTAAGTCCACATATTATCAAGAAGATTCAGGTAATGCTATGTAATATAGAATCAAATTATTGAATAAACAGATTGTCTAGAAATAATGCTCAATATTGTAATACATAAAACTGTCATCACTGCAGACCAATTTTCTGTTCTAGCGGAAGTAACTCTGTACACACTATGCACCGCTTTACCGATCTGGGGCAGTGTGCTTTTTTAAATCATACTACCAGACTACATATGTTTCGTGATACCTCTAAGAACTTCTTATTGTAATGTAGATATTATACTTGGATTTTCTCGCGAGTTAAGCTTGAATTCAACTAGAAATGTCGAGGCAAGCAGGCACATTCTAAGCGTGTTTTCCGAATGGTGAATTTTATATTCAAAATTGTGGAGTTCGAAGCAAGATGAGAATGAAGTGTCAGATTATGAATTATCAAAATATTTAGCTGTTGTGACCTAACACAGTTGATTGAAAATGTGAGAAAACATCTGGAGATGCATTTAAATGTGATTTCAGGTGACACTGATGACGGTGAAGAGCAATTTGAAGGTTTTGAAGCAGACGAATTGTGAACTCCATGTGTTTTTGTTCTCGACGAACCAAAGTGATTTATTTCAGTTTTCTGTGAGAGTTGGACTCAAGGAAGTGTTATATGGCTCCATAAAAGCTTTGGAATACTTTGAAATCGTTGATTTAGATGAAATGTTTGATATTATCATTCATGTAATATGGTAAATAAATAATTGCTTGTGCATTATACCTGTTGTGTTACCTGTTTGCACCTGTATTTTAAAAGTTATAATATATATGCACATTTTGTTGAATACAAGTTGACTTCTCACTTTTATTTTGATACCAAATACAGCCAGATATCTTTAAAATTGGCAAAGTTATGTTTTTTCAAAGTGCACAGGTCATTCTTTTATACAAGTCCAAAGTTATGTAGTGTTTAGGGCTCTAAGCCTGAAGTATATAGAAATATTGGAAAAATAATTTGTGTATTATTTCATTCCTATATTTTTACATGTGAAAAATATATCCTGATAGGGTTGCTAGAAACACGGAAATACACTGAAAAAAATGAAATACACCGAATTACACATGCATTTACATGTTCTCTCTTTTTATATCGGTTTCCACTCACACATTCTTTTTGTTTTAATTTGTATGATAATATAAAGCAAAACAAAATATGATTTATTATATTTTTATACAAAAATTATTTACTTTTTCCTAGTTATGCACGTGTCAATTGGTCGTACTTTATTGGATAGGTTGATCATTCTGGAGGCTTGTTAGTATGATAATGACTCATTGTTCCGGAACGAATGTAATCTCCAGAACGGACAGTGTAAGTAGGCTTAATTCATCTGTTTGATGTCGCTTAATTTATGTTCTAATTGACTGCACTGTACATACATGTATTGTTCTCCCTTTGATCTCATTTCGTATTCAAGTTAAGAAACAATCTTTATTTGGTAAGTCGCTTAATTCGGAATATATGTCCTGAAAAAGAATATATATATGTGTGCATGTGTGTGTGTGTGTGTGTGTGTGTGTGTGTGCCAAATAATGTCAGCAAATTCACCTTATATCAGGTCTGTCGAATCAAGTACGACCAAGTGACATCATTACATGAATTGTGATATAAACAGGAAAAAAGTAAATAATTCGTATAAAAATACAATAAATCATATTTTTTTCTTTATATTATCATTGAAACAAAAACAAAAATAATGTGTGAGTGGAAACCTATATATACAGAGAGAACATGTAAATACATGTGTATTTCGGTGTGTATTTCGTTTTTTTCCAGTGTATTTTGGTGTTTCTAGTAACCGATCCTGATATATTCACAGGTACAAATAAATGATTTCTCATCAGGCCATGCAATGATAGCTTATGTGTGTCTATAAAAGTTGTACCTGCAACAACAATATGAATATTTTATGAGCTAAAACAAATTAATATAAACTGCCCTAAAATTCAGACATGGAAATTAATCTTTGATTGTTGGTTGAGGTCGTTCTAATCTACCAGTTTCTTAACTCATGTATATTTGAAGAGTAGACTGAAAGTACGACAAAATTACATGAAGGACGTAGTGGTTAGTGAAATGTGCCTAAGAATGGGTTTACTTTTCTAAAGTTCAATTCTGGAGCAAATTTTGTACCAAAAAATATTACTATTTTCACTTGTTACATTGCCACTCACAAAATATGAAATATATCCACTATTAACCTAAGAAAAGAAAATATCCTCTACTGGATCAAAATGAAAATAAAGTGTGAGGTGGTTATAATCAAGTTTTTTTATTTACATAATTCTTCATGTTTTGAAAAATATAGTTAGGAAAAAACATTTGATCAGTATTTTCATTTTAAATGATTCTGTATATATTGAAGTGATACACAGAAGCTTGAAGACAATAACATAGATGAAGGCACTCCAAACACTACTCTGATCAGAATTTGAGTTATGTCCCCTTATTTATCTTTCCTGGCCTTTCAGGAAGCAAAAGACCAGAAGTATGGTCTCTCAAGGCAGGTGGTCTCTCATAACAAGTCGCACTACTATATAATCTATAAATTTGTACACTAAAGTCTCTCAAAGCAGTGCCCTTTCAAGACAGGTTTTACTGTAGTTAATTTTCCAATACCGACTCACAAGAAACTACTGGCAAGCTTTCTCATATGTATGTATGTATGTATGTATGTATGTATGTATGTATGTATGTATGTATGTATGTATGTACACACATATGTAGGTACGTACGTACGTATGTATGACTGGGTTACATATCACATCAGCAAAATCCACACTACACAATACCATAAAAGTAAATTTTTTGTATTATTTGTATAGGTTTATGCTCCTCAAATGGTCAGAAATCATTGAATTTGCAGTTGAAGACCTTATCTTTTAAATGGTGTTATGTAGTGTGGATTTTTCCGATGCGAGATTATAGAAAAGTAATATGTAGTAATACAAGGTAAAGATAAAATCTGAAATCTGCAACTGATGCAAAAGGAGAATAAAACATGGAACCTTCATATTAACTGACCTTCTCTCCCATCTCATTAAATGATCGCGGTTTGGCAAGAATGTTTAGCTGTTCCATTATCATCAAGATGTGTTCTTTGTGTTCATGTAGTTCTGCATGATTGTCCTTTGTCCAGATAGCATCTGTGAATATAAAAAAAAACATACGTTAGATTCAATGGGAAATTGTTAATAATTGAATTCATTTTAAAATATTTACTTGAAAACATCAGAGCCAGAGTTATTCCCATAGATTTGGAAGTGTAAATGTAATATCTAATTATTTAATATCCTTGAGATATAAACTTCAGGATAATTGCTTGAGTCCAGAGTAATTACCAATCCATTCTACAGACTAAGTACCACAATGTTCAGAATTTTAAAATTGATTACATACGTAACTAATAGAAATCAAACTGTGAAAAAATGTTTCTTTGATAATATTTGCATAATCATAAAGCAATAAAGGAAAATGTCCACTACTTGACAATATTGTTCCGCCATGCTAGAAAGACATTCTTGTACACATTGCATATAGTGACATTATATGTTTTCACTAACAGAAGAATGAAATATGACCTGTACCAGTAGTGCGTGTGCACACTATTTAATTCAATGGAATCACAAAACTTAATGATATCTGAAGTAGAAAGAAAAGCTGTATTGCACATAGTGAGAGAGTATCTGGCAGCTCATGAAGCATGGACAAAAAACATCAGATGAGTCAATAACAGTGTTGTAATTATCATCCAATTCTATTGCACAGAAGACCTAGCAAAGAACAAACTGCCATTGGATGGCAAAACCTTTCTGATTCAAGCTTTTAATCAGACTTTTTCACTATCCTAGCTAGCTAATGAGCAGAACAATATAATGTACAAGAATGTCCCTTTCGTATCAATATCCAGAAATTGGATATCATGCCCATATTTGTCACAGAAAGACTGACCACACTTTCTTTCAAGAAGGGTCCCAGTCAGAAGGTTTAAAAGAGAGGTTGAAAATCACTAGAACATGATAAAAGACTTTTAGCTAAGTAGTTGACTTAATACAAAATGTACAAAGCTCAATTGAAGATATATAACAGCACTTAACACTTCATAATAATTTTTGTAGAATCTTGCCTTTCAAATCTGCTGGACAAAAATTGTTAGATCCAATGTTTTTTCTCAGTTTAATTTCATTAACATGGGAATCTAATTATTTTCCCATGCAATTAATTTGTATAGTAATTTTGGCATTGCTAAAGAAGAGGTTGGCATTATTTTCAGGTCAAAAAAGGTGATCAACAGTTTTAATTATTGGATGTTAAAGTATTTCTCTACAGAGTAATCTCTGCCTTGTGAAAGGTAAGTGAAATGTATCATCATTTATCACAAAATCAGTGCACACTATTGTCAGAAAAATCCTCTCAACTGTTTCAGCAGTGAACGTGCCTCTCAAAACAAAACTATAATGTAATGCTTATCCCATATTCTGGCTTTCAGCAGTATATAATTTTATATTACTAGTCACATTATCAGAGATAAATATAACCAGGTCAACCTCATATCAATGTTACAAGAGGACACGTTTCACTTTCCTTTTCTTTACCCCATACATCATACATTCCAGCTATGATATTTTTATGTCTTACTCCTCCTTTATGTTATGATTACATTGTCAAGAAAACAGTGTTATTACCTAACTTATTGCACATTTGGGGATTGGGTATTATCCTTGATTAAACCTGTGCTGATCATAGCTTACCTGATAAGCTCACCAGCTTATTTTTCTGTTGAAAGTTACCTATCTGTGATTTTTCTTTTACGTCTAGAGTTGGGAAAACCTGGTCCAATAGCCATACTGAATGGGGTCAAAAGATTACTAGCTGATACTGCTAGACCCAAATCGTATTCTGGACAGTTTCATAAAGGTGTCTAAGGTCTGCCAATAAATCTTACTGTGGACAGTTTTCATCATGAGGTGGCTTCCTTTGCCTTAAAGCATGGCTTGCTGCATCAGCTGATCAAAATTCAGGTTTACTGGTACGGTAAGTGTTAACAAACCTTCCTTGATTCATTCTTAACTTCAGTCCAAGACATGGCTGATACATTTTCACATAGGATAATGGAGTTCAGATTATACTTTCGATTTTTATAGAGATACCAATGCCATTCGCAATATGGCTAGACACGCATCCAATTATATCAATACAAATTCAATTTTCATGATGTTAAGATCGTGGATTTTAAGGGGAGACTAATTTCTGAAGAAGGAACAATGATTGCTGGTTCTTTTATTTATGGTTAGTATTAGCTGCAACATCCACACAAATAAGATGAAGGAAAAAAAGCATGTACTCAATCATAAAATTTGGGTCACAGTGATGTAATATTTATGTATCTAATTTGCTTTTATTGGGAGGTATTTATGAAATGCATACATATACCCTGTTCATTTACTGATATCAAAAAGTGGATGTGGGCGTAATTAACATCGAGCTAAATTACAAAAATCCTCCAACTTTGCTTTTAGTTCACAAAAACCCAAGGTCTGTGGTGAATGAGTTGCTTTCATTGAGATGTATCCATATATCAAATAGTTTGAAGGTGGTTGATGAGGGGTTCAATATAATAAGGCATGGGAAACAAAAGTAAATACATTAGTCACTTTTGTCATGTTGTTGACATCTACCTTCATTGTCTTGGTGAGATATGGTTCAATATATCATAAAATACGTGTCACTCATGAATGTGAAGTAGATACGAATACTCAAATTTAAATGTGGTTGTGTTACGTTTGTTAAGATGTTTCCAATTTTCCTTAGTGTATGTCTGAGATATTCAGGGTGTAATAAAGAAAACAATGAAAACAATTAATAATCTTGCAAAATGCTTAACATATCTCTCAATTACTTTACAATGATATGAATTTTATAAAATGGTAACAAAAAAAAAGAAGAAAGGTACAAACCAACAAGTTCTACAGTAAGCTTTCCTTTCTCCTTGAAGTCAGACCATTTTTGTGTGATATCACTGTGAGTAGCACTGGCAGCAGGGCTATTTGATTCAGTGTCATTGTCAGCTGGGTTATGTGGTAGATTAGGCTGAGCATTGATGAGGAGCTTCAAGGCATCAATCATCCACTTTGGGTCTAACAAAACATTATCTCTCAATACTTCAATGCTGAAAAAAACAATATTTCATAAGGCCATGTATGTAAATAATGACGTTTGTATTATATAAATTAAGATTCTTGGTTTAAGTCGACACAAAGTCAATAAAGCTAATTTTATTTACAATTTAGTTTCTGTTTTATGTTCTTAAGAAATTAAATCATAAGGAAAACTTACAGACACACACACACACACACAGTCATATATTTGATAAGAACCATCATTATTGCCAAAAATTTTATTTTGCGTTAATTATTGAGTAATTCAATTAATCTGTGTAAAGCAAATGTTCCATTTGATAAACAAATCAGAAAAACCAAAACTTCATGTACTTTTATAACATTATGATTCATTTTCAACCGATAGCTTCCAGATACTAAATTCCACCAAGTACTATTGCAGATCTGTCTTACAATCTCACATGAAGTAGATAATACCACACAAGACTCTTACCCTTGCCCTATAGTATTACCTGAAGTAGATGACTGTTCCGGTTTCATGAAGATATCTAAGAAACAGATCAAGTTCTTCACTTTCTTCTATTCGAACAGTTCCTTCTTGGTTTAAATTTTCCACAGTACTGTGGGAAACTATCTGTAATTACAAGTTAAAAAAGACATTAATTTCTTTACTTTATAAATAAAATATGTTTTGAACTGTCATTTTTTATAATCACCATAAAGCAAGATATATGTGTTCAAATTTCACATGGATAATTTTTAAATGTGTGAATGATCTAGATTTTTAACATAGCTTTAACAATTTTTCAGTCATATTACTACAATGTCTGCTGTGTAAAATAATGTCTAGCACTGGACATCATGCAGCAGACATGTAGCCTGAGGTCCCACCCAGTCACATTATCTTGACACCAGACCGACCAGTAATAACACCAATCTCTTATAGCTGAGTGCAAAGTGAGGCAGCTGTTAGTACAGTTTTTGTAAGTTTTTGGTGTGATTCGGCCAGGGTTTGAACCCACAGCATCATATGTCTGGGGTGGACACTCTAACCACTAAGCCACCGGAGGAGTTGATATTTTTAAGTATGTATATATATTTTAATTTGACGAAAATATTCAAGACAGTATAGGTACCTTAATATGTCCTTACTAATATTACAGTTACCTTATGGCTTGGTTTGGTCACTTCTGTCATGTGTCATAAATCATGCATTCATTAACATTTACATGTGTATGATGTAATTTACACTAGTGACTCTGTCAAGATCCAAGTGAGGCTTTGGCTTGGTATGGTCCCTTCACTCATGTGTCATAAATCCTGCATTCATTAACATTTGCATGTATATGATGTAATTTACACTAATGGAATGGCAATATCCAAGGGGCTTGTCTAGATGATCTTGTTCCTGCATCATATATCTTGCATCAGTGGCTTATCTAGATCACCTTATTTATACATTATATATCTTACATCCAAGTGGCTTGTCTAGGTCACCGTAGTCATGCATAATACATCTTGCATCAAAGTGGCTTGTCTAGGTCACCGTAGTCATGCATAATACATCTTGCATCAAAGTGGCTTGTCTAGGTCACCGTAGTCATGCATTATGCGTCTTGCATCAATGTGGCTTGTCTAGGTCACCTTAGTCATGCATTATGCATCTTGCATCAATGTGGCTTGTCTAGGTCACCTTAGTCATGCATTATGCATCTTGCATCAATGTGGCTTGTCTAGGTCACCTTAGTCATGCATCATACATCTTACATCAAAGTGGCTTTATATAAAGATCACCTAAGCGATCGGTTTGCTCTGGTTTGGTTACCTTAGTGATGTGTCATGTATTTTACATCCATCCAACATTATATATTCTAAAGGTAAGTGTCCGGCATTCAGCAACATTATGTGTATACTACAGACTTGAGTTTCATGTACCAATCAACAACATGTGTCTGCTAAAGCCTAATGTCAGGCATCCAGCAACAACAGCATGTGTATATTACCATCTATACTGTCATGCATATATCAGAAACAGCAAATGTATACTACTGTCTACACTGTCAGGTATAGAACAGAAACATCATGTGTATGCTACCATCTACTCTGTCAGGCATAGAACAGAAACAGCATGTGTATGCTACCATCTACTTTGTCAGGCATAAATCAGAAACAGCCTGTGTATACTACCATCTACTCTGTCAAGCATAACTCAGAAACAGCATGTATATGCTACCATCTACTCTGTCAGGCATTTATCAGAAACTGTATGTGTATGCTACGATCTACTCTGTCAGGCATTGAACAGAAACAGCATGTGTATGCTACCGTCTACATTGTCAGGCAAAGGTCAGAAACAGCATGTGTATGCTACAGACTAGAGTCAGATATCCATCAATAAAAGCGCGTGTTAAGCGTTACAATGACGACCTTCCCAATATGCATGTGAGCTTATGGCCTTGTATCATCACCTCACCTACATGTAATTGTAGCCTGCATACATGAATAACTGCTTCTGCACACCACAGACTACACTGATGAAAATGTAAAACATGATATACTGGTCTATATTATAAGAAGCACAAGTGAACTGGATATTAAAGAATTGTATAAGAATGAATGATGCCACTTGAGTTATGACTGAATGGATTTAAAGAACATCCACATCTAATAAGTGTTATTCATGAACAGTTACAAATTTATATGATGTCTCAAACTTATCATGTATATGCTAGTACTAATGAGATATTTTTCTAAATGTAAATGACACAAGACAGAAAACTGACAGGTGAATGACAGAAACAGGAAAGAGACATGTGAATGACAGTATACAAATATGTGACATTGAAATAATACAGAAAATTGACAATGTCATGACTGAAGAATGACATGCACATCAGGTACTATAATACATGACATGCAATCAGGTTATCACACTACAACTTTTGCACAATAATTAAGTTACATGTTTATCCCCAACTCCATTCCTCCCATACACAACATGTGCAATACCTTGTCTTACTATTCGCAGGGAGATAAGCGATCACAATGATGTTGTTTAAAGTTTTAAGGCCATTTTTCAGCACAAGATAGGCTATACATGGCAGCCAGTATAAATGGTGGAAGAAGAACTCGGTAAACCCTGGAAAGAAATACTGACCCACGAGAAGCTACTGGCAACCTTTCACACATACCCACATTGGCTGAACCTGAGACTAGAAATCATGCAGATAGAGGTCCTGAGACTCAAAACCATGCAAACAGAGGTGAGATGGAATCATATGTTGATACTGACATTGGAACTGGGTCATGTTCATCTTGACATTTACAATTTGTACAATATGAATTTTATTGTAAGTCAGGCGACAGTTAATAGCCTATAATAACCAAGAAATTAAAATGGAAAAATAAAAATGAATGCTAAGTGAGATTATCAAGTTTTGCATTTGAACAATGGCAGGAATCACACACACACACACACACACACACACACACACACACACACAGGTATCAATACAATGACTGATTCAGAAATGGAAGACATCTTATATACTCCAAAACAGTTGAAATGTGTGTACTCTCTGACCTACAGTTCAGGATATTATGCCAGTTACATATCTTTCATTCTTTGAAGTTATGGGTTAATGCTATATGTCAGTGAAGGATATGTTATACATGGTGGCCAGCATAACTGGTGGAGACTATGGAAGAAAACGCGGTATGATACACTGACACATACGTGTACCAACACTGGTCTAAACGCAAATCCATATTGACAGAGGTGAGATGAGAGTTGTCAGTAAAGGTGAACATGTTAGACTACACAGCCACCCATGCCCCAAAATCTTACAATTAAATGAATGATTAATGGGATTGGAACATTATGAAATCAGTTATCTGAAGATCTCTTTGTATTAAGAAACCTAGGAAAAGTAATTTCTGGCAAGGGTACTTGGAAAATACTTTTAATTCTCTAAATTGTAAAACAATTGCAAATTTTCATAGTGATAATGTCCATCCAAAACTAATGATGGACATTTTAATTTATCTGTATACAAGGGTGGATATTGATATTTCAAAACACGTGTCCATTCATGTGAAGTGGTAAGTATTGTTGTCCCTTGTCCAATGAAACATGCCACATGATTTCTTCTTGTTGGTTAAAAACAAAGTTGACAGTTTCGGTAAAGCTGATGCTACACATGTTATCTCTAACAAAACTCACTTTTCAACATTCAAACTTTTGTGTTTATTAAATTTAATAAATCGACAGAAAGATAAACATTTAAAGCAGCTTGCCACATAAAATTCATGGGATACAAATTATCAAAATTCACTTGTCAATAATGCAAAATCAAATAAGGTCAAATCTGAAGGGTGTGTAATGCAAACGTTTATACAAATGGCACATATTGCTGTTAATCATGCATTTAAATGAATACCTTCACACCAGCATCCCTAAGCCTCATTAGCTGCTGTTCCAGAAGAAACCACCGAGTTGGTATCTGCTCTCCCCAGTGTGGCTGCTGTGAAGCCACCTCTACAATTTTCTTCTTCAAATCCTCCAATTTGCTGTCAAGAATTGTGTTGTCAATGGCAAAGTCCTCATCAACCAAGTGAACTGTAGTAGGTTTGTCGCTTAAGTAAGAGCGGATTTCTTTTAAGTATCTCTGCCCTTGTTCATGGCGATAACCCTAGAAAAGTAAAGACAATTTAAATTAAGTAAGGGACAACCAATCTCCTTAATAAAATTGAAGTGTATTATTATTTATATACTGTACTTTACAATGATAAACTCTTGGTTAGCTATATTGTTAATTTTTGCTAGTATTATCTGGTGATAAACCGAGTCATTACATTTTGACCATTTGGTTGTTTTGTTTATATACTACCACATATGTCTTAATCACTCATTTCTTAAACATGGTAAACACTAATATATCAGCATAATAAACTGTTTAGTCTCAACATTTTTCTGTACAGTTTTATCACATCTAAATGTGTTGAGGATGAGAGTGCTAACAAAGCAGACAGATTCTCAAGCCATGCTAAAGTTTCAGTAATTTGTAATAAATGTACTGTATAGACATACACAAAGTGCTTTCCCACCAACCAACCCACCCATAAACTTAGTCATATTTTAGACTGGTTTCTTTATAGACCTGATGAAACTATTCTGCAATCCACCCTTGTATCCCAAGAGCTTGCATCAGATCATATCTGCATTATATGCCATATTGACATCTATCAGTCCCTAATCCTCCACCTTATGTGCTACTAAGAAAAACCTCCGTGTGATAAATAGAACCAAATTCATGCACGACATCCAAGAAAACCGAATAACTTACGTACATCCTATAGCAGAACAACTCAATAACTGCCTGCATTCATTGCTTCAAACACATGCCACCAAATGCAGAGTATCAATAAAAAAAGTGTTCTCCATGGTATAGCAGTGTTAGGGACCAGCTTCGCACTGCTAAAAGACATTGACGAAAAGTAGAAAGGCTTTGGCTTTCCACCAGACTCACTATTCATAAACAGATATATGTAGCCGCTAAGAAGAACATCACGACATAGTCCATTTAGCAAAATTATGCCACTACCGTACTAAGATGACGGGGAGTTCCATCTGCAAAGATCTCTTCGAAATAACTAACAAATGAATGTCAAGGAACAAATGTACACCACTTCCAATTACCCTCTCTTCAGTAGACCTTCCAGACCAATTTGCAAATTTCTTCCATAATAAAGTACAAACCATTAGAGATTTGCTTGATGGCACAATTTCAATTGACTCTTCGCCATACAGTTATGATATAGAATTTCAGCGACAACCATTCGGAACATTTGAAGCTGTCTCTATTAATTTATTATGGACAATCGTGATGAAGAGTGCACCAAAGAACTTGATCCAATTCCGACATCACTGCTACGTGAGTGCTTAGACCCAATATTGCCTGCATTAACTGATGTTATTAATTTCTCTCTCTCATCGGGTGAATTCCCATCATTTTTCAAACTGCCATCGTAAAGCCTCTGCTGATGAAACCAACATATGACCATAATGATTTAAAGAACAACCGCCCAGTTTCTAATCATCCATTCATATAAAAAAATCATAGAAAAAGTTGTTCTAACCCAACATGTATCTAATTTAAATTCAAACAGTCCTTTTTAGCAATGTACAGTCTGCACAACGCCTTTGCCACAGTACGGAAACTACTCTTCTGAAAGTATTTAATGACAAATAATATTGGAAAGATTATAGTCCTCACCCTCCTTGATTTGTCTGCAGCATTTGACACAATAGACCATGATATATTACTTTACCATCTCCAGCATGTATTTGGCATTCAGAATATAGCCTTAAGTCCTACTTAGTCAACAGGACACAAATTGTATCTGCAAATGGAATACATTCCAACCCAGTTGATCTATGTTGTGGTGTTCCATGGTGGTCTGTTCTTGCACATGTTCTCTTCATTCTATACAGTCAGCCAATCTCAAGTGTCATAGATCATCACCAAGTGACTCACCAATTGTACGCTTATGACATCCAAATATACAAGTCTAGCCACCCAACTGAAGTTGATACTACCATCCGTGGAGTAGAGAGGTGCATTTCGGATGTGAAATCATGGATGACATGTAACAAGCTGCAGATGAATGATGATAAAACTGAGGCTATTCTGATCACGACACAAAGACATTCTCATTCACATCCTTTACCTCAAATTATAAATATCAGCAACAATAACATTAAATTCTCACAGTCAGTACGAAACCTAGGTGTTACTCTAGACAGTATTATCAGTTATCACATTGCATCAACATGTTGTGAAGATATGCAAGGCTGCATATCTTGAACTGAGACGCAACATCTCCATTTGCAAATATCTTTCAGTTAATGCCACTAAAACACTTGTGTGTACATTAGAACTTTCAAGACTGGACTATTGTAACTCAATTCTGTCTGGTTTGTTACAATATCTACTACATAATTTTCAAAGCAGAGCTGCTCGGATCATTTTTAGAGTACCTCGATCAGAGCACGCCTCACCTCTGATCTGTACCCTACATTGGATATGAATTCAATACAGAATCAAACACAAAATATGTTCTCTGTGCTATGTTTTACTGACAGAATCCAGTCCAAACATACCTATCCGGCCTCACCCATGTGTACACACCAGGAAAATACTTGCGCTCCTCTTCTGACAATCGTATACTCATTGTTGCCACTATGCAAAGAAAGTCATATGGACAACGTTCTGTTGCATACCAGGCTCTGGCAATGTGGAATGAATTGCCAATTGAAATTAGACATAAAGACCCAGTGGTCCCTTTTAAGAGTGCTCTTAAATCTCACCTTTTTTGACTGTAGGAACAGACTTAGAGACCTAATAATGTTTTGTATCTTATATGTTTTCAGCATGTTTTTATGTTTTCCAATTTCATAGATTTTTTTTTTTTTCTGTAGTGTAGTCATACTATTATATATGTTGTAAATTGCTTAGAGATTCTACGGATTAGGAGCTATACAAAGTCTTCATTATTATTATTATTATTATTATTATTATTATTATTATTATTATTATTATTATTATTACTATAGTGATGTCTAGCATT
Source organism: Unio delphinus (assembly GCA_029339505.1). Classification (NCBI taxonomy): domain Eukaryota; kingdom Metazoa; phylum Mollusca; class Bivalvia; order Unionida; family Unionidae; genus Unio; species Unio delphinus. The sequence continues at coordinate 1,482,284 of JAQISU010000287.1, read as the reverse complement.
GAGGCATCATGCCACAGAATGTATCATTGTGTCCCACCCAGTCCCATTATCCTGACACCAGGCTGACCAGTCCAGTACTAAACTCTTAATGCTGAGTGCCTAGCAAGGCAGCTGTTAGTACCATTTTTATAATTATTTGGTATGTGTCACGGAATGATGTAGATTTTATGCAGCAAATACATGTACTCGGGTCTCGTTTATCGTGTGCAACGATACCCGAGGGTGATTCATATATATGAGCGGTTGTACTACAATTCGCTCTATGCCGCACACGCAGAGTGTTCTCGATACGGAGAACGAAAACGCGTAAATACTCTACTATATGTGAAGGGTCTTCACATTACTAATGGTTTTGTCAGCAAGCAGCTTGTTTAAAGGACTCTAGCTGTAGGGCTATTGATCAAAGGGAGTATTCGCACAACTCTAGCTGTAGGGCTATTGATCCGAGGATAGGAATATCCGGGGTGACCGGAATTGCCTGAAGGTAGAAATGTCCGTGTGTCCAGAGCGTTTGTGGTTAAGAGTGACGAAGGAGACCCAGCTATAGAGCCGTCAAAGGACCAGGGTTATGGGAGGGTCTAATGTTTCAAGGGTTTTAGTCAAATTATGGGTTTGTAAGACCCAGTAGTTTCTTTGAGTCTAGAGAGATAGGTGGTATGTCTGAGTGAATACATTTTTACTATATGAGTAAAAAAAAAAACCTGCATTGTTTACTATGTGAGTGAACTATATTCATCTTTTAGAATCATTTGTGTATATTTCTCCGGGGGTTTTGTATCGTTGTATAATTTATGTGTGTCATTGTATAATTTATGTGTATCATTGTATAATTTATTTGTATCCTTCTATAATTTGTTTGCATCTTTGAGTCTGTGCGTTTTATGTTTAAATAAATCCAATATTTGGATTACAATACTCGCACATTTCATTTTTGTGCTTATATATATATATATATATATATATATATATATATATATATATATATATCGCCACATTAAATCATATTTATTATCTGTATCATCAAAAGTGTTCTGTTAATCTAAAATATCCCTCACGGTTATCTTGTTACAGTATAACTATGCCAGGGATCGAACCCAGATATAAGTAAATGTTTATATAGAATGTCATTCATGTACTATGGTATTGGTGCATTGAAGGTGTCCCTGAAAGGCACCTTTACCTGATCCATAAATTAAAACGAAGGGACTGATGTCGAGTTTAAATGAGAATGTCTTGAAGTGGTAAACTCTGTCATTGTAGCAGAATAACAGAAACTTTCTAGAAGACAATGAAATTAGGATACATCTTGTAATTCACACTATGTAGTCTCCCTCCTCTATGGAATTTAGAACCTGTTGTGGTGTTTACATCGTAAAGCAAGGGGGTGCAGACAAATGTTTTTTTAGGGTGAAGAATGCTTTTTGCCCATAGTACCAGGACTAGCTTCAAATAAAAGTCTTTTGAACTTAAATTGTGGACAAATTATACTACCCTTTACTGGAAAAGGTCTTTGATATTTTTGCTGAAGAGTGATGATTCTGAATCTTGGGAATTTATACAATAGCCAAAGCTAGACAAAAGAGGAAGTGTGCTCAGTTGATACCGCATCACTTGATGAGGATCTATAAGTCATTATCACAAATCCTGTCCAACTTGACATAGAATAAATGGAGCCTTCAGCATACCTCAATCAGTGATAAAGATGCCATGAAAACAATGTCATTATTTTTAGATCAGAGTATATACTGCTGACACAAATGATCACCAGTTTTATGCTTTCTGTTCAATTTTGCTTGGTATAAAAGAACTTTTCATCAGTTGTAGATTCAGTAGGACTGCTTCCATAAGGACTGTGCTTTGAGGTTCCATGTCAACTTTTTTTTAATTGCCCTGACATTCCCTCCACTGTATATGAGATGGGGGTGGGGGCAATGGTTTGGGTATTCTTTGTGGCTTTTTTTATATTTCCTCAACCTGACCATTAAAGAGGAGATTAGACGATAAAGGTTGGCATGAGAATGTCAAGATCATGAGGTATGGGATATTGGTACCACATTGCTGGTTTGTAAATCTGATATGCGAGATGGTAACTGCGACTGTGTTGCTCTCTATCTCACTCCCCTCCAAGTGATATGGTGTCAAACCATTGTAAAACAACCATTAACTGACAATAAGATTAGTACAGAAAATCTTCATCATGTATTCAATCATAGTGGAAAAATGTTCAGCAATAGTGAATGAGTTTTTCATGTCACACACCATAACTGGATATATTTAAATACACTTATTGCAGTGTGAGGGGATGACAAATGACGTGTTCAAGGATGCCTATTTGTATGAATAGGCAAAGCCATTCTATTAAGAAGACAGATCTTTGTCACTGAAGAAAGAAACCAAAGTTAGAAATTAAAGATGAAGTATAATTCCCTTTGAACCAAAATCTCTGCTAATTTGCTTTAAAGTGGAAAACTTACATTATAATGATATTGGCATGTGAGACCTCTTATGTCTTAACAGAGAATGTGGCTTCGCAAACGCTTAAGTAGTGACTGAAACATCCACAGGATTTGGCACCAAGCCCGAAGCAAGAGGAAGTCACTCTCCTAGGTGGGCAGATAACTTACGGACTTTTAGGTAAAATGTTTCAGCCAGGAAAAATATATTTGTAAGGTAGTAGTAGTTCTTCTATTATGATTGTTTAAAGCAAGAAATATTCTGTGTCTCCTAATTAGCACATGATTCAGAAAAATCTTGATTCAGTCATACTGTTTATGGCATCATGAGTGGGTGGGGGTACCATACAATATCTGATGATCATGTTTTTATGAACAATCTGCAATGAAATTTGTTGAAAGTCAATGCAGCTATCTCTGTTATAAATACTTGAATATGTTATATAATTTTCCTATGTTATATTGTTTTTCAGCCAGTGATCAGCAATTGTATTCATCACTGTTACTGTCCCATCTAATCAAGTGTTTGACATCATTGCAGTGACTTCAATAGAATTCATTCTTTCTTTGTTTGATTTGGAGTTTTAACGTAATTTTAAAAAAAAATTCAGTCATATTGTTCTGATGTCTGCAGTGAGGCAGTTTATAGTGATGTCTAGCACTGGGGCATCATGCCGCAGACATGTAGCATGATGTCCCACCCAGTCACATTATCCTGACACCTGGCCGACCATTCCTAACACTAACCTAAAAATGCAGAGCGCCAAGCAAGACAGCTGTTAGTACCAGTTTTGTAAGTCTTTGGTATGACTCGGACAGGAATCGAACCCATGACCTCCTGCTCTCGCTGAGGATGCTCTAACCACTTGGCCATCGGAGTCATTCGATGTAATTCACTTACAGGTCATCTGCAGTTTTTAGAAAAATTTGTTTTGTTAATTTCTCAACAATGAAATTGTGTTCTGTTTGAGGCAATTATTATTTCATGAACATGTGTTAATCTACTGTAAAAATAGGGTAGTTCTTCATTGAATATTGTTATTTTCTTGAATGATTTTCAACAGATGTCTGTAGGAATTCTACAGAAGTCCATTCGCCTTATGGGATTTTATACAGTATATAAACCAGAAGCTTGACATAATTGGCAAAGATGGTATTAAAATTCATCAGTACATGTAGTAAATAAAATCATAACAAATTTCAAATAATGGAGGCATATGTTTTGCATATAGTTAAATCTCATTTTAAAATTACTGTCTATGTAATTTAAAATATAAAATCATTGCATATAAATTATTTCCTTACTTTTATCAACATGCTGCTTATAATTTTCAAATAGCTCAGCATTGAATAAAGTAGACTTGCCCATATAGAAGTTTAGTGATCAGAATTTGTCATTTTTATTTCACCATTCAATTTATTTGAACTGGTGTAATTGAGATTTTAAGTATCAACTAATGTCTGTTTTGTTTCTTTTACTGTGATCTTAAACAGTGTGCCAGTATAATCAAAAGAGATGACAGCCATCACTATTTTAGTTTTATAACAATATTATTTAGTTACGTATTTACATCTGTTATTGTTGAGAATGGCTAAATTATTTCTAAAATAAACTGAGGATCCAAAAATTAGAGTTTTGAGCTGAGGTGACCCTGCCGATGACATCAGTCAAGAACAGTTACCATAGTCTGGAAGTCAACAGTATTTTGTGTATCCTATAAGTTTGCCCTTTCAATAATGTAATAGTACTACTCAAATGGCAGAGATTTGCTCTTCAATTTTAAGCATGAGCACTTAATTTGTTCTTGTACCAACTGTTTCCATCCTTGCCGATACAAGGTTCCAGTAGTACAGGAAATGCTGGTCATTTCTTGTAAAATTTCCAAGAAATGAACATAAAAAGTTGCTCATCATCGCATTGATCGCGTTCACTTCTTACATCAGACTGAAATATTTGCCTGCATATTGAGGGATCGACGTAACTGGGATAGAAATAAGCAGAAACCAAATATCATAACAAAGGATTTTTTTACCAGATCAAAATGCTCTACATATACAGGTTCTTAAGATAACCAAGATTTAGATAAGTGGGTCTCATTGTACTAAAAATGACACAGATCTCCTTTTCAAGTTTTAGCTTTATAGTCCAGCACTAAACTACATGAATGTCATTAAAATACCAATTAACACATATCAAAATCTGTCAGAAACCATTTGCTAAACATAACACAGGGAACAATAGTCAAGACATAGCATTGAACATTGAACTTGATGTCATGTACTGACACTTCCTTATGTATGGACAAAAGGACCATCTCAAGGCCAATCCATAGAATATGGCTAATATACAAAATTAAAATAACCATCAACTTACTTGTTGAGCCTGTACATTATATGTGAGGTGTTCTCTTGAATCAGGGTTGTTACCACCAGAAGAAACAACCCTGAGAATACGATGTACAAACTTGCCAAACATGCTCAGCCGTTTCTGAAAATAAAAAAGAGCTATTGATATGGTAAGCAACTGTTCATATAAAATATACCCATCTGTCTGGCATTCCACTAAACATTCAATCATGGAGATTAGTAAAAATGATGATATTATACTCATCTTCATACCTTTATACAAAACAATTGTAAGAGAACTTGGACTCGAACGATAATACCAACACAACATCCGATATGACAATCTCCAAGTTTCCTTGCAAACCATTAAATTTATGAGACTTGTATAAATAGCATGGTGAAGAGAACAGTAACACCAAATATATCAATGGAGCAAAGTGATTTCTTGAAATATGCACATTCAGAGAACGACCATAAAATATGCTTTTACAGCAAGCACTTATATATTGTGAGACAAATTATGTCAGTTCCAGTAAAACAAATGTCCTCCGTTCATGAATCAAAGCATGGTGTAACTCCATATTGCTGCTAATACAACCATCATGTAATTAAATTATGCAAATAAATGTGACAACCAAAGTACCTCATTTGCTTGCACATCAAACTCGATAGGATTTCTTGGACCTGAGATACAGCGTACTATATTTGTATCAAACTCTTGATTAAATATAGTTGTATGTCATGTTCATACACTGCTGAAAGCATTCAGTACCAGCAAACAAAAGTACCCCTTTCATGCTTCAAAGAAGGTGTAACTCAGATATCTTGCTGCTTACAAGCATCAAATATGCAATTATGGTCCAGTATGTGATGTTGTCACTCCACTTTTTTCTCTGTCTACCTCTCATTCTACCACCTTGGACACTATCCTGCAGTACTGATGTAGATAGACTGTTGGCTCTAGTGACATGGCCATAGCATTTCAGCTTTCTCTTTATGACAAAGAGGAGGTTTTCATAATGGCCTACTTTGTGCCTGATGGTGTTGTGCACTTCTTCATTTGTGATGTGGTCCATGTAAGAGATGTCAAGGATGGTTCTGTAGCATCTCATTCAAGTGCCCTAATTCGTCATTGTAATTCTGCTGTCAGGGTCCAGGCTTCACATGACTACAGAAAGATTGAGATCACTAGTGCTCTCAATAGTCTGATTTTAGTTTTCAGACAGATATTCTTGTCTCTCCAGATGGGTCTTAGCTTTGACATAGCTGCTGTTGTTTGTGCTGCTCGTGACAAAATTTCTGCTCGTGATCCATCCTCCATGATTATGGAACCAATATATTTGAATTGGCCCACTGTTTCCAGTTCCTGTCCCCTGACTTTAATCTTGGTTGAGATTTGTTTGCCATTGTTTGTCATCAGCTTTGTCTTCTCGGCATTTATCTCCATGTCAAATCTGGAAGATGTTTCATCCAGGTTCTTCACTAAGGTGGCAAGCTCATCTTCACTCCCTGCAAGCCCATCAATGTCATCTGCAAAGCGGAGGTAGGTGATGTTAGGCCCTCCAATGCTGACTGTCCCACAGTGGTTTTGCAGGGCTTCGCTCGTGATGCGCTCTAAGTAGATGTTGAAAAGCATGGGTGACAGTAGACAGCCTTGCCGTACTCCAACTGTAGTCTTGAACCAGTCCCCCACATAACCTTGAGCAATTACTCCACTGGTAGCCTTGGCGTACAGCTACTTGATGGTATTGGTCAACTTTTGACCCATGTTGTACTTCTTCATTGTGGCCCACAATGCCTCATGCCACACTCTATCAAAAGCTTTACCACCACCACCAACCACTTAAATTATCAATTTATTACCACCATTCCACCACTAACTACTTAAATTATCAATTTACTACTACCACTAACTACTTAAATTATCAATTAACTACTACCACTAACTACTTAAATTATCAATTTACTACTACCACTAACTACTTAAATTATCAATTTACTACTACCAATAACTATTTAAATTATCAATTTACTACTACCAATAACTACTTAAATTATCAATTTACTACTACCACTAACTACTTAAATTATAAATTGACTACGACCAATAACTACATAAATTATCAATGTACTACTACCAATTAATACTTAATTATCAATTTACTACCTCCAACTACCTAAATCATCCATTTACAATTTACCACCACCAACAACTACTTAAATTATCAATTTATTACCCCCAGTCCACCACTAACTACTTAAATTATCAATCTACTACCACCAAAAACCATTTAAATTATCAATTTATTACTACCAATTACTACTTAAATTTCAATTTGCTACCTCCAAATACCAAAATCATCCATTTACAATTTACTACCACCAAATACAACTTAAGCTACCAATTTATTACCCCCAGTCCACCACTAACTACTTAAGTTATCAATTTACTACCACGAACTACCTAAATCATCAATTTAAAATGTACCACCACCAATAACTACTTAAATTATCAATTTACTACTACCAATAACTACTTAAATTATCAATTTACTACTACCAATTGTTACGAGCTTAGGCTCGAATAAACAGTAACATAGAAAGAGTGAAAATAACAGTCTTGTAAAAACTTAATAAACAATTTATTGAGCACAAATATTTTCCAGAAAAGAAAATTAAACTTATGGTTTTAAGAATCAGTTCCAAAATTAATCCAAAAATAATTCAAAATATAATCCGCTAGTGAAATTGCAAACGTCCTGGTAATAAAATGTCCAAATAATTCCAAGTTCGAATCTTAGTTAAGCATCCAAGATGGAAGATGATGTCACGTCATGACGTCAGTTCTGGTCTTATGAAATTCAATGAGCACAATTATTTTCCAGATAAATAACAAAATAAATCCTCTTGATCCAAATGAATTAAAATAATTTCCAATACAAGGTAATTTAAAATAAATCAAAATGACACAACTTAATATTCTAACATTCTACTAAATAGTTCGCTCCAAAACAATGTATATACCTGTTTTTACTTAAACAATGAAGGGGTCACATGATCTTCTAGAATCTTTTAGAACAAATGTACATTCAAAAAATCTCGTACACACCGTATGACCCAACTAAAAATAGAAAGATGTTTATAACAAAGCACCATAATGTCCTTCGAATCAACCAATCATTTTAAAAGCTTGTTTACAACTCTGAAGCCAGGTCAGAAATGAGGTCAACACCTGGTTTTTATTCTTAGAGTACATGTCATCCCACTTTCTAAAAAAATATCTCCCAATGAATGAATCTTAAACTTAAAATGTCAAATTTGAATCTGACAAACAATTAAAATAAAAAATAAATGACCCAAATCAAATACACGTAACACAATAATTACTTAAATTATCAATTTACTACCACCACTAACTACTTAAATTATAAATTTACTACTACCAATAACTACTTAAATTGTCAATTTACTACCACCAAAAGTATCAAACATTATCAACTTTCTAAGATCATCATCATTTTAATAGGCTCTGATTGAATGCATTGCTATGTCGAGTTAATGCATGTTTTGTGGGTGAATGACAATAATTAGCATGCTCTTTATCATGAAGAAAACTGAAAATACCAAGATGTCAGCTATTCTAAAGAAGAACAATAATGCCAGTTTAAAAACACCAGATAATGTCAAGGTGTCAGAAACTGAAATAAATGACAATATTTAGCATGCCTTTTGGATTCAAGAAAACTGACAATACCTCTCACATACCGTCATTGGCCAAATCTGAGACTTGAACCCACGCAGACAGAGGTGAGATGGCAGTGATCCGTAATGGAGAGCACTTTAGACCACTCAGCCACTTTGGGTACCAACTACTTTTGTACATCCAATCTTGACAGTATTCAAAAATCAATGACAATGACTGCAATAATGAAAGAAAGTGATTTCTTCATACTGTATGTACATTCCGATAATGATCAAAAGAAAAAACTAATGATTGTAATAAGAAGAGGCCCATGTTGTTATCTCTCAACTGCCATACATTACTCATTAGTTGACAATTTCTATAAGCAGGCTTATGTTGTATTGTAAAATTACAACCTATGCAAAATAACACAAATTGTATGTCAAGCTGATATTAGCAATTACCTGATAGAAATCTCATGAATGTTGGTTGATGTCTAAATACATGGTCATAAAATTCATGAATGTTGGTTGATGTCTAAATACATGGACATAAATCTCATGAATGTTGCTTGATTTATAAATACACGGACATAAGTCTTATGAATGTTGGTTTATTTCAGAACACATGGACATTTGTTACAAAATGAATATAAATTAAATCTATACAAAGATGTAATACCTTAATTCGAACTAAAGATTAAGGCTTAATTAATAGTCATGCAAAAGCATCCTATATTCAATATGAGCCAATTATCTGGATATATGATCGACACAATACCATCTCATCTCTGATTTGTTCTATATGAGGGATGCAACTCTCATATAGTGTTTTGCTGTTATCAAGTTTGTGGATTTACCATTCATGATATTTTGCAGAGCATGACAAACATACAGATTAATATTATACTTTGTCATTATATTAATTTTTTTTCAGTCAGAAATGGGTGATCGTATCGCAGCAGTGGCAGTGTTTCTTTAAATACCCTTTATGTCAAATTGACTAGGCAGCGAACAGTACAGATTAATATTCATTTACTGAACAAGAATATCATATTTCCATCATATATGGGATATTACAGTTTGCACACTTTAAGATTCTGCAGTTTTCAATGATTAAAGGGAATTCAAGATTTGATATAATTTCTTTATTTAGGACATTTCAATTAATTCAAAGCTTTGAATAATGCTTTTATTTCTGTAGTTATCCAGTAAACAGATCAAGACATGATGTGTTGCAATGGCAGATCCAACTTTGTCTCTCTTAAGTTCTCTTAATACATGGATATATGGCTGTGATAAAATACGCCGATTTCATTTCATTTATGCTGAAACAGTAGAGTATTTTTGAATTCACAAACAGCAAATAGTAATTTTGGAGATATTGATAACCATGGCAGTTATTTGGAAATAATCTCTTTTCTCAATATTCCTAACATTTACCTTTTCTGAATACGCAATCAAATTCATCTGAGATATAGGAAAGGTTTATTAATACCTTAATTTCGAGGCTTTCAGAAAGGAAGTTGAGACAGAGTCAAACTCTCTGTGTATCGACTCAAGAATTCTTTAGGTATGTGTGTGTTTTAGATGTTTAATGTAGTTTTAATAATGTTTCAGTAATATTGCAGTGTGACTGTTGATAGTGATGTCTGGCACTGGGGTATCATGCGGCTGACACGTAGCGTGACATCACACCCAGTCAGACTATCCTGACACCAGACAGTGCAGGACTCTAGGATTTTTTTAGGCACAGACCTCGGGCTGGTGACTTGAATAAACTCAAAGCCAGTAGAAAAACTGCCAATTTTAAGGGTATTGCGACATCTATCTCCCAATCTCATATATCTCCCATGTTTTGGCATAGAACTCCTGTTTATTACATTATGTCTGTAAATTTTCATTTCCCTGGAAAACAAACCTATATATAAATAGATATATAATATCCAATCCACAGATGACACATTCTCTTTGGTCCCTTGGGAATACTGTTGTGATAAAATAATTAGTAATACATTACAGAGTATTTTCTTCGTCAGTAAATAGAAAATTAAGATTAAACATTATACACTAATTTTTATAAAAACCCTTACAACAGTACTATCATGAAAAGAAATTTTAAATAATATTATTGTTACCAATTAGTTTCAAATATATGAATGATCAATAAATGCTGTTTAAATTTCTCTGCAAACAAAATCGCATCTCGAATTATGCCAAAGAAACCCAGCCAGTAAACACGGGGCACTTCTTTATCATATAGGTGAATTTAAATAGCAGAGCTACAATATAACAAATGAATATGTCAATTGTCGCCTCCCCCCTCCAATTCAGCCTTTTAATATGTTTTGGCCAATATCCATAAAATAATTCATTGGTGACTACCCTGCGTCCCCACCCCCACCCCCCACCCCCATAATAAGGTTTCTGGGGGCACGTCCTTCGAGACTTTTACCCTTATTGTACCTGAAAGATTGGTCAATATTTACTAAAACTGACACTAAAAAAATGCTACCTGAAAACATCCCCAATTGGTGTCAAAATCACTCTATTTTATTTGTTATTATCACCACCTGGCTTTAGAAAAGTAGACTGGTAAGCTGCACTTCAACAGTATCCACAAACCTGAAATTTACCCTTTTTAATATTGTCACATGACGTTGCAACAATTACAATTTTAAAATGAACGGTATTAAAAATAATTTATACTAGAACACTATTCACATAACTGCTGTTAATTTTTATGTTAAATAAAATGACAACATGGTGCGATAAGGTACACCCATGTTCTGTAGATAACTGTCCAAAACGTGTTCTGTCTCACACTTCAGTTTCTGTTTAATAAAATTGGATATGTTGTTGTTTGGTTTAGCGCCATTTTCAGCACAAGATAGGCTATACAATGCAGCCATTATTAATGGTGGAGGAAGAATCTGGGAAAATCCTGGGAAAAAAACCACACCCATGAGAAGCTACTGGCACGCTTTCTCACATACCGACATTGGCCGAATCCAAGATTTGAACCCACGCAGATAGGTGAGATTGCAGTGATCCGTATCGGAGAGCACTTTAGACCACTTGGATAAGTGGGGTGTAAATCGGGTATAAATTCATACATGTTTGCATTGGAAAAAGAAAATGAGAATCTTTGATAGTGGAGAATGTTTACAGAAATAAAGCTGGTTACTCTCCTTTAATCTAACACACAATCAATGCATCATCCGTGCTGCCATCAAACAATAAAAAACAAACAGATACAAGAGGAATATTAGGAAGAAGAATTCATTGTAGGAGAGAGTTAAACACCATTGTCTGAATACACCCATCCTTAGGAAAGCAAGTGACGTAGACTTCCTTCCCTGGCCCAAACAACTATTCTTTCCTAGGGAAGATGAAAAGAGGGAATGTTTTGAAATCAGGTCCATTCAGAGTCTGTTTAGGCTGAGCCTGCTCACAGAACTTGGGAGTATGTTGCATCAATTAAACTGGGTGGTTGCATTTATTGTCCACTTTTATTAGGTCTGTAGCTGCAGATAGATACAATACATTTGTGACAAGATCAACGAAGTGCATCTCGGTCTCAATGGGTATAGCACTCAACTGGTTATTGAAGTGATCCAGCAAGACATTGGACATGTCAAAGGCTAAATATCTGCAAAGATTTACTGAATGTATCAATGACATAGAGAGTACATATCTGGACTTTTTATGGTAAAGCTTCCAGATAGTGCTTAAGCACTACTAGAGACAATGATTACTCCATTAAGAATCTGAAGAGGGCAGAATTGTACATAGTAGGGAAAAAGCAGTGAAGCAAGGCAATGCACACAATAACTAGAGGTGAAAACAGTGCCAAAGCATACACTGGGGGACAACTATCACTTTCTGCTGCATGGCAGCCACTAAGCTTGGAAGAACCATTCCTGCCAGCTCCCGAACCATTGCAAGGCATGGGAGCAACAGATCTGAACATGATAGGACCTCAGAAAGCCTCTCCAGAACTTAGCCATATTGCTCTCAAGCCCAGAAGGCTTTGGCCACAAGTATTTACTGCCTCTACAATTTTCCAGGTTTCCTACTCTTCCGAAACCTGACATGTAGAAAAGAGGACTGGACTCTAAAGGAATGTATTGTTTCGGTTCTTGTTGATTTAACATCATGTTTTTGCATGTAATTTGCTATTCATGGCTTTTAGTATATTTATTGAAAGCAAACAAGCTAAGAACCTCTGACTGATGGGAATCTGCTAGCAAGCGTTCTTGCATACCCATGTTGACTGAGCTGAGACTCGAACTTACATGAATAAACAATATGTCAGCGATCCGTTAAGGCTAGTACCTTCGACCACTTCACCACCTTAAAGGTTTGGGAAGAACTCATTAGATATTGCTTGAATGGAAAGGATTTCATTATTCTGAATCCATGCCTATGGAAATACAAGACTATCCATCCCAGTGTAACTTTACAGAGAAAGAAAAAGTGCCAGGAACAGAGATATCAAACCGACGTTTTAATTGCTCCGTAACTAGTGGTGCAGGTTATTTGAAACCTATTAATTATCCTCTAAGGTATAATGAATCATGGTCACAGAGATCTTGCTGGATTTTAATACTAGTAGTCCAGGACTCATGTTTTAGGAAAATCAGGAGTCACACCAAAGAAAATTGCAGTCACCTACCAGAAGCATATTAAAGATACATGAGTGGCTAAATTTCCAGACAAAAAGAACCAGTGGATGCCAATGAGTTTAATTTTCTAACTTCTTCACACCACTGACATATAACTCTAGCAACTTCTATCACTGGTGAATCTCATTACAATCTTCATCAATTTTGGCCCCAAAATACTTATCCAAATTTGCAAACAGTATTTTGTCTAACTATCAACATGTCTAGATTTCATGTGCACCACATACATGTAGTTTGCTACACTTGAAAGCAAACACATAATGAAAGCTAAAGTTGTTCATTTGATGTACTTTGATACACAAGTATATTTCCAGGTCTTCTGCCTCTGGATTCAGTCAATGCAGATAGCAATATTTCTCACCACTCTGCAGTTAGTCTAGCACTTTTACCTTGCTGCCAACCTATTGGGTCATGTTCTTCAGATGTACTCTTACACTGACAACATGGATATCTGAGGTTTTTTAAGCCACTGACTTTTCTCGTTGTAGATATCAGCACAACTAAATTGATGGAAGTATCAATACATTCCCCAGACTGACAATCACAATTTAGATTCTGGATAAACAATGTGCCTTGAATGGCAAGTGACTAGTGCTTGTACCCCAAGCAATTCAGCCATGACTTTCCACATGTCACCAGTCAACAACCAGTTTAGAGAAGATCTGACAAGTGAATCCATCTAATCTATCCAAACAGGATTGCTACTTGTCCCTGTAGTCAGGAAGGGATGTATTGCTATGGTCACTGACACACTACGTTTCTCAGGCTTATAGAAGGAAAGGATATATATCCTTCAGTGCAACTTGTAGCATTGGATCAATCACCAGGAATCCTGTGTCTTTTAGCAATTTACAAGCCATATAAACCAGTCCTGTCTCTCAGTGATTGTGGGAATCAACTTCTCTAATAAAACGGATGTCATCCAGACTTCTTTTAGGAAACAAGAGGTCATCCAGCATTTTTAATGAGAAAGTGAGGACTTTCTGCAAAGTTCCACAGGTCACTTGACTAAACGTTACAGATCAGACATCTGTCCATGTGTGAATAGGAACACATGATAAACAGGAGAGGTGAGTAAAATGATATTTCTTATCTCACCACACTCACCCACACTAGGTGACCTAGTATATAAGTGAATAAGAAAATATCAAACAAATCCACTGGACACTGAAAAGGGTTGATTATATATACTCTAATGTCAATAATAAAAAGGTTAAGTACAAAACACAGCCTTTCAAAGCATGAACCAAATGATTGAAACTTAAAAGAAAAACACAAGAAGTAAAAAGAATTAAAATAATGCAAAGACTGAGGGTAAAAGATAATATAGAAACTATGACTAGCCGTTAAAATGTTCATCAACAACAAATGAGGTGAAATTCTCTTACGAGTCATAAACTCACAAGTAGTTTGAAAGTCCATAGAAAAAAAAGATATTCCATATGCTAGATAGGACTTACTAATCAGACTGGAATCTTTTTCTGTTTTATTATTTTAAAATTTTCAGTCAATTTCTAGTTGGAAGAGAAACTATTAGCGGGGTTGGCAGACTTTGCATTCCAGAAAAGTACTGAACAGCTTATAATGTATTACTGATACTGGCGTTTTAACGTTTTAACTTTATAATGTGCAAAACAGTACACCAAAAGTATCGTAGCAGCTAAATGTATCAATGAATTGCATCCTCCCAAACAACTAATTTCACACTTGCACATTTTGTTCACTGACCATAAACAAAAGATCCTCAATACTGGGTCTATCATAAAAATTGACAACAGCAAATATTACCCTCCATCTGAAAAAGGGGAGAATTATCTTAACATGAGGAGTGGCTTAAAATGAGAAAGAACACAAAAAATACAACTTGTAAATATTATGAGGAATTTTTACACATTGAGTCTGTCTTTCTCACAATCATTCATTTTAGACTAAAGCCTCATGGATGGAATAGATCATCTCCTGCTCCTTTTAGACACAGATTGTGTCCTTTGTGTGATGTACTCAAAGATAAATATCACTTTATCATTGTGTCCTTTGTATAATGTAATCAGAGAATATCACTATATGAATTATGCTTTAATTAAATTCGTAGATTGTTAGGTTAGGGTTTAACCACGTATGTACAATTTCACTGAATCACTCAAACTGTCAGCATAGTCATGCTATCTGGGTAATTTTATATCTTAAGGTCTCCTTTAATCACTGCAAGTGAAATATCCACTAATATATTGTACATTTAAAAAGGACTTTTAATATATATATATATATATATATATATATATATATATATATATATATATATATATATATATATATATATATACATTTATTACCATTACATTTTCTAACATTTGTCATCCTAACATCCCAAGTTCTCTTTTTGGCGATGATGATTTAGAGGATTTGTAACAATATGAGAGAGAAAACCTCATTTTTAATATTAAAATTCAAGAGAAACAGCTATAAGATTTTCAAAAATAGGAATATGGCTACCATACTGGATGTCAGAACAGTATCATTCTAATTAGACTACAACTTGACCATAATAATACACATAAGGTTTCAGAGTAATCTTCCATGTAATGAATAGTACCTATAACAAACTTGTGCTAATTGAGAAACAAATAACAAACACACCATCCAATTAGCTCTTTTTGCCTTTGATGAATCAAACTGAGAAAGCGTGGTTGTATGCATCGGCTTGCACTTGGTTATTCCTGATGCATATGAGCTGTCAAAGAGGTCTTGGTATGGAGATTATTAACACATTAACCCCTGGCAACATGTTTACGGCGCAAGAAGTAGTAACCTACTGCCAAGCTCTCTCATGTATGATACACTAAAGTGGCTGGTATTTTAGAAAGGTATACAGATTTAGGTCGACAATGACACCAAATAATCTGGATGTTTTAATTGCATTACAAAATACTGATGTAAAAACCTAACCTTTTGGATTCATTTTTTTTTTTCACCCAAAATTTGAGAGTCTTAGAAGTCTCATTTTGTGTCCAGATTTTAGACTTTTTTGCCTCAGATCTAAGTCAGATCAGACTGGTCTGTACTGCATACAGTCTGTGCAAAAAATAGGATAAGATGAACATTTGTAAGAGTGGTCTCCATATTAAAAATTGATGGGTCTGTAAAGCAGAAAAATAAATTTAAAAAATCCAACTTTTTCCCTTCTGCTCATGCGTGAGCAAAATATTCAATGGAAAACCATGTTTTTAACACAACTATGCATTAGGCTAATGGAAACTTGCTTGGAAGTCGATGCATTAGGATATATTCAGAAATAGACCACAAATTGTATTTCCTACTCGCACTTCATGCGAAAACTGCAAAATCATCCAGGTCTTAATGTGTTAGGATCTGTAAGCATGATATAATGTATCTTTTAAGGAAACAACTTTGAAGGAAACAACTTTGGAGTGCATACCTGACCATATTTGTGATACTGACGCTATTATAAATGGATGATTATTTATTCCACTACTAGGCATCTTCAAAAACTTACTTTTTTCGAATCAAGTAAGGCTAGTGTAAATCAGGTGTCAAGGAAAAGAAATGGCTGTACAGTTCCTGACACTCATAATACTGAAACTTCATGCACTCAAGGAGAATCCTACTATTGACAGAATAAGGTAATAATCTGTAAAATATTAAAACTTACAGGCGTTACTGACATACCTGTGGAATTTGATCAATGTGTGTCCCCACTAAAATCACTGGTGGTGGGAGGACTTTATTAGACGACATATGGGAATTCGCAGAATTCAAGTGTTCCTTGTCAGGGAGTGAACAAGAATGTATGGAATTCATCCAGACGTGAACTAGTTCTGAAAAAGTCAAAATACAAAAACATCATTGATTCTGTAAACAATGTCAGAATGAAGTACATGTACTTATTGGCAAGTTATTTTTATAACCAATACCCACTTTCAGTCCCTGACAATGTTATTTCTTTTACCTAAATTTAAAATAAAATATGTGAAGCTTCAATTCCAAAAAAGACCTTGAAACAATAACTTAACTTTTAGTCTTGTCCTTTAAATTCTTAATTGTAAAATTGACTAAAAATAACTTCCTTTACCAGCTTCACTGGACATGGATTTTCATTAGGTGTTACAAATTTCTTTAGTAGCAAGTCAACTTGCTGTTAGTTAAATTTTTAAAGCAGTGGAGTATAATAAAATACTGTTGTTGGTTGCAATTTTACCTTACAAAATTTTGATAAAATTATTTTTTAAAATCATTCGTTTGAGAGAAAACCTGTTACTCATATAAGAATAATTCCAATGCTAAAGTAACAGCAAATCTAGAACAAAAATGACACACTTTGTTGCGTACTTAGGTAGAAACAGCACAGAACTCACCATAAACTTTGCATTTCAGTATTCCCTCACTGTCAAAGTAGAAATCGTCTTCTACAAGATCAATGACCTCTTTACTGGCATCCGAAACCAAGAGGTATATGGCCCGTCTTGTTAGAAACATTTGGTGTGTCGTGTAAAAGGCATACTGCCCGGCAAAGTCCAACAAAGTTACATGCGCATGTTTGCTTATATCTTGTTTTGCTTTATTGGGATTTTGTTGCAACAATTTTAACATTTCCCTTAATGGATCTATCTTGTAATTTTCAGTGGCAACATTTTCTCCAAGCTCTGATCCAGGTATTGTGTTTGTTTCAGAATGAGTGAGACTTCTCTGAACTACAGTGGAAGATGATTCTTTTTGTAGACTAGATGTAGATGCAAGATTTTGGCCCACGTTCTGCTGTTGAGAACGGCGATACAGTACTTCTGTATTCTTGTTATCGTCAGCAACATGGCGCAAAGGATCTCCATCAGTTGTCTCCCTTTGATTAGAGCTTGCATCAGGTTCCGAATCAACTTTCCTTCCCCCTGTTTGGTAATTCTCATTTAGGACCTTGACAAGGCGCTGCAGTTTATAATCCTGTTCTGAATCTGAAAACATTAGGAACACTGAATACAGTTAATTCTGCTTTACATCCAGGGTATCAAGTTGTAATGAAATTAGAAAGTATAATACAGTACATATGAATTGTTTCCCCACTAAATGTTATGGTGCAACTTTGTTCCTCCAGAGTCACTACAAGATCAAGTGCTGCAGTTGAGGAATAAATACCAGGCTACTCACCACTACATGTCTTGTCAATACCTCCATGGCAGATGCATCAATTAATAATATTTACTTAATATAATTAGTATGTAATATTTGTTATATCTGGCAATTAATTTGTACATGTACTATCAAATCATGAAATATGTATACAATGATTAGATACTGGTAAATTCCAGTCTTCTTCCCACTGAGCACATACAAATGCCTAATGTATTTGAATGGTAATTGATACAAATATTTTGACCAATTTGTGGCATCTTTTTGCAGATTCATTTAACTCATTAATGCATAATGTTTATCACTTAAAATTTGCAAAAAAGGTAGGATAAATTTCCGACCTGGAGTAAATTCGGGCAAAGGCACAATGAAATTGTGGGTCTGATATGCAAATATAAAAATGTAGTCCAGTATTCACATTTCAGAATAAAAAAGGCGTGTTGGGACCTGGTATGCAAAAAACACTGTCCATATGTTTTCATAGTGGTAATAATGAGTATACAATTGTAAGAATAGGAGCATAATTATCTTGCTTGTGTCTATACATGGGTGAGGCCAGGTAGGTATGTTGGACTAGAGTATGTCATTGTGTATATAGTGAAATCCACAAATCTGTGCTATTTAAAAAAAATACCATATATATATATATATATATATATATATATATATATATATAAAGTTTCATGTTCATGTCTTTTACAATAACAACAAATTGTTCTCCACCGTTTCTTTAACTGCCGCCAGTCAAAATTAAAGAAAAGGTGGAGAACAATTTGTTTGTCTAGTCCTTCTTACTTACTAAAATGACTTCTCTCTATGTCAAAACAAAATCTGCCTGAATTATTCTAAAGTACACTATTAGCAGTTATGTGCTCTATTCATACAATTTACCAGTGAAGTCCAGGAAGTGAAAATGACCAGGTAGAGCTAAGTCTGTTTCAAAGGTGCACATCTGAAGTAAGGCCAAGTTGTATACAAAGCCAGTACAACCAATGAGGAAAATTGTGAATATGTTTTTCATTAAAATTTCAACCCAATATAAATTACAACACAGAAGAGTGCCACCTTAGAACCATTTCAAGATATGCACTGTGGTTGCCATATTATACAACAGATCAATGGCACTGTCTACATAAAGATCAAACAACCAAACCCCCATCAACCACTGTCACTTCAAACTAAAGTAACCGATTGCTGCAATTTCCTGGCAGTCTAAATTAAGGTGTTAACTATAGCACTGGTTTTAAAATTAGAGTAGGTAGGTAGGTGTTTTATTTATTCATAGCACAAGTCAAGTGCATGTGACCATTGTATGTTTTCGAATTTCTTAAACAATAAATATATAAAGGCATTTGCAACTCCTTTCATTCTAAATCCCCTCCACTCTGACCTAATACATGAAATATAGTGATGGGTATAACATGAAATATAATAATGAACTATCATGAACGAAATAACATGAATTATAATGAACATGGCATGAAATATCATGATGGAAATAACATGAATTATAATGAACATAATATTAAACATAATGATGAAAATAACATTAAATATCATGATGTAAATAAAATGAAATGTAAGTCATGGTAAGTAAGTAATTAGTGACAGAAGAAAATATTAACTAAACTTGTTGAAAAGTTTATTTCCGAATGCAGTGATCACAGGGGACACGGTGCATGAATCCAGAAGGATGTGCCACGTGATCCAAATCGGGCCACAAATTTGCTAAGGCCATTCCTGATAGTGTGTGGAACAACCTAAAATCGATGTGGACTTAGCCAAAAATATGAAAGCGATGTAAAAGAAGGTACTATCCAAAATAAGAAAACACCCATGGGCATTGCAGATAAGCTGCAAGCAGCTTGTATAAAATTAATGTGATTGGAATGAAAGTTCAGAGAGATCAAAAGACTCTATATGTCACAGAACTGTTGAGAATGTTAGAAAAGGTGATGACCATAATCTCTCAAGAGAGATAAGTCAATCCTCATAGACAAGGACTAACATGTCTGGACCTGTCCAAAGAAATATTCAGATGGGACGTCAGAAAGTGAATTGGTCTATATATCTTATGATCTAATATGCAAGTTATCAAAGCAGCAAGCCCCAAATTACCAACCTTTATTGTAACAGAGAGCTGGAAGATGTGGTTCAATTGATTTAAAGAAGTTACCAATGGGTAGAGGTTGACATCGGATGAGAAATTAGATGAATTACTTTCAAGGTTACAAGGTGCTGCTAGTGAATTTATGTATGAATAATTGTATGTGTGTGTTTGTGTGTTACTACCGAGTAAGGAGCGAATAACGGTGTGATACCTATGCTACATGGCTAACGTATCTCCTCATAGGGAAGGCCATTTTAAAACGAACATTTTGAAAACATGAACATGGGAGTACAATCAATCATTACTAAATATATGAGCTAGTAAATTATATACTAGCACTATAGCATAATTAGACAATGAAAAACAGCATGGGAAAGAGGGGAATTGCCATAGTGGTGGAATTGGGTTGACAGAAGAGATACCTGCCATCACCACATGTTATTCTATATTATGATTTGACTGTCTAACCAGTCCAGTCAGAAATACATGGATAGCATGTAATTTAACATTATAGCAAACACCTGGTAAGGCTTAGACTATTCATATAATAGCAGAGCTAATGTTATACTGGAACAAGAAATTAAAGTACTAAACCCTATTTCAAAATTCTTTTTGAATTTTTACAAAACACAAACAACATATATGTACTATGGGGGTACTCGCTATGAGGGACAAAACAAATGAAAAACAAGATAAGAAAATGTGAAATACATTTAGAATTGATGTTTTAATGAATTTTCAAATAAAACTTTTAAATATTGATATGCCATGGCACCAACAAAACAAACTTGCCTTAAAGGGATTAGCATGTTTTTTATTGTTATAGAAGGATATTTAGTAGTTTGTGTGTATAATCTATCCTATTTTCTTATTTGCATCTAGTATTGTATTTAATAAAATAAATACTGTCCTGTATTCCGAGATCAAACGGAAAGACACTGCTTTGAATGTGTTAGCTCCCTTCCATACAAACAGGATATGGCATCATTTGAGACGATTAACATATACAAGTCGTATTCAGTTTGCGCAGTGAAGTGTCACGTAGAAACAAGATGGTTCAATATGCAGCTCTAAATTGTGTGAATAAAATATACAAGTTAAGTGTCTCTCAATATGCCCTGCCAATTAATCTTTTAGGAAAAAAACAAAGGAACATATAGAATACATTGTTCTTCTTCTATACCACCTCTGGGTAGCTCCTGTAATGAACATATAACGCATAAGGGTACCTTAAACAATTTAGGAAAATCTTTGAAAGGACTAAATAAATAAATGAATAAGAGATGACACAACTCAAGTTGGGAAAAGTACAATTAAATATAAAAAAATGTATGGAGCCCAACTCGAGCAGTCAAACTGAATATGAAATAAATAGACAAATACGAAGAATGCCACCAAAAAAATACAAGGATTAAAATATTAAGTTTCTTGTTTCCCCTAAACAAAGATAGTATACCGTACTAAGCGCAAAATATAAAATCAAATAAATGAATATAAACAAAGTTCTGGGAAAAAAACATCTAAGAGGATCATCCAATTTTAAGGATCAAATCACCATGTAGGACACCTGAGACAAATTGGAAGGTAGCAGGCTCTTCCTACAAAGAAACAATGTATGTATGTATGTATGTATGTATGTATGTATGTATGTATGTATATATATATATATATATATATATATATATATATATATATATATATATATATCTATATATATATATATATATATATATATATCACACATACATATATCACTACTATAGCATACATGGGATACAGGTGATCTCTAGCCAAGGTTAACAAAATGAACTAGGGAAGGAATTTCGAGATTAGGTGAATAAAACCTACTTGGATGATAAACCCTATAAAAATTCTAAGGATAAAAAAACCATCAAAGTTAACTAAAAAATGGAAATTTTATAAAGGTCATACAAAATTATAAAAAAAAAACAAAACTACATAATGGGGGGGGTGCATCAATAGAAGGAAACTTTGTTTCTTTTTTCGAAAAAGCAGATGGGGCATCTGTCTGGTTCCCCACCTCAAAATGTTTTGGGAATAATAGAAGTTCCTTACAGAAGATTAGTTTTGATTTTCACGTTTACAAAGGTCCCTAAATGGACATCACACATACATATAGCACCAACATAAAATAAAATAAAATTAAAAAAGGGATAAAAAATATATTAAAAAAAAACACGAAACTAGATAACCAGGTGGGGGGGTAGGTGGTGAGGGAGGGGGACACATCAACACATGAAAACTTTTTTCCTTTTTTTAAAAAAGCAGAGGGGGCATATGTCTGGTACCCACCCCCTTCAAAAATTTGTGTGAATTATAGAAGTTACTGACAGAAGATTAGTTATGGTTTTCATGTTTCCAAAGGTCCTTAATAGGAAATCTGTATGGGCGATTAAATTAAAGAGAGAAGGTTTTATGCTAACTCAACACATCAGGTTGTGCCCGAGAGATTTCGAGATTGAATGTTTCTCAAAAGACTAAAGAGCAGTGCCACTGTCAGAATTTGATGAGCCATGTTCATCTTTGTCCCACGAATCTATCATGTAAGGTTGGATTTTGATGCAATATTCTACTTCGGGAATGTCATCCACATCACTGCCATCACTGACAGTAGACATAATTTAAACATTCAAACACAGCCATCTCATAGAATGCTTGTTATCAGAAAACCTATTTAATATTTATCTTTGAATTAAATAATTATTTCTAAGATGTGCCTTAGAACTATACTGTTATCAACAAAGATGTTGCCACGTCGTGGTTACCGCATTATTTGAATACACAAATGATGTATCTTATTATCAGGTATTGGCTCTACAGTACAAGGAAGCAAACCCCATACCTATCTAACTCCGGAATGTTTCGGAGGGGAAACTGAAACGAGGGTCAGACAGGAAAAAACAAAATGAAAAACAAGGAAGAATATTTCACTTGTGAGATATGTTCAAAAATGAAGAACTAAGCGTCTGTGCATTGTTGAATACATTTTCTAGATTATATGATGCATTCATCATGTTTGTGTTATGTCGATAATAAAAAAGTAACTCACTTATAATTAAAGTCTGTGTTCATATAATCTCATTACATTTCTTAAAATATTTACCAGAACAACACAATAAAAAACTAAACAAATGTTGCTGTTTACTTTACTGATTGATACAAATATTATACTAACATTATTCATTAATGTGGTAATTACTCTCAAACATGATATAAATTGCTGACTGATTCGGCACAGATATATGGCTGATTATTTAAACTTGCTGATTCGAACCATTTAAAATATTATTCAGTTTTCTCCAGGATTTAAACGTGACAATTAAATTTGTTGTTAAAGATGATTTTCTCATTATGTCTCAAGTATGTCTAGCAGTTCAAATATGTATTTAAGGTAACAAAATATAATAAAATAAAGTAAACCTGATTATTTTGCACTGACAATTTAGAAGTTAAATATTTTTACAACTTCTCGTTCACCTTTAAAAAGGTTATTATTCTGAGAAATAATCAAATTTTGAACACTAAAAAATAAGAAGAAATAAACTAAGCAATGTTGAACTCAGTTGTGACCACATTTCCTGAGTATGTGTCAATTATGCTTTTTATCGAGTTCAAGTATCATTCGTTATTAGCTTGTAGCCCTTTCATATATAAAACTGCAAACATCACATGATGCTTACACCCACTCTATTTCTTTCAATTTAAATTATATCTAATGATTTGAAGAGCAGAGCAAAAGGGACAGATACCAGTTCTTTTTTGTTAAGTAAAGAAGCCGAGTTGATCCAATGGAAAAGTTTAAATGTTGAAAATTTTACAAATTTAATAAGTTATTAAGTTGAAGAACAAAAACAATAAATAAAGCCTTAACAATCATGTGGCGGCATCTCAGAATTAGTACTTAGGATGCTTCTTCCTGGGTGAGTTCTCCATAATTCATTTTCAACATAATGCCAGTGTGTACACAGTGTCTCAAATGATGTTGCAAACGTTATTTCTAAGGGTGGTAGTGCGTTGTTTTATTTAAGATAGATAGGAAAAATGATTGTTTTTTTATATAAAAAAATTCATCGTAACGATTAAGAATGAAAGGTTCAAATTTTCAGAAAATGAACCATATACATATAGCAAATAATATAAAAAAGTTTTCATGAATTTCAGTTTTGCATATTTGTCCTTTTTAAGGTCAAAAATGTAAAGGAATAAAAAGATTGAAAGCTGTAAAGAAATCGGTGCAAATATGCAATGCCAGAAAAGAACGACAATACCTATATAATATTGAAATATCGCTGTGGACAAAGAGAAAATTATGAAAAACGTGCTAAATGTACAGAAGGATAATGATGTGAAATAGGCAATTGTCAAAGCTGGAAAAGGGAAAAGTACTTTGACACTAAAAGAATAGAGACAAGTGAGGACCAGTTTTACAATGTTGTTATAAAAAAGGGACATAGGCGAGTGATCTGTCTGTCTGCAATGTTACTATAAATATGAACTACAATGTTATTGGCAATGGTTGCATTAGATGTAAGAAACTGAGCGTTCACCCAAGTAGCAGAAGGGTTAAATAGGACAGGAGACAGAGAATATATATGTATATTGAAACCTGTAAAAAATGAAACTATAATACAACATGGGAAATATATCAATAGGAGGAGAAATAGCTATAGATATAGAACCAGCAACCATCATGAGAAAAATCAATAAGAAAACAGAAGAACTACATATATCCAATTTACCCTTGGAAATCCTACTAGAAAGCACACTTGGGCACTTTGAAAAATTTCACATCAAAGTTACAAAGGCTAGAATGGATGCGCACCCAGGGTACCCCATAGAAAATGGAATCAGGAAACTTCAAATAAAATCAAAAGATCAAACCAATGAAACAAGTTTTTTTATTAAACATGATATAAAGACGTGGTATATATGATGTATACATCACGACATGATGCCTCCTACCCCCCCCCCAAAAAAAAAAAACATTTAAGGTGTAATAAAAGTGGTCAAAAAGTGGAATCCGTGCAGAAAAAGCGTAATCCACATATAACATGCTAAAATTTCAATAAACAACGATTATTTGACTTTCTCGTCTTTTAACATCCTTTATTGTTTCAAGTTTTCATATTTAGCACTTTTAACTTTACACACATTGAGTCATCGACCAGAAACCATCTTAAGACTTTTAGCGCTAAAGTTTAAAATTCTTTCCTCACGAGCAGATATAGATGTCACGTAATGCTGTACTCTTCTCTTAATATTTTGAGAATTCTGTTATATTTTGTTTCGGTTGCCTTTTTCTAATTAAACTGGAAATTTTTTAAAAGGTATATGTTTTGTTCACATAATTGCATATACTAAAGTAAAATATACTTTTTAAGCGCTAAAATATCTTTAGACTGGTTCTGTAAGAAATATGAATTAGAACATGGACTCTGCACGTAAAGATTACATTTGGAAAACCAGTCAGCTCTCTCCTCACTTAGCATACGGATTATATAAATAGAATTCAAGATCAACAGTAGAATCAGGTTAGCTATAAATAAAACATGATACCATTACGAAAGTCCATGGTCAAGCTTACACTTAAATTGTAGTTACGTAAAAGCCATCTTTTCTAAAATATGTTCTGTGGGATTAATGGAATGTTAATAATAACGAGAAAACAAATAATTTATTTTTTTTGGGTGGTGGATATACCGAAAAAGCCTAATCCATATATGTTTAAGCGCAATGTGTAATTCAGTGAAAAAAGCATAATGATTACGCCAAAAGCATAATGCTTGGCATGTATGGCTATGGTGTGACAAGACAGTGAATCCAATATTTCCTTAAGCAGATGTTCGATCTCCAAGAAATTTGTGTTGTCAGCTGTATACTTAATTGCTTTGCTAGTTAGGGAAAGAGCACACCCCTACTAAATATATTTCTTTACTTGGTGTATTTTTGTATTCAAACGAATGCTCTAATCCATTTTATCTTTCCTCAGATGAGATGTCCATTTTTAATTTATTGGTGTACAACAGTTCTATGAAAGTTGACACAAAAACCTGGGTGAGGAAGGATTTTCTAGATTTGAAGGCATATATAATCTCTGAGCTCTTTCAATAATAATAATAATAATAATAATAATAATAATAAAAATAATAATAATAATAATAATAATAATAATAATATAATCTTAAAATAATATTATTTAGTCTTTAGTTTAGCCACAGGCTGAGGATTTAACAAATTTCTTTGCAGACAGAATTACTACTAGATGCAGAAATTTTCTCATCCTGCTCATTCTTACTGAATCCTTGCCACAAATCAATTTAACACATAACAAGATTAACCAGCCATTAGACTACTGAAATTATGAAAAAACTAATAGACAGAAAATTTACCAGCATTGGACTAGTCGACTACCAACTGTTTTTGTTTTATAGCCATGGTTAAGAATGATAACCTAAACACATACACACATATATGGGCACAAAAATGAGCACATACAATCCTTCTAACCTGAATCCCCAGGCAATTCTACCAAGGCTGCCTGGTTAATGGCTTATATGGTGTTACTACAAATACCACTCACCATGGAGCTATGTTACAAAGCAGGTTAGCATACAACATTACAACATACAACATAGCATTTTACGTGACTAAAAGCCAAAAGGTGCATACAGGATGCAAGCAGTATATAGATTTGAGGTGCAAGTACATGTAGGAGGAAAAAGCAAATATTAAAAGTACAATAATTAAATACAACAACATACGCAATGTGCCAACCTACCAAATAACTTTTAGTAAAAGTTAAATATCAAGACTTAAAACTCCACCTTGTTGTGCATATGTGAAAGTAGTGAATGAGGAGGAACCGTTACTTCTTAAAGTACAACGTCTTGAAAATATGTCATTGCTGTGTGTAAAGTGTCATTCTGTTAGCCCTGTGACCTTGACCCTGATTATAAACCTTCTAAACCAGAATTTGATATTTTTGACCTGGTCTCTGACCAAAATGCAAACTACTTACAAAATTTGGTAACATTAGATAGTAGAAATCTTTGTTATTGTAAAGAAGGGAAATAGAGATGGATGGACAGAAAACAGTTCAACGTGATACATTTACCTTCTGGCATTTGCATGCATACAGAATGTTAGATCATTAATGAGTATGTACGCCCACATACCTTTTGTTCGCCTTATCCATTCATCGGTCGACAAAGACACATCGCAGCAATTGACATAGACATCTATGCCTTCTGTACTATGTCTCTCGGAAATGTTAACCTCCTCTCCCAGAAGACGCTTTACCAGGGTCGTCTTGCCTACACCCATGTGTCCAACAACCATAATACGTATGCTGTGCACAGTTTCCTTTCCGTCTTTTAGAGCCTCTTCAAAAAGTTGGATGGATCTGTCATCCATTTTCAAAATTTCTATTGGAACACCTGTTCATATAATGGATTAGTTATGTAGATGCATGTATATTATTAATAATGATGCAAATTTTAAAAGAAAAATATGGACCTGAAACTTTACATAGCTAAACAGGAGTGTTCAAGCTATATCATTGTTATCCATGTCTGCAACATTAACAAATGTTTTGCCAAGAAAACTCATCATACACAATTGATTAGTGTCCAGTTGCGCAAATGAAAGTTAAACCACAACTTTAAAATATCAAATAAAATTAAAACAAGCAAGCAGGCCAATCTGTATCTTTTCCATCACAAATTACACCCATGACCAAGACAAAAATAAGGAGAATTACAATTTCTTTAAATAATTTGAAGTTTAATTACTTTAAAGTTTAGTTTTAATTATATAATTCCCATAATATGCAGTGTTTTCTTTTAATATTATTTAGGATTATAAAATCAAACCTTATATAAATTACAAAACTGAAGAAGCCAAACCAAAATATTTCTGTTTCTGCCCAAGTTTGGAATTCCTGGTTCCATATGGTTTTAGTGATCTATAGACTTGACAGGCACCAATAAAATGTTCCTGGTCTGCCAAATAAATTTTAGGTTATACAGGCCTCTTGCATTACTTTATAGTAAACTATCAGAATAAGCAATGCATTTCATAGTCCATTTCACTAAGAGCATATTGAAATTATTTACCTTAACGTGTTCTCCATTGTCAACAATACGAAAAGTATAAATAACACTTCCGGGAAATAATGTCCAGCAATGGGTACAATACTTATAAAATATATATTCATTTCTTGCATGTGCTCTCTGAATAGATGGACACATTGGAACAAACTGTATACATACCTATCTAATAGGTATGCGTTTGTGGTTAGAAGCAATACAAGATGCATGCTTTCCTGGAAAACAAATTTACATTATCACACCATCTCACATTGGGAACATTGAAATCAAAGAAAGTTCTCTGCAGGTCAATTAAAAAAATAATCATAAAAGTTTTTCATCAATCAATTTTCAATACATTTCCTAGCAAAAGGTAAAAAAGAAATAAAAAATTGATTATCACATTTGGAGTGTTTGAAGGGGGAGGGGTATTTTCTAGGTATTCCCCATAAAATGAAATTATCTAGTAGTCAGTCTCAGGTTGAAACCTTGCCTGAAATCACCCAGGTATCTACCCTTAAAATGTAAAAAGATTAATTTAAATTCTTCAATTATTGTGAATAAATTAATTATGACTAGATTTGTCGTAGAAGGATGGAAAGACATGCAGACCACTGACTCCAACTGGTATATCCCAGATAAAGTATGGAGATATCAAGACTGTCAAGTTAGGTCTGGGTATATCATGTGCTAGAAAAAAATAATATTTTGGGGATGTTAATTGTAACATAAAGCTTAAAAGTATGGCTAGTCTCCAATCATTCTTAACTTTGTGTTCCAAACTGATGTACATCTTGTCTGCTAAAAATTAAAATTATTGAAATTAGTTCTATACAGATACCCACAAGGACTTACATTGTTGCTTGCAGTTTACATATGAATCACATATTATATATATATACATATATATATATATATATATATATATATATATATATATATATATATATATATATATATATATATTAATTTATGTCATAATATTATACAATGCACGGAGAATTTATGGGCAAATTGTAAGCAATATAAATCCTTGTGACAGTACTACAATGTTCCTACATGGATTAATCTTGTACAAAACTGTCTACACCATATACATATTTTTAACTTGTATTTAAATGACCTAACATTATATGATGACAACAATTGAACATAGAATAGGTAATGTAGACGTTATCAATGTATTTCAAATTGATGTTGCAGATATAAATAAATCCCATGTATACATGTGAATGTTTGACAAACTGTAAAGATATGTCTTATCTTATAGCAAGATAGTGAGAGTCATATGCAATAACGAGTAATCACCGAGTATGATTTTTTTCCCTTCAGATAGTTTCTTTTTTAAATATATAGCTCGCGTGTGACAAACAATAGATGGTTTTCAGTTGAGTTTAATTTCCCATAATTCCAGGCAACAGTCGCCATATTGTATGGCGGAAACCATATAGTTAACAGTCATTGTCATTATCTGCTCGTTGCTGTTAGTGTTACAATTAATATGGATATAGAGAAAGAACATATTTCACGGGTTGAGACAAAAATGTATCGAGATACATTGGATAAAGTTTCTAAGGCCAGATATATGGAGAAAATTAAAATACTGGACGACATGGACCCATACGAGATGGCGAAAAGCAAATGGTGTAAAGATTTTACATCATGGCTGGAGGTCACATATCCCGACATTGTGAACTATTTAGTATATACACAAAGTGCCTACACTTTACAAGAACATAGAGCTGATAAATCTTTGGAAGCATACAATTATTTTGTTTGTGGCTGGGTTGTGGATATTGGAGAAGTAACTATCAACGGCTTGTGTGTTGTAGCAGGAAAAGTAAAACACTCCAAGAGGATAAATGACACATGTTTACAACCGTGGATAATTTCCGAAAAGAATGCAACAATTATTTCTGGCCATTGTACATGTATGGCAGGTGTAGGAGAAGTCTGCTCTTATATTGTGGCACTTCTGTTTGCAGTAGAGGCTGCTGTTAAACTAACAAATTCAAAGAGAGTAACATAAGAAAAATCTTACTGGTTGCCC
Source organism: Unio delphinus (assembly GCA_029339505.1). Taxonomy (NCBI): domain Eukaryota; kingdom Metazoa; phylum Mollusca; class Bivalvia; order Unionida; family Unionidae; genus Unio; species Unio delphinus. The sequence goes on along the minus strand of JAQISU010000287.1, from coordinate 1,451,709 downwards.
TCTCCTGTCCAAAAGGTCAGTACATGTTCAAGCTTTCTAAAATTACAGTTATATTCATAACAAACTTTTGTTCCTAACAATAATAATTAAAAATAAAGTATCATGAATAGCTTATGCAGAGAAATTAAACAATCCGTTAGCAACATTTTATCACAGATTTGGAAAAAACAATATTAAGCATGCGGACTTAACAATGACAGCATATAATACAATCCATTTGAAATTACAATTGTTTAATTTTTATCTTTGAATTTAAATGTGGCTTAAATTTACATCCTGATATTTATTCTTCAGGTTCAATTCAAGACCATCCAGGAGATTGACTTCACTTCAGCGCGAACAAAGAAAAAGCTACTTGACAAAGCAGTCTCTGGGATTCAAATGCCTTTGATTAAGAAGAAAAAGCTACGTACCCATTGTAACAGAAACAACCAGTGAAGAATTGGCTGAATTATGTGCATCACTTAATTTGACAGGTAAAAGGCCTGTATTTTTATCTCTTGTACCAGGGTATGCACAAAAGTATAGACCAAAAGCTTTAGATAACAAATATCACACAGTCCGAACTGAACTTTATAATGAAGAATTTCTTTATGCCAAAAAGGAAGATCTAATGCAGCGCTGCGAAGAAGTACTTCAGAGTTTATGTGTGACACTAGAAGAAAGTAGCAATTGTGAGGATACCAAAGGTCAGAGTAGTTGTAAACAGTGGTTTAACTTCAGGGCTGGTAGGGTGACAGCTTCAAAAATTAAATCTTGTATGCCATACATCAACCAACAATCCATCACAAAGTCTGATTAAGCTTATTTGTTACCCATCTGCGAAAGGATTCACTTCAAAACAGACAGAATGGGGATGTAATCATGAAAAGACTGCAAAAAGTGGGTACATTGAAAGCATGAGAAACAGTCATGAGAATTTTATTTTGTGCGAGAGTGGACTTGTCAGTAATACCTCTTATCCATTTATGGGAGCCACACCGGATGGTGTAACATCATGTGATTGCTGCGGTGAAATGTTAGTAGAGATTAAGTGTCCATTTTGTGCAAAAGATTCTCCTGTTTCAGATTCTGTTAGTTGTTTAGAGACTGTATATGGACAACTTAAACTTAAAACAATGCATGCATACTATTACCAGATTCAGTGTCAATTGCTTCTTTGTGAAGAAGAATATTGTGATTTTATGGTATGGACAAATGTTGACACTTTTCTACAAAGAATTTTATTTGATGCTGAGTTCTGTCAAATCATGGTTGAAAAATCTAAGGGTTTTTTTTTCCATCAGTAATTAGTTGGTGGGAAAATCATACTCAAGACCTTGGTCTATGCCGGGTCATCAAATATACTAGAGGGCAACAATCAAGCAACAAATGGGAATGCCACTAAAGAACATAACTTGATATGTGCATGTCAAAAGGTTTATGTTGAACATGAAGATGTAATTGGCTGTGATAACAGTAACTGCCCATATGTTTGGCTACACTTCAAATGTGTGAAGCTGAAGAGAGTTCCAAATAGAGATTGGTATTGCCCAGTTTGCAGAAAACTGCCGCAATTTAAGAGAAAATAAGGATTGTACATTGTCCCATTTGTAAACATTTACCAAGGGCCAATTTCCTTCCCTTCCCTTAAATAATTTTGTTTGAAAGTCTACATTTCTCCTTTTTTGTTGTTGTTGCTGCAAGATTGGCTTAGGTCAAATGTAAGAGTTTTTCCTTATTCCCATAAAATGTATTTTGGTATTTGTATGTGTGAGATGTTTGTATATAGGGGATATGCCTTAGCATATTATAGTTGGGTAAGGTACCTTCTGACAATCTATGATATTAAGTGTTATTTGATTCATATGTAGTTTATGTAATGTTTCCTCGTTGTATTGGTAAGGTTTAGCTTGAGACTTATGTATCAATTTTTTAAAATTTTGACTTGTGTTTTAACCACATATTCGTTTAAAATGTTTGTTTATACATTCATCGCCAAATATTCCTGGTTGGGAATGGTTTCCCTGGATTATATATGCAAATATTCCTGGTTGGGACTGATGGTTTCCCCGGATTACTAGTAGATATGCAAATATTCCTGGTTGGGAATGATGGTTTCCACGGATTATATATGCAAATATTCATGGTTGGGAATGATGGTTTCCACGGATTATATATGGCCAATGATGGTGTGCATCTGAAGAAAAGAGGTAACCGTTGTTTGTACAACAAGCTGGTATCTTTCATTTTTAGACAAAATTTCCAGAGATGGACTTAAATTAAATTGTTTAGCAAATGTGGTAGGGACTCCAAAACGGCACTATTTGTCACCGTGCTATAGCCCCTATCATAACTATTGCTTATAATTTTTCTCATCTTTGTCAAGATTTTGAAATTTTGTGCAGATATTCATCTGCAAAATTGAACTTTTTTATTTTTAAATTTTCATTTTTTTCTTGTAAATAGTGGAGTGATTTCTTATAAGAGTCCCTTGCATGTGTCAGTTATGACATCTCATACAGTACCCCGCATACAGTTTATGTAATGTTTCCTCATTGTATAGTCATAATAGTAAAGATATTCCCACCCCAAACATACTGTGATGACAACGTCGCTTATAGTAATGGTTTTCCCACCCCAATTATACTGTAATGACAATGTCGCTGATAGTAATAGTTTTCCCACCCCAATCATACACTGGTGACATCGTCACTTATAGTAATGGTTTTCCCATCCCAAACATACTGTAATGACATCGTCGCTTATAGTAATGGCATTCCCATCCCAAATATACTGTAATGATAATGTCGCTTAAAGTAATGGTTTTCCCACCCCAATCATACTGTGATGACAACGTCGCTTATAGTAATGGTTTTCCCACCCCAATCATACACTGGTGACATCGTCGCTTATATTAATGGTTCAAAACCTATGTTAAGTTATGCACACTTACAATATTACTAAAGTAGACCGCAACGGAAGTCAGCATGTGTTCATCCCAAGGACATAAGTCAATCTTAAATGCAATGACATATACAATTGCGCTAAACACATTGAGTAGATATCATACGATCTTAAATGGTTAACTACAAATAGTCATTAGTCAAATTATCAAGGATGCCAAAATCTCCATTGGCCATATTTCCAATATGTTAACCCATCAATACCTTGGTGAATTTAACAGTTATATTAGTACTTTCTCCTAGCAAAATTTATTAGAATTTATGAGTTGCCCCCCTTAGTATGTAATGTCAACGAGACAACAGCGTATTTACCTAGGGTGTGAGAACATATCAAGTAAAGATTTTGGTTTCAGGAAGTCTTTGACAAATCTGGGCTAACAGGTCAGCATCATAATATATCAGGATAACTGGGTCATATTCATGCTATTTCAGTACCATTTAGTAATGGTATGATCTGGGGGAAAGGAGCTGTCATTCATCTAGCAATGTTTAGCCAATCATAGTCTGTATGTGGGAAAAGGGTGTGGGGTTATGATATGTGTTAATAACAGTTAGCCAATGAAAGTCTGTATGTGGGGAAAGGGTGTGGGGTTACGATATGTGTTAGTAATGGTTAGCCAATGAAAGTCTGTATGTGGGGAAAGGGTGTGTGGTTACGATATATATAAGTAATGGTTAACCAATCATTGTATGTGGGGAAAGAGTGTGGGGTTACGATATGTGTTAATAACAGTTAGCCAATCATAGTCTGTATGTGGGGAAAGGGTGTGTGGTTACAATATGTGTTAGTAATGGTTAGCCAATGAAAGTCTGTATGTGGGAAAGGGTGTGTGGTTACGATATATGTAAGTAATGGTTAGCCAATCATTGTATGTGGGGAAAGGGTGTGGGGTTACGATATGTGTTAATAACGGTTAGCCAAGCATAGGCTGTATGTGGGGAAAGAGTGTGGGGTTACGATATGTGTTAGTAATGGTTAGTCAGTGATAGTCTGTATGTGGGGAAAGGGTGTGGGTTTACGATATGTGTTAGTAATGGTTAGCCAATGATAGTCTGTATTATGTGGGGAAAGGTGTGTGGTTATGATGTGTTAGTAATGGTTAGCCAATCCTAGTGTGCATGTGGGGAAAGGGTGTGTGGTTACGATAAGTGTTAGTAATGGTTAGCCAATGAAAGTCTGTATGTGGGGAAAGGGTGTGGGGTTACGATATGTGTTAATAACGGTTAGCCAATCATAGTCTGTATGTGGGGAAAGGGTGTGTGGTTATGATGTGTTAGTAATGGTTAGCCAATCATAGTCTGTAGGTGGGGAAAGGGTATGGGGTTATGATATGTGTTTACAATATATAGTGTGCAGGTAGAGAAATGAAAAGACAGAAGGACACAAAGCTGAAAGAAAAGCAGGATGAGAAAGAAAAATGGACAGCAGAGATAAGATGTAGTTGGATCTAACCATGGTGTTTGCATAAGACTTTGGAAGATTTATTAGAACTTAACGGCATATTGGGAGGGTTTTGAACAAAGAATTGGAATCAAGTGTCTAGACATAAGGAAAGAAACTTAGAAAACTATGTCAGGTATTAAATTAATACTGGCAAAATCATAGTAAGAGTTGATACAAAGGACACAATAAAAGTCCCTGAAATTTTTGAAGTACCAGTCCAAACATGGTTTTATGGTTGTATACAGGTAAAAACCATACAGTACTTGTGGTCAAACAAGCCATGACAAACGGAAATGTGTGTTAACAGTGCAAACATTAAACGACACGCACACACAAACAACTTCACACCAGCAAAACTAGTCTGTCCTATGCCCATGCTGTATCGGTGATAACTGATACACCCCAGCAATCAGAACAAATCCCTTCAAGGGAGGAAGAGGCCCAAAGTGGGGAACTAATAACCAACAACAAAAGCAGCGTAACTAAGGAACCCACAATAATATAACTGCCGGAACCACTGACACTGACAAGGAAAAAAAATTCCACATTAACAACAGATGAAGAACCAGAGAGACTAATGGAAAAGGTGACTGAGGAAGATGAAACAACAAGAGGAAAGACATCAGAACCAGAACCGGAAAGCCCAATGGAAACAGAAATGGAACAGAGAAACACCGAAGAAAAAAAAAGAAAAAAAAAACAAGAGAAAGGCCTTATCACCCAAGCAGAAAGAGGGAAAAACATGCCAAACAACTGAACAATTAGAACCAAACACCATTGCAAAAAACCATATACATGTACTCCAAAGACTGCAGCCATCAAACAAATACTAAAATATATGATTTCAACACCCCTACTAGCTCAATAGAAACAAGTCAAGACACAATGAGCGAACAAGATCCAGTGACAAGAAAAACAACCCAAATGAAGAAGCAATCACAAAGAAAAATACCTGAAAAAAGCAAAGCTACAAGACAAGCCGATACAGACAACTACCCAAAAGAGAACAAACCAAACAAAACATCAAAGTACCAGAAAAAAAACCCGAAGAAACAACGATACAGGCAACATCAACAATAAGAAAACATAATACAACCAAGGCAACAACAACAACAATAAGAAAATACATGACACCCAACAACAACCAAATCAGACAAACATGGGTCATAACACAAGTCAGTAAATCAACCAACAAGGTACAATGAAATAACACTAACCACAATTTACAACAACCTCTACCCTTAAAATGGATGATAAGTATATTTTAAAACTAGAATCCATGAATACTAGAGGACTAGACATACCAAAAACTAAAGAACTCCGAGAAATAACACAATCACATGACATCACTGCACTACAGAAAATACACAACATACACCAAAACACCGTCAATTTATTGAAGACAAACTAAATACCATCCACATAGTACAACAAGAAAATACACAATATACACCAAAACACCATCAATTTTATTGAAGACAAACTAAATGCCATCATGATAGAACAAAAAAAATCCATGCAACATTAACTCAGGAATAGGACTAATTATTAAGAATAAATAAATACAAAAAACTGGAAACATTACACCACACCCACACATTTTAGAGGAAGACTTTTACACATACAAACACAAAAAACACGTATCATAACTGTATACACACCTGCAAGACATAAACAAAAACTACCTTTTCTACACTATCAATCAAATTATTTATCTAATTATAGTCAATAAAACATTATTTTATTAGATTTCAACGCATGCGTAACAGAAATAGATCGACTTACACCCTATATTGACAGAAGATCAACGACAGCCTTGATAGATCTGACAGAACAAAACATGCTCATAGATGCTTTTCGACACTTGCACCCGCAAGAAAGAATATACACATTTGAATCCAACAACTTGCCTCAAGAATTAACCATATATATGTCAGCAACAACAACACACAAAATATAATTGAATGCAAAATAATAAATGAAAAACTTGCGGACCATAAAACAGTTACTTTAAAATATAAAACACCAGCTACAACCAAATGGGGAAAGAGTCACTGGAAACTCAATAACTCAATTTTAGACCAACCCGAATTACAAGATGAAACACCAAACTTCCTTCAAAACACAACTAACCTAAATATAATGCAATTTTGGGATACAATAAAAGATCAAATGAAAAACATGTCAAAAATATTCTAGATTACATAGCCAGAGCAACAGATTGATTGAAAAAGAATGCAAAAGAATACAAAGTAACAATAAAACAAGCAAACAAAATACTCCATAAATTACAATTATACAAATAAAATGGAGAAAAACAAAAAAGTGGTTTATTCCAAGATGTGTATAATATTGGAAAGAAAATATATAAAATGGAAGAAATTAGAAGAGGAAACTATAGATCAATAACTAAACTAAGAACCAATAGCATAATATTACAAGAGAAACATGACATCCTACACAAAGTCAGCTCTTAATACCAATCACTATACAAAAGTAAAAACATTTCAAATGAAAATATCAAAAATTACTTAAACAAAATTGAACTTCCAACTACAAAACAAGAATAAAAAGAATTATGTGAACAGCCAATATCCTTATTTGAAACTGAAACTGAAACAGGCATAGACATGTTAACCAACAGCAAGGCACCTGGCCTAGACAGTTTAACAGCAGAGTTTTACAAAACTTTCAAGCAAATAATAAGCCTATTCTTACTAAAACCTATATTATGAAATACTTCGAACCAAAGAAATGACACCAACAATGAGAACTGGACTCGTTACTTTGATACTCTAAACTAAATGCGACATGCTTGAATTAAAACATCTGACGCCCAATCTTCCTCCTGAACCTCAACTATAAAATCCTTAGCGCTGTCTTGGCCTATAGACTCAAAATGGCGCTAAGGGGGAATGAATCTCCCAAATCTAAAACTTAAGCAAACATCTTTATACCTTAAGAGAATCAACAACTTACAATACCCACCTACTCAACCTTGGCACAGAATATATACCAATTGGTTTGGCTTTTTGTTAGCGCAAAACAAATATATAACAATAACAACATCACTAAACTGATTGAAACACCTAAATTAACTTGCAGACAAACACAAGCAATAAGGGAACACAGAACAAATAGTAGAATATGGGAACAAAAAACAGTAAATAAATTTATGATATAATAAAACAAACAAAATTACCAACAAATAAAATCGAATTAGGCAAACCTCACCTAAACTGGATTGCTATATGGAACAAATGGCAAACAATTAAAAAACCAAAAGACTTATCACAAATTTATGAATATATACATGACGCATGGTGGACTTGAGAACTGGTGTGCAAAAAAAGTTATAAGACATCTTCCAAATTGTCCACTATGCAAAATATATACATGTACTGCCAATAAAATCCACATGATCCTAACATGTGAAACGCTAAATGATAAAAGAAAAGAAATAATAGAAAAATTGTCACACCTAACAGGTCACTTTGACCCCAATTTACTTATTTATACTGATAAAATAAATGACAAACCAATTTATCAGCACACTATTAATTTCATACTTCATGAATTCAAAAAAGAAACCAATCTATATGGATACCAGAAAATTAATAATAAGAAAATCATAAGAACTGGAAAAGCCGTAATGGCTAGATTTGAAGAAGAAAAAAAACAACCAGTTATACCAACCTATAATAAAATATAAATAAAAAAATAGAAGAAAAAATATATATTCAAATTAAAATTTACAACCAAATCCCATACACTGGTTCTCCAGCATCTTTACAACATACTTGTGTGTACTAGAGAGCTGTAATTACGGTACAGACAATATGGATAAACCACAGGAGTCTGACGTTTTATCAATAAAGTACGGCGAAATGTCTGACAACATGAATTACCCTTATCAATAATATATATATATATATATATATATATATATATATATATATATATATATATATATATATATATATATATATATATATATAACACAAGGATGCAAGCGTGACCATAACCCTTCGCTCGATTTGACTTTTTCTCACGAGTCTTTTATGGCTTCAGAATCGCAAGAAGACTGAAAAACTACACATATGCATTCAAAAGACGGTTATTTACCAACGCATAGCTCTTAAATGACCATGTCCTGAATCCAATCGGCGAATTGACCTTTATTCTCACCAGTACGATCACAATCCCTCGCTACCCAACACTATCTGACGGAAGTAGCCCATTCTACCAGTTTCTACCCTTTAAATAGTGGCAGGACGTAGCAAGGGATGTCAAACTTGACAAATTTGTTTTGGAGCGAACTATTTAGTAGAAGTTGGGCTGCTAAAATATTAAGTTGTATTGTTTTGAGTTATTTTAAATTACCTTGTATTGGAAATTATTTCAATTCGTTTGGATCAATAGGATTTATTTTGTTATTTATCTGGAAAATAATTGTGCTCATTGAATTTCATAAGACCAGAACTGACTTCATCACGTGACATCGTCTTCCATCTTGGATGCTTCACTAAGATTCGAACTGGGAATTATTTGGACATTTTATTACCAGGACTTTTGCAATTTCTCTAGTGGATATATTTTAAATTATTTTGGATTAATTTTGGAATTGATTCTTAAAACCACAAGTTTTTTTTTCTTTACTGGAAAATATTTGTCCTCAATAAATACTTTATTAACTCCGCCTAGGACGGTCCTAAGCCCGGCTGCAAAAGGAGGAAGGTTGGGCGTGGGGCTAGCAACCCCACCCCGGAAAAAAACAACTTGCTACAGAAACGCCAAAAAGTAAACCAACAGGAACAACGGCCCTGGGAGAAGATGGATCTCCAGCTGGAAGATGTATGACGCCGGATGGTGAAAACCAGAGTCATCTGGAAGCCGTCAGGCCGACGACCATCGTCTCCACCAGGACCACCACTACCATCGGTACATGGAACGTGCGTACCATGTACGAGACCGGAAAGTCAGCGCAAGTTGCCGCAGAGATGAGAAGATACAACCTCACCATCCTGGGAATCAGCGAGGCAAGATGGACTGGTTCCGGGCAGAAACGACTGGCTTCCGGCGAGTTACTGCTGTACTCGGGACACGAGCAGGACGACGCTGCACACACCCAAGGCGTGGCACTGATGCTGTCCAAGTCAGCTCAGGGAGCACTCCTTGGATGGGAAGCACACGGCCCAAGGATAATGACAGCCTCCTTCAGTACCAAAAAGAAGAGGATCAACATAGACATTATCCAGTGCTACGCCCCGACAAACGACAGTGAGGAAGAAGAGAAGGATGATTTCTACGACAGGCTGCTAACCATCATCCAAGACCGACCAAAGAGAAACATCATCATCGTCATGGGTGACTTCAACACTAAGATCGGCAGCGACAACAGAGGCTACGAGGAGATCATGGGGCAGCATGGGCTTGGCGAGATGAATGACAACGGAGAGAGATTTGCCGACCTGTGTGCCACAAGCAACCTGGTCATCGGAGGAAGTGTTTTCAACCACAGAAGGATACACAAGGCAACTTGGGTGTCACCAGACCTGCGGACGGAAAACCAAATAGACCACGTGTGCATCGTGAGGACGTTTCGCCGCTCCCTTCGGGATGTCCGCGTTAAGCGAGGAGCAGACGTTGCCTCAGACCATCATCTACTCGTTGCCTGGATGAAGCTGAAGCTCAAGAGAAACTGGACAGGATGCTCCAATCAACGCCGTCGTTACAACACCACGGTGTTGAGAGATAACAACAAACAGGATAAATTCAAGATCACCCTCTCCAACAAGTTCCAGGTTCTAGAAGAGCTGCTTGAAGAAGAGACCATAGAAGACAGATGGAAAAGAGTGAAAGAGGCACTCACATCAACATGCCAAGAAGTACTGGGCCCCAAAACATACATGCACAAAGAATGGATTTCAACAGAGACGCTGAGGAAGATTCAAGAAAGAAGAGAGAAGAAGACTGCCGTAAACAACAGTAGGACAAGAACAGCAGAAGCAAAAGCAAAGGATGAGTACGCAGAAGCCAACAGAAGCGTCAAGCGCAGCATCAAGAAAGATAAGAAGAGCTACGTAGAGAGGCTGGCAACAGAAGCAGAAGAAGCAGCTCACCATGGCAACACCAGAGACCTGTATGCCACCATCAAGAAACTTTCAGGAAAGTTCGCCAAGCCAGAAAGACCAGTCAAGGACAGGAATGGAAGAGCGATCTCAGACGAGGAAGGACAGAAGAACAGATGGGTTGAGCATTTCCAGGAACTGCTAAATAGACCAGCGCCTGCAAACTCACCAGACGTACCGCCAGCGGAAAATGACCTGCCAATAGAGTGCGGTGCACCGACCAGAGAGGAGATTTGCAGCGCCATCAAGCAATTGAAGAGCGGCAAGTCTGCAGGACCCGACAGCATTCCGGCAGAGGCGCTGAAGGCGGACGTGGAAACCAGTGTGGAGCTCCTCTACCCGCTCTTCGGCATGATATGGGAAGACGAAGAAGTACCAGCAGACTGGAGAGAAGGCTACCTCGTCAAACTACCTAAGAAAGGTGACCTCAGTGACTGCTCCAACTACAGGGGGATTACGCTGTTGTCCATCCCGGGGAAGGTGTTTAACCGCATCTTACTGAACAGGATGAAAGAGGCAGTTGACCCACATCTCCGTGACCAACAAGCTGGCTTCCGAAAGGAAAGGTCGTGCACGGACCAGATAGCGACACTGCGCATCATCTTGGAACAGTCTCTGGAGTGGAATTCGCCACTCTACGTGAATTTTCTCGACTATGAGAAAGCGTTCGACAGCGTTGACAGGCAGACCCTCTGGAAACTACTAAGGCACTATGGAGTCCCGGAAAAGATCACCAACATCATCAGGAAGTCCTATGAAAGAATGACTTGTAGGATCGTCCACGGCAGGCAATTCACTGATGCCTTTGCAGTAAACACAGGGGTGAGACAAGGATGCCTTCTATCACCATTCCTCTTCCTGCTGGCCATCGACTGGGTCATGAAGACATCGACAGACCAAAAAAGAAACGGCATCCAGTGGACGCTGTGGAAACAGCTGGACGACCTAGATTTCGCTGATGACCTGGCTCTCCTCTCGCATACCCAACAACAGATGCAGGAAAAGACTAGCATTGTTGCGGACAACTCAGCCAGCCTGGGCCTCCACATCAACAGAGGAAAGAGCAAGATTTTCAAGACAAATGCATCCAGCAATACACCCATCACAGTGGAAGGCGATGCGCTGGAAGAGGTGGATAGCTTCACCTACCTTGGCAGCATCCTGGACAAGCAGGGAGGAACGGATGCAGACGTTAAGACACGCATCGGCAAAGCAAGGGCAGCTTTCCATCAGCTGAAGAACATATGGATATCAAGGCAGCTTAACATCACCACCAAGATCAGGATCTTCAACACCATCGTGAAGCCGATATTGCTGTACGGAGCAGAGACCTGGAGAACCACCGCTACCACCATGAAGAAAATCCAGGTCTTCATCAACACCTGCCTCAGGAAGATCCTAAAGATCCGCTGGCCAGAAAGAATCAGCAACGATGAACTGTGGCAGAGAACGAAGCAACAGCCCGTTGAGGATGACATCCTTCAGAGACGCTGGCGATGGATTGGCCATACCCTCCGCAAACCTGCTCCCAACATCACCAGGCAAGCCCTCACATGGAACCCTCAAGGAAAGAGGAAGAGAGGAAGACCCAGAAACACCTGGCGCCGTGATTTGGATGCAGACGCAAAGAAGATGGGCAAGACGTGGGGACAGCTGGAGAGACTCGCCCAGAACCGAGACGCCTGGAGGGAGCTGGTTGGCGGCCTATGTCCCAAACGGGGCCACAGGCGGAGAGATGATGAAATACTTTATTAAGTTTTTACAAGCTTGTTATTTTCACTCTTTCTATGTTACTGTTTATTCGAGCCTAAGCACGTAACACTACCATCACAAACTCAGAGCACAGTAGTAAAACTTAGCGTGAGAAGTCAGAATTTGACACCTGAAAAGAACTCATGTGAACCCCTTCACCATGAACAAACATCCGTAGAAAAGTTATTAATCTTGAAAATAATACAAAAGTGGAATGTATGAGAATAAAATGAATAATCTGTGATATTTTTTATCAACAAAAGGACTTTTGATCCAATGCACTACAGAGCAATAAAACGGAGGATGTCGATAAGGGGCTAAGGCCCCAAACAAGAACAAAACTTAAAGCCATACACATTCACTATCCACACACATTGCCCCCACTCAGACCCCCCCCCCCCAACAAAAACAAGGAAAAACGAAATAGATATAAAGAAAAATGAACAGAAACAAATAAAAAAAAATGGATACAAAATACATGCATTACAAGAAGACGCATATAATTACCAAAAATAGACAATTCCTTTTGGGCTTTTTATATATACAAAACTACATTAGGTAAATAAGGGACCAACTTGGAAGAACTTGATATATGCTGTCCAAGACATAACACAATACAATACACACATTATAGCATATACACAATAGACAAACATGACTCTGGCAAATTCACTACGCGAACAATTTAAAGAAGACCGAAGGAAAGGAAATCCACCAAGGGATTAATATAATCCTGTGAGTTAATAGTACAATCCTTGTTAAAAGAGACAAACTGTACAGGAAACCATAACTCACTGATACCCTAAGCTAAGGGCAATACCCAAAGCCAATACAGGTCGAGGGTAGGGAGTACAACCAGTATGCCTCTTTTGGGGAAAAAAACCCCCATACTTTTATATGGTAAACAAAACAAATATCAACCTTGAAAAGAATTAATTTCTAGAAATAAATTGGAAAACAAACTAATACAAATAGATAACACGCAGGGGTAGATAATCTGAATGAACAAATATAGTGAGAAACAATGTAGATAAACATTAGTGTAGAATTTGGACGTGGACAGAACTTGTGTGTATACTGGATATAATCAGTAGATTACAAAATAACTAAGTGCTTTAATTAGTATTTGTGTGTGCATGTTATTTTTGAAATATTAGGTTAAATGCTGATTATTATTATTATTATTATTATTATTATTATTATTATTATTATTATTATTATTGGTATTATTATTATTATTATTATTATTATTATTATTATTATTATTATATTATTGTTTAATTATTAGTATTATTCTTCTTATTATTATTCTTATTATAGATTTACATATACAGAATGCTCATATACATCAGCACTATAATGGAACAAGAGGAATAAAAATGGAACATTGGATTTTTTTAGCACAGATCATTCTGACCTCTTGTACAACCAGTGCATAATGATACTGTATTCACTTTGAATGGAAGAACTTAACATAAGCAAACATAATGACAACACGAGACAAAGATGAAATATGAGTTTGTATATAACAATGATGATTTTCATAATTATGCATGTATAAGTATTTGGTTAGAATACAGGAACTTCAAATTACTTCTTCTAATCTGAACTCCCAAGTCCTTTCTGTACTAAGGTTTACCTGGCTAATGGCTTATATGGTTAAGTACAGACACCATTCACCATGTAGCTAGGTTACAAAGCAGGTTAGCATGCTGCAGAGGATGATTAAAAGCCAAGGAGTGCATAAAGAAGGGTAAAAGCAAAAGCTGGAAATTGCATATCTGTTGTTTTCACGTGATGTCACAAAACGTGTGTACTTCCATATCCGCCATTTTGAGTCCCTATCCCACATAACCCGCACGTTTCATTTTGTGAGTAAGAATATAAGAATACATCACATTCTCTTGTGCATGTCAACCTCGCGAGATCGAATCTCGTGACTCTTTTCACGTGTTTCTTCAAATAAAATATTTATATTTCAACCATATTTGTTATTCTTTCCTAAACAAATAGATCGATCAATAAACAAACGCATAAACAAATGGATATATAGCCAAGTAGAAACATGTAATGATTTTCGATTTTCAGGGCCTAAATCAAGCATTTTGATTATCGTTAAAGTTTAAAAGCCAATTGTTTATATACAATTTCATATTTCTAAAAGCATTTGAGGAAAACATCGTTTTGACATTCGAAACAACATCATGTTCCGTCAGACACGCGTTTCGCTTGAATACTCTAAAGATGAAACTTCTTTGACCGGTTATGGCTTTCATCTAGTATGAGCCTACATCCACCATCCCCTCCACAAATACAATATTTTAATATACTAATTAAAATGGTTTCTCAAATATTCTATGGCACAAACACATGTTGTGAAAAATATTTGTATATAAAAGTTCTAGCATAAAATACATGCTATGAAATTTTAATTCGTGACTGATATTGTATCCAGAAAATCATGATCTCGAAATACTCTTTAAAGATGACAAGCTTAGGGATATGATACAAATGACATTTTAAAAACGTCAATATTGTCTCTTTGTAAACAACAACAAAAAGTGCATTTCTTAGATATCAATAATATACACGATTACGGTTCTACTTTACTATTCTGTCTTTCAATATAAGCAAGGGAACTTCCAGTTTTATTTATTTATTTTTTCTATAGTGCGCATAACTTCAGGTATAATCGATGTATTGTGTCGAAGAAGTAAATATCCTTATCGATAGTTAAATCAGATTATTATTCTTGAATATACATAATGACTAATGTTGCCAACGGTTTGTTAGACGTCTGTGAAAACAACCCATAGCATGCGTGTGACAATATAAATAATTACTTCAACATCCAACACTTTAATTTTTAGAAATAATGTCGATCGTTATTTTACAATATTACTGTACAAAATTATTTCTATAATCTTTCGCCATATTCATTCATCTAAGCACTAACTCTATGTTCAGCCTCGTCTGATTCATTTTACAATGTAAGAACATTGCACCCTTCAACTAAAATGCGAACAGATCATAGTAAATATAGCATGCAATGCGGTTACTAGAAACATCGAAATACAGTGAAAAAACCGAAAAACACACCGAAATACACATGTATTTACATGTTCTCTTTGTATATATCGGTTTCCACTCACATTATACTTTTGTTTTTGCTTGAATAATAATATTAAGCCCCCAAAAATATGATCTATTATATTTGTATACGAATTATTTACTTTTTTCCTATTTATATCACAATTCCTGTAATGATGTCACTTGGTCGTACTTGATTCGACAGACCTGATATATGGCGTGTCATAGTAATATATGGAATCACACCACAATTAATTCTTCCAGTTCAGTACCCACGAATGTAGTTCCAGTCTATTTTTAGAACATTTTTTCCTCTCTCATTTTGGTGTTGGTAGAAGAGTTATATTGATGCATATTTGGTATGGATTTAAAGGTAATTGTTTATTCTTGAGAATATGAGCAGAGAGAGTGGTTGTCAGTGTGTAATTTGGCGACAGTGCACATGGAGTAATAAGGCTTTGGTGATGATCCGGAAGTGAAATATGTGTTCTGTTTACATGCTGGTCTGTTTACAGTGCAGCAGCTCAAAAAAATGCCGATCAACCCTTGACAAGAATTTCACCGTGAAGTCATCTTTGGAGGTATTTTAGATTAACATATGATTTGTATTGATTGTCACACTGTGGAAAGGTCAGTACTGAGAAATATATGTAGAGAACATATAGTAAAATTAATTGTGGTCTATGTCCATATAGACAGCGTAAAAGGGACTTGCAGACAATTTGGCCCAACTTGGACCAAAAATAAGCCAATTTGGCCCAACTTTAAAGACAATTCGGCCCAACTCGAAAGACAATTCGGCCCAAGTTGATACTATGTAAGAAGAGAGAGAGAGAGAGAGAGAGAGAGAGAGAGAGAGAGAGAGAGAGAGAGAGAGAGAGATGCAGAGCATTTGGCCAGTTTAGTTGTTGCAACATCAACCTCGTACCACTTAAGTTTCTGTTTTATTCAGTATCGTCAATCATGGTTCCTCCTTTACTCCAAACAAATTAGAAATGAATAAACTGATTACTAGTCTTAATTATGGTACACATTATCTTTGTTCCCTTGTAAGCTGCATACATACATACATACATACATACATACATACATACATACATACATACATACATACATACATACATACATACATACATACATACATACATACATACATACATACATTAAAATTGAAGCTTCATCGATTAATTGCTTTTGACACCCAAATTCACTAATGAGGCACAAATCAATGTCGCTGACACGTTATCACTAAAAGTAACAAAGGAAATTTTTTTTCAAAATGATCAGGCGATGGGCTCTTGCGCGTGCCCACAAAAATATAGGTATTATGAAATGTGACATTTAAAAGTTGAGACGCAAGATAAAGACAAAATATACAAAATTTGAGCGACTCAGTAAAATACTATGACTGTTGCCAGAACCTAATAAGGAATTAATTCCAAGTAAAAGAGCCGATGCAGAAGTATACAAATTTATATCTGATCCCAAGAAGACGGAATCTTGTCAGACGAAACTCCTTGTATGCAATGCAGTTTTGTCTGAAACAAAGGCGATAAGGCAGTCGCGTTCTATAAAATGACTCTGTGTTCTCTATCAGATTATTTATGGGTTGAATATTCAAAATGTCTGATGTCGAAATGGAATTAATTAACAATGCATTTTCTTCACGCGAGTTAAATACAGTCATTACCTAAACAGTACACGTGAGCGGACTCCTCGCCTTCATAAAGCTAAAAATATTGTTTTCTATTTGTGAAACTGTATTAAACCCTTTACTCCCCAGCTATGCTTTTCTACGCCTTTACCTTTGCACCCGGTCTACGCATTTACCTTTGCCCCCCCCCCCCCCCCCATCTATGCTTTTCTACACCTTACACAGTATCGACCAATAAATATGATATATCTTCCAATTAAATGTTGATTCGCCGCGCAGTAAGCAAATGCTGGTCAAAAAAAAAAATCTTTACTAACATTTGATTTTAATTACGTACTTCGTAACATTATAACCTATAAATCTAAATTTAACCGACCAATTATACGTAGTGGGGTTTTCCACGGTCACATAAAAAATGGAGACATTTGCCGATTGTATTACCTCAATTCAATGTAAATATTATGACCTTTTCAACACGTGTAAGTTATTCATAATCGTAATATATTCAAATATGATGCTGAATTATACACTAGTTGTATAAATTCATTATGTCATCCGGATTTTTATGTACAAAATCACATTCTTAAAATGCGCGGCCAATACGACAAGTCTTCCTCCATACATTGTAATGTTTAACGTAGCATTTAGGTGTTTAAAACATGAAATCTGCTGAAAGTCCAGGAATTTAAAATAAAAAACACAATTAAGAAAGTCTGTGTAGTTCATTTCTTCCATTCATTTCAATAATAAAAAGTTTCAATCAAATCGATTAATAGACGATACCGGAAGTGAATTGTTTTTATTTACGAAGGGAATTCATTGATTTTGTCATGACAATGTCGTCCTCGTCTGTTGATAACAGTGATGTCTGGAAGTGAAAACGATTTTTCTGGATTCAGTTCCTACGAAATACCAAATTTGTTTAACAATGATGCGTTTAATGACGAAGTATCTGAAATTATGTCATCAGATATCGACATTGAAATGTCATCAGACTCAAGTGACACTGATGATGATCAGCCAACTTGGTTTGCAGACATGCAAGATATTGACAGAAGTCCATCAGCTGTCAGGACCATCACATTCTTTGAAGGAAAGAGCATCAGAACTAGACTATTTTAAATTATATTTCCAGTTCGACTTTTTGAACAAATTGTTAGTGAAACAAATAAATTTGCAGCTGAACAAAATGTGGATCATGAAATTGTTGATGATACCTGGACAGAAACCAGTGTCACTGAAATGTCAGCCTTTCTTGGCATGTTGATCTTAATGGGGATAATTAAAGCTCCTGACTATAGTTTTTATTGGTCAAATGACAATTTTCTATCAAATGAAGGAATCAAAAATGTAATGCCACGCAGAAGATTTGAAAAACTCCTTCAATACCTTCACCTAAATGGTGACAACACAAATTTTCCTGCTGATCACCCTAACCATGACAAACTTCACAAAATACGGCCAATACTGGATCAAGTTATGGAGAACATTGAAAAAACTTACAAGCCTCGGCAACATCAAACCATTGATGAAGGTTTGTATACATTTTTATTTATACATTTCAACATAATATATTTCTAGAGATCATATCAGAAACGCACATTCATGCAGACATATTTAGTTGTGTTTCATCATTATATTAATCTGATATTTGTTCAAATTAAAAAAGCCTATAATGTATTTATGATCTAAATTATATGTATAATAAATGTCACTTGTGTGTGTATATCATATACACATAAAAACAGATATTCATAACCACAAAATTCCAATCTATCATAACTCTATACATAAATCTAAACATTAAATTCATGAATATGTCACTTTATGTGAATTGTAATGAATACCTTTCCATAATAATACTATTAAAAACATTTAACTTTTCATTCACTGTTTCAGTCTTAAGTTTTATTAAAATTTCATACAATACTTGATTTAATGATTTATCAGTAAGATAATGCACTTTACAGGTATGATTGCATTCAAGGGACGGCACAAGGCCAAGCAGTATCTGCCTTCAAAGCCAATCAAGTGGGGCCTAAAAGTATGGATGCGCTGTGATAGTTTGTCTGGTTTCTGTCACCAGTTTGAATTTTACCAGGGGAAGCAAGATACAGATGAATTGAATGAGAGCATGAAGGGTCTTGGCTACAGAGTTGTGCAAAAGCTTACTATGCCTTTGAGAGGAAAATTTTATCGTATATTTTGATAACTTTTTTACATCCATTCGACTGGTACGTAGTTTATTAAGACATGGTATATATGCCTGTGGCACCATGAGGAAAAACCGTAAGGCTTCCCAGAGGAATTTAAATATCCACCATACATGGAGCAAGGAGACCATTTAATCAGACAGGATGTAAACCTTACAGCCACACTGTGGAAGGACAAGAAACCAGTCACAGTCCTATCCACAGCAGCAGATCCAACCATCATTGTCATTGCTAACCGGAAACAGAAAGATGGGACAGTGCAACTGGTAAACTGTCCAAAGGCAGTCACAAATTACCAACAATACTAAAGAAGGGTTGACATATGTGACCAACTCCGGGCCAAATATCCAGTTGGACGATCATCAAAGAAATGGTGGCAATATATGTTTCATTTTATGATAAATATTTGTATAATAAATGGTTTTATTACAATGGTGGAAAGTCATCCTGAGAGTCAGGAAAGAAGAAAATGATTCAGACAGTTAGATTTTCGAATTAATTTGGCAAAGCAGCTCATAGGAAGCTTCAAGAGCAGGAAGGTTGCCATGCATCGAACATTTAAGCACTAATTATTGCTTCTTCACACAATGTGCATTTGTTATACTTTGATTAAGAGGGCCTCAAGGGAGAATAGTCCTTGACTAATGAGTCACCCTCTATAAATAAAGCATTATTATTATTATTATTATTATTATTATTATTATTATTATTATTATTATTATTATCTGTAGCCCCAGTAACACAGGCTAATATTGAGACACACAGACTGCAGACACTTAAAAGGAAAAAATCCACCTGCAAATACTGTACTAAGCATGGAGAAAGAGACGTAAAGAAACCAAAATTGGCTGTGTCATTTGCAATGTCCATCTATGCTGCATAGAATGTCACAGTCTGTTTCATCAAAACATGATTGTAGAGGAGTAGACCTGCAAATTGATCTCTAAGCCATTTTTTTTATTTTGACACAGCAGCTATGTCAAAATAAAAAAAAGGCTTAGAGACCAACTTGCTGGTCTAGTAGAGGAGTAGCTGTAATGTGCTCTACAATTGTCGTTTTTTCATATTGTCATATTTGTTTATTTTGTTCCTTAACATGAAACTCAGAGAAGTGATTTTCTAAATAGTTGATATTTATATTCGAGATCAGTTCTTCAATGACATGAAACTTATAGGTAAAATCATTATTTTTCTCTTAAATATATGCATAGCCATAGCCTAGGTCTACTAGATTTACATATCCTTAAGTTTTTTTAACCACATCGCTAATGACAAATAACAAGAACTCGTTATGAAATATTTTTAATAACCTTTAATAAGCCCATGTTTGGAAAGAATGCCAAGTTAATTAATGACTTTGTACAATGTTTTTTTTTGTTATAATTGTGATTCAAAAATCTAGATTAGTCATGCATAAAAGTACGAATAATTTAAAGCTACTAAGTTTTAATAACATCAAAACTTTGATAATTAATTTCATTGTTGCTGACAAAACAGTACCCGAGTTACTCATCGATGATGAAATGAATCATGCATGAAATAAAGTCATATATCCAACTGAATCACACTACGGCCAAGAGTAAAATGGCGCCACGCATGCCTTGTGGGTGCATCTATTTTTTAGAAACAGGGATTTTCATAATATGACCATACACGTTTAAATTATGTTGAAAAGAAATTATTGATAATTATAAGTTATATTGATTAGTATGTACTGATACTTTCCTTTTCTTTTTTTATTCGTTCTGAGTTTTTGGGCTATGTACATGTATTGTAATTATCATTACAAAAAAAAGTGATATAAGAAAACAGCCCTGACCTAATATAGCACATTGAATTATGCAACGTCGCATGGTGTAATATATCACGGACTATTATTTTTGTTAAATAGCTAAATATTTATTCACATAATGTTTATATCATGTTTCTTAAGGATTTCAAATATTACTTCATTTATGTGCCAAATGATTTAAAATTATGGCCTGTCTAATGAACAAGCACTGACTAGATATCGCGATGTCCGCCATTATTACTTTTCTGCCTCTTGTCAGGTTCACTTGTGATTTCTATCTGATATTACAAAGAATATAACAAGAACATGGCTGTGAAAATTTTCAATTAAATATTTTACAAAATAATGTTACCAAATATGATAATTAAGTACATATTGACATTTACATATTGATGTTTAAAGTTTCGAAGCACAGGTTGATCTGATTAAAACAAAGCAACTTGTGCATCGGGAGTAGTTGTTTTTATCACGAAATGATAACAAAAAATAACTTACGGTAATCTGGCATTTAGAACAAATACTAACTTACGGTAATCTGGTACGGTAATCTGGTATTTATAACAAATAATAGCTTGCGGTGGAAATGATTAGGTTATTTTGAGGCTATTAGAGCAATTTTGTGAAGGTGACATTGCTTTTCAGTTTACGTGTTTTTTATGGGGAGCAAGGGTATGACGTCGTGACATCATATGGGAGGCACAGGTACCGTATTTTGGTGTGTATAACGTGCACTTTTTTTTACCTAATTTTCTTATCTTCAGTCGGGGGTGCGCGTTGTATACAAGAACTAAAAAAAAAGATTTTTTCCAGGTCGATCTTAAGAGGATGAAGGCACTATAGCTGGCTACATGTATCACATTCACTACTTGTGAAATATTAAATCCATTGTACATTGCAATGTAACTAAAATGTTTACCGGTACTACCCATATTAAAGAAATAAATAATGCTTACAAATAGTCTTGTTCTTTGATTGCTTATGTTAATAAACTGGTTTCATTTCACATCACTGTGTCAAGTTTTGTTCTGTGCCTCGGCCGGAAATACATGTACATAACGACTGGCAACTTGTTCACAAGCTGTGCAAAGTGCCGCATTGAAGTGGAACAAATACCACTGTGGATTACCGTACTTGTTCCGTAAATGTTCAGTACCGTATTCCATAACTGTTGATCTAATTGAATTTTTCTTCATTTATTAATTTATTGGTTGAATTGAAATATAATATGTGTAGAATTCAACTAGTGTTAATGTTCTCATCAGAGCATCTGTAGGGGACATATTTTTGCGACTACGGGTTCATTCTTACGGGAACACTGATACGTTGTGGAACAAACTAATCAATGTATGAAGTCGAAAAAATTTTTTTTCCTCTTTGGAAAATAAGCTTGTTACTTAGTTTTATTTCTCATCTTAAATCATAGTACAGTAGTCCCCCTCTTGAACGGCCCCCCCCCTGACCAGCGGCCACCCGCTTCTTACGGCCAGAATCCCTTGGCACCGACAGGTTTGTATTCAAAAGTACCCTTCAAGAGCAACCACCCGTCTAACGTGACCAGCGGCCAGCATTTTAGTACAAAAAATGAAAAATGTCCTCCTCATGAACGGCCACTTTTGTTTCTTCAAATGTATCCGGAACCAAAAATTAATTCAAATCTTGACGTAAGGTAAGCAATTTTGATTATCTCTATCGTAGATGCACGTCTCCGAGTGTCAAGTCGCCGTTAAAAGTGTCGACTAAAGATTTATAGTACATCATTATCTGTAAAAGTCAATGTTTACAGGAAATGGGCTCATTAATGTTATGATAGAGTTTGGGGTTTAACACCTATGTCGAGTTCTTCTCTTTGATGATTATAACCAGACGTAATTGTTATAATCATAACAGGGTCAGCATAGGCTAAAAATAGATTTTGTACATTGGCACACACAGAGAACCTTAAAAAAACAACAGGGTATCAGACAAAGACCGGAAAAATCACGTGACCACACATTATGGCTGCCTTTACGATGACTTTATTTCGTACGCTCGACACGAGTTTTGTCTGCATAATTAAATCGCATACAGTCAGCAATAACCGAATAAAACATTACCAAACATTAAAATGTCATCACATTAACGGATACATTATTTTAGAAGATAGCTGTCGGTTATTCTACTCGACGACGTCGGGGAGGGGGGGGATGCCGAACAATTTTATGTAGGAAAGACTCGAAAAGACAAGTTTATGTTGAAAAAATTTGAATCAACAAAGTCATAACCGATAAGAAGGTTTTTCAGCAGCAGTGGGAAAATGGAGCAAATGGAAACATAAATATGTATGTACCAAGATGTAAATGACGTTTTCGAATCCATTTGCAATGTGCATGACAATTCCAGCTCGCATATCACGCTTACGCCAAGAAAGATAAAATAGTAACAGTTTAAATAAATTTGTTATTATAACAAAACGAACATTGTAATGAATAATGTTTCATTTAGACGAAAATATTTAATGTTTTGAAGTATGTTACTGTAGGTTTCTTACTACGTACATTACATATACATGTACTTCTCATAATAAATTTAGCCCCCCTCTGGAACGGCCACCCGTCTTATAAGGCCACAATCCCGGTGCAGCAGGGGTGGCCACACAAGAGGGGGACTACTGTATTTGAGATATCTTTGCGTTTATACAGTGATCAATGGCTTCAATGCTTCATTGACTCGGTGTGGTCTTTTCACGGTAATCGGCGCCAGGTAAGCTTTGATGCGCTCAACATAGTTACAATGCTTGTCTCGGTGAGCAGTATTTAATTGATTCAGGACATACAGCGACTTTTCGAAAGTGATGACGACGAAGAGGAACTGGAGGGATTTGATGCAATAGATTGCGTTAACTAGACAAACCTTTAAAGGGCCCTTTTAAAGGCCAACAATAAAATCGGAAAAATACAATATCAATATTGCCACTTTTTCATTCACTATCTAAAATGACCAACTGTTGTTGCACTATGAAAACGGAGCGAAATACCGGTAGTCACAATTTTAAAATGCATTATATCACATGCGCGTTATATGGCAGAACTACATTTTTTCCACTTATTTTGGGTCGAAAATCGGGGTGCGCGTTATACATCGGTGCGCGTTATACACACCAAAATACGGTATTATGGTTTGATTTTCATATGGGGAGTAAAGGGTTAAGTTCAGGCCAATTTAATTGCACACAAAAGTGTACATTTAAGTTGTTTGAATTTTAAAATATATATCCGTGTCTTACACTACGACACATGTGTTACATATTCAACGTTACAAAACATTTTAAAAAATACATGTTATTTTTCTTTTTAAATTTCGTGAAAGCACATAATTAAGTATAACAATATTATTAATTTCATCTTCTTATAAAATATAAAATAAGTCACAATGATTATATCAGAAATGATCATGCGAATAATGATGTTCATCTGTCACATACAGGAAAAATAACTACAATGAAGAATACGTGTTTAATATGGTTAATTAAACATATTTGTAATAATTACATACCATAATTTCATGATTAAAAGGAAACCAAGAAAACTGAGTGAAAACGATTACCGATTTAATGAAGTCTCTTATCTGATACATACGTTATACGTTATATCTTTGGAGTGACTAAAAAGGCATACACATGTAAACTTTCGCGCTAATATTTTGAATCGGAAACTGTTATGATTAGAATGGTATTAGTTTGACAACTTAAAATGTGTTTGGTGTTTTGAATAGCAGCAGAGAGGGTGAACCTCACAACTTTCCGAGCGTCGATTCGGAAATCTGAGGCTTCCACCAAATAGTAAAAAAAATGGCGTCTATTCGATAAAATAAGATTTCCTTATATACGCCAACGTCGTTGTCATTCACCCTCTCTGCTGCTAGTGATTTTATCACTAGTGATTTCATCACTGGGTTAACAAAAAATAATAAATGATTTCAACCAAATATTTGATCGAGTCTTTAGGACGAAAATCATTTGAAATTGCAAAGCAATTTAGGACTTTACAAACAGACTAATCGCTAACACCTCTTCTTGTAAATCAATCAGATTATTTGACTGGTCGGTGAGTTTGAAATTAATTCTCGTTAACGAATTATTATGGCATCGCATGTAGACAGGATTAATTGGGTTTTCAATAATTAGGAATCCTGGAGGAGCTGTTGGTGCAAACGAATAAAGAATATATCCCTGCTGAGCTTGATTTGATTGCTCTAGATTAATTTGATAACTTCCTTCAATTGCATCACATACTAAATTGAGCGCAATCACCGTTGAAATATTCACATTATGAGGGGCAATATGCCTACCGCCACCATCTGGATCATTATTATACCTGAAGAGGACAGCTGAATCTGATTTTTGTAGCGCCTTGATATCGGTTTTAACAATTCTTGCTAGTTCATCAGCGTTGTATTTGGGAAACTTGAAATTACGCAGATTGTCCTCTGTGATATTGTAATCGGTTAAGAATCGTTGTTTATTGTCGCTGTTGTCATTAATTATTGTTTGAATAATTAGTTCATAGATATATTTCATGTCCGATATAAGCTGATTTATTATTTCAACGTGTTTTTGCGATTTTGTTTTCCGTAGTTGTTCTAGTTGTGTGTCATATAATTGTTTAATCTCATTAAAATAACCACGGACGTCAGTTAGCGTAAATGAAATAGTAACAGATGAGTCGGTTGTTCTTTTAATGATAAAATCCCATTGCAATGTGTCTTTGTTGGTAAATATAAATCTATCGGCGATTCTTCCTTTTCTTATATCAGATAAATTATCTCGATAACTGGGATTGATTTCATGATATGATTGTATGTCCGTGGTTAAGTCGGTGGCGGATTTTTCCGGTGGTTTTTCAGGCCATCCTAACACTGTTCTTAACGAGCTGTTATATATATCTACAATGTATCCCTCTGTGCTTATTTCGATCGACGACGAGAGCGTCGGTTGATGAAGATTAATAGCTATTTTTGATTCTTTTCCAGTGATTGATTTTATTCTACGCTGAATTTCAGCATTGATTTGCTTAATTTGGTACGACCCAGTTGGTAACGAAACTGTTTCCCACTCTGGAGTACCATCGGGTTTATTCTTATACGAGAACACCAGTGTGTTATTGGGTTGCTGACCATTAAATGCAACCGATCTGATATTAGGCCAACTGTGATACACTCGTAGTTTTGCTAGCGCTATCTCCTTCACTGGGACCGGAGAGGGGAAATTCACACTGAATTCTGGATTCGTTGATGTTATTGATATCATACTCGTTTGTACTGGGTTCGTGTTCTCCACTATTCGTTGAAGTAATTCCATCGGTGTCGTGATCGTTGCTATACTCATGATTTATTTCTAATTTTGGTATCGAGGAATCATAAATACTGACCATCACTGAGAACTCACAATCTGGTAATGTTGATATTATTGAGATCATTTTTTGTTTTTTTGGGTTCGTGTTTTCTGATTCCATCGGTGTTGTCATTGTTATTATATTCATGTTGTCGCTCTAATTTCGATATCG
Source organism: Unio delphinus (assembly GCA_029339505.1). Lineage (NCBI taxonomy): Eukaryota > Metazoa > Mollusca > Bivalvia > Unionida > Unionidae > Unio > Unio delphinus. The sequence continues at coordinate 1,425,148 of JAQISU010000287.1, read as the reverse complement.
CGGAATCAAAAATACTGACCATCGCTGAGAATTCACTATCTGATATAATCGTATTATCGAGTGACGACGATATCATCAATGATAATTGCGAGTATGCGGTTGATGCAATATGAAATTGAAGTAAGTAATTCTGCAGTTTACTCTGGCTGCATGATGATATCTTTTTTGCTATCCCGGTTAATATACCCCCGATTGTAGCCACCGCAGAAATGCAAATTGGAACTACGACCGGGGCAATCATTGTAACCGATGCAAGTATTATTCCGGCACCAGTGAGAACGCTTGACACCGAGTATATAGTAACATCAATTGCGGTGATTCTTCGTCGGTATTTTTTTATTTTTATTTGATACTCCTCAGTGAGGGTTTTGAGTCTATTCTGAAATTCTCTGACCTGATCATAGCGACATTGCGTCGATGACAAAGTCATTGTTATTTTAAACCCGCTAGTGTTTTCAATTATTTGTCATCGTTAGCGGGAATTGCTAGTACTTCAGTCGGAAAAATGAGCTACGAGTTCTAAACACCAGGCTATTTTTGATCTAATGGTGGAGCTATCAACCGCGACGACATTAAAGCTTTTTTTGCGACCATCCATAATTAACGTCGCGGTGCCACCAGAGTAGGTTTTACCGTCCGCGATCATATTAAATTGATCGATAGAGATCCACGTTAGCCTGTAGATACCATCGGCCCATGTTGGCTTGTAGTCAGGGCCCACTATGCCGGGGAGACCCAAGATACCGATGGATAATGTAGTATAACCGTCTCTTATCCAATCCATGGTTCCATGATTAACCGTATACACGATATTTTTAACGCCCGTGTAGTGATGTGGAATCTTTACCTTTACAGATATTCTTTTCAGGTTAAAAAGATCGTCGAAAATATCGAGATAATTTACCGTGATTTTGGTAGGATCTATTGTTTTTCCACTCTCCTCCCTGTTAGAGAAGAATAATGAAACCAGAAGGTCTTCAACTTTAAGCTCTGCTTGGGTTTTAATATGGTTGTCGATGTTAGAAAATTTCGTCGTGATATCTTGGAGGCTACTGCCCTCAAAGAACTTATTAACAATATCGCTGGTGTGCTTTTGTTTGTCAATAGCGCTTTTAATTTCCGCGAGAGTCATGCCTGTCAACGATGTGGTTTCAGACACAGGTGTTCTCCCTAAAAATTTATCCACGATGGTATTAAGTGTTGTTTGTCTCACCATAAACATATTAATATCTTTGAGAGTCATTGTAGATGTAGCCGGGACACCAAAGAAATTATTAGCGATGTAGGCATTGTGAGTGTGCTTGCCGATAAACTCACTGATTTCAGCGAGAGTCATGCCAGCCACAAGCGGGGTTCCAAAGAACCTACCAACAATGTCGTTTGTGAGTTTTTGATCTTCGCTTACTTTAAAAATCTCGAGATAATTTGCCTTGATTTCTGAAGCAGTCATCATCCTTCCAGCTTCCTTGTTAGCGAAGAATGAATTCAACAAGTCTTTAATTTCAGCGAGAGTCATGCCAACCACAAGCGGGGTTCCAAAAAATTTATGTACGACATTTTTGCGAAAACTATTATAACCTCGTATAAAATCATTCAGCTCACGTTCGTGGGTAGCAATCGCGTCGGTGATCGTAGACACAAGTGCGCCTGGTTTAAGTTGTCCATCGTTGGAATACAGCGCAATAGAGTTTTCAGCGGCGTCGTGTTGTCGTTTTAAAATGTCATCCAATGACACATTACTGCTTTTCAATTTACCCTGGCGATCTTGAAATACAACTATTTCGTTCGGGTCAACACTTGTTAAATTTAACGTCTCAGCGATTTCATCTTCTATTATTTTTTTTACATCCTCGATAGAACCCGCAGATGTTTCCTCGGTGGGTTCCAACATTGACAGAGGTTGTCCCCAAATATCGATCATTATTGTTAGCGTAACTTGTGTTTTCAATTTATTGATCCTTGTAATTTCCCACTCGTGTATTCGTTTACAATAATATGAGGTGGTTTCCACGGAGATCCAAAGGATTTTAATGAAATCTCCGCGAGGACATTTAATACTTCACGGCCGCATATCGGTGGATCATTTAATTGTTGTGTTGGCAGCGTGGAATAAAAAATCGGAAACCCTTTGAGTTTCATCGAGGAATTTATATACCGCATAAACTCGCTTGGCGGAGCTAACCCATATGAATCGAAATAGACAATCCCACGTGGATCAATCGCGTATGCAACCCAGTGAGTTCCCGATCCGCTGCTGTTATCAAGATTGATGATACCGGTTTCAACGTTATTTGGTTTTCTCGGTAATTGATCTCTCATAAAAACACCTCTGAAATTTTTAATCGCTAGTTTTTTAGCAGCATCAATTAAATCAAAATTGGACATAGGAACCATAGGTTCCTCAACAATTGGGCCGGAAATCGAAGATTTGGGAACCATAGGTTCCTCAATTAATAAACCGTTCCTGGTATTTTTCTTAGACCCGATCCGTTTACGGATTTGCCGCTGTACCATGAATACGGGGTTCCTGGTAGGTACAACCCCTTTCCCTTTTTTTTATACCCGGATCCACTTGTGGATCTACCGCGAGCGGATCCACCAGTTGCCTTTTTCAACGCCATCCCTGCTGCGGTCCCAACGGCTCCCAACGCTGCCGCCTTCGCCACCGCTGGGGCAGCCGCTGCAATCAATGCTGGTATTGCGGCTAACAATGGAAATATACCACCTGATTTTATCATGTTCGCGACTGCAGCTTTCGAAAATTCTATTTGAACTCCTCGCTTATTTTTCATTGCATCATTGAAATGTTTTATTTGACGATCCGTTAATGATATTTTATGTGTACCTCCGGACATCTGCGCTGGTTTTAACGTTATTGTTGTTCCACATTCCTTAGCGGATTTTGATTTTAATTTCTTGACCTGACCATCAGTCAGCTTGACACTAACAACACTATATGGCATTTTATTGTAAAACACATTTATTCTTTCAATTGATCTAATTGGGGAAATCCTATGGAAACTTTTCAAGTTTCATTTACAGATTTTCCACTGGTGCATCAACAAGTCTCATTCGTCCGCCAGCCCCTTCTAACAACATTGATTTGTCGCTGAGAATAACAGCAACCGCTCTATAATCAACACCACCAGGATCTATACGAGCCCTAAAATGTATATCAACAACGGATTGCCTTGTTAAATCAAGATGTTCCAGTGAAAAGTAATAAATTGGATACAAGTTCTTAAAATCGAGCTGAGATATTTGCAAACCAGTATCAACATTTTGATCACGACCCATATATGACAGCATCCGATGATACACACGTGCTATTTGGTTGTTTCCGTAATTAAGCTGTATATCCTCAGATGGTTCTTGTTGTCCGTTTATTCTCAGTGAAACCTCACTTACCCCTAACCGATCAAATATCATATGACTGCGTTCTTGGGAACCTAATCGATTCCGATTCTGCAGCGCTATAAATATATGACGTGGAGCTGAAACGCCTTGTTTTGATGCCAGGTGCCATGTTAATGTACCATTAACATTATCCTCTTTAGCATCAGTCGTTGTTGTTAGCCAACTTAGCAATGATTTGCCACCGGTTTCCATAAATGAAAGTAGCCGCTCTTCCGTGGTAATTGATGGAGTCATTACTGGCATCCATAATACTATTTTACTCAAAACAACTTTACCATCAGCGGCACCAGTACGCCAAATTGCATCATTGTCATTGCCTTTTCGCACTAATGCGATTGTGTGTTTGGCTCCATAGATGACTTTTCTGACATTTCTGCAGAATCCAAATATGTGATGGAGTGGAATCGCACATGAAAACTTTTTCTCTTGTCCTTCCAATGCTAATTTTCGTGTTGCAAATCCTAAATTGAAATTACCATTAACGCCTCCGAGAATATCAAACGCAGCTCCGGGTCTAGCTCGACGTTCTGGATTAATTGCTTCTCGTTGATTATCAACTGAAGTGTCTTGCGGTGTTAACACTTTAATGTATTGAAGGTGGTCAGCGTTATCAGAGGTATCCTTTGCAAACATCATAGATGGACCAGCCGATCTTGTATAATCATCGGAGTATCTTGATAGTCCGATTATTGTTGTTGCAACATCAACCTCGCGGTCTATTGATTCAATTTCTTTTCCATCAATGAGATATCTTGCACTTTCAAATAACGCCATTATACCGTTGTTGACGAAACCAACTCGGATATTTGAATCATTTGCATATGGGGTATCAGCTGCATCATTTGTTACAAGTTTTCCTTCTACTTCAATAAATGCTTCACATGGTAAAAAGTATTTACTGGTATCTTGAACTTGAAGTTCAATTCGCGATCGTAGGTCGGGTTGTATTGCATGATAGGAATAGTATTGATAATCGCGGACGGAATCATCCTTGCGCATTGGGGCTTCCATATCTAACGCGGGATCAGCTGTTCGTTTAAACATTTATAACATTACTAGCGTTTTCAATTGTGAAACTCGAAGAGTTTAACGCTAGCGTTTTAATTCTTTATAATCATCGTCGTTGAAAATTCCTCGAATTTCTTTTTTGTTTCAAACCACTTCCTGCTATCGCGTTCATGATAGCGCTATCTGTTACCGGTGGTGACGAAGTCAATTGCGCTAGTTTTTCTTCCACTGCGTTATTTATTGCTTTGCTGATTTTTGCAGGCATCACTGTAGTTGATGGCAGCACTGGTGGTTTCACCACTGACGAAGTCATCGATGACGAAGTCATTCGTGGTTTCTTTCGTACCAATGATGCTATTTTATCTTTCGCGGCAGAAAATGCCTTTCCTGCAAGATTTCCAACGAAATTGATTCCCTTATCACGGATAGCATCAATGGCTTTCATTGATAATTGTTTAGCTAACGGCGCCACCTTGGGAGCCATTCTTGTAAATAACCCCGCAATGGTATTGCCGAAACCATCTCCGTACCACGCGCGATAAACAGGCAATCGTGAGTTCACCACGTAGACACTTACGGGTTTATCATGGTTGTAGTGTATAATCATCTTATTATAAAACTAGTAGTTTTTCAATTAGTGATCAATCGCTTACATCCATAAGATTTTCATCGTTGTGATTTTCAACTAATTCAGCAATAAGTTCTCGATATACATTAATGTCCATGATACCACCAGCAAATAATCGTCTACAGATATCAGCGGCCTCGTTAATTATCTCGACGGAGTTATTTCCGGCTCGTTTCCCTCCGATGAGAACCTCTAACCGTGATATATCACTGAGAATATTACCAGGACATGTCACGGTAGAGTCAAATACATCCTTTGGATTTTTAATCGAATATCCCTTTCCGCTTGTTTCCTCAGTTGTACCAGTTGCGCCCTGACTATCATCAAGTAATTGCCTTTGTCGGCCTCGACTTTGTTTTTCTCGTTCTTGTTGTTTTTGTATACCATAACTATCAACTCCTACTTTAAAAGATCTATACTCAATTGTATCCTTTTTCAAATTACCAATAATCCCCTTATTCGTTTTATACAACCAATTAACCCATTCATCTCGGCTTATTCTACTGTTTTTATACTCGTCTTTTAAAAAATCCTTTCTAGAATCAAAGCTTTTGGCGGCGAAATCACCAAAAGTCGTATAATCCTGGTGTTTCTCCAATTGAGGTCGTTTGATTTCCTTTATAGCTCCTTCGGTGAGTTTGTCTATAAAGGAAACACCTCTTGGGGTGACGACATCAACAGGTTGTGGTTCAGGTGTGGAATCATCAATATCAGCTAATCGTTCATACTCACGCTGAGTTTTTATATCACTGGATAACTGTTGTATCCCTGCGCGTGTTTGTCCGGTCTCTGCTGCTATCTTTTCAAGCACACCAAGAACAGGCACTTCTCGTCGCTTGCCTTCCTTAGGAATATCTCCGTATATTGCTCGTTCAGTTGCTGTTTTCACATCGCTGGTCGCCTTAGTTACCGGGGCGAACAGTTGTTCACTTGACACAGAAAAGTCAGTCTGCGCTTGTTGTCGTTGTTGAAGTTTCTCGCGAACTCTGTCTCGAACCGGTATAAACTTTTTAATTGCTGCTAGCCGCTCTCGGGCTAATCTAGTTGTAAGCGATTCACCAACCATATATTGTTTGTGAACTAAATTTTCAAATGTGAAATCCGGAGGGTTTCCATCATAATTAAAAGCTTAGTTATTAAATAACTTAGTTATTAAATAATGTACCATCAAGCTAACGTATTCATCTTCGACAGGGTTAAACTGTACGACGCTATTCGCGAGTGTTTCAGAAATAACATCGCTGGGGATTTCAGAATTGTAATATCTGAGAATGGCGATGAACGATTTGTGTTAACGACGCGGCAACAAGAACAATTACGTGAAAATGGAGGCGTCGCGGTGATTACTTGCTACTACGACCAGATCATCCATTATGCACATAACTGCATGAGCAAGTCCAAACTGATGAGTATCCTTTCAGGAGAAAATCCTATGTAACAAGTGTTACAAAAAACGCTAAAAAAAAATAAATAAATTATTTAAATTATTTACGAAAGCCTATATTATTTTTTAGTAACACTCACGTGGTTAAGATACGGTTCGCTCCTCGTTTAACATTTTTCTAAGATCACGAACTTTAGAACCAATTTCAGCTCGTTTTTGATATTCTTGGCCAAGCTTTTGACGTATTGCTTCAACGGTGCTAAATAGCGTTATAAATAAATTAATGTCGTTACCGTACAAACAACCATTAATGGATTTTTGAATTCCTTTCACGAGCCTGTACATCCTAGGTAAAACATAACGACCCCTACTAGACAGATATTCAATATCTTCATATTCCGAGGTAATCTTGTCAACGTCGAGACTTTCAGATAATAATACCCCTTTATTATTTAAATTTGAGATTTCAGCAATTATAGCATTTACATCATTGATATCCATTATTTATATTTTTATATAAATAAATTTATTTATAAATATAGTATACTGTATCTCTAATTAATAAAAAAAAACATATATGACAACACATCTTTGGAACTCCTTGGGTGCCTTCGCATCCAAGTAAGCCCAAGGGGGACCCGAAACATACATCTCCGGAAGGGAGGCCTAAGGTGGCAAACGCCATCTTAGACCGCCCAGAAGATATGCTTGGGGGGGACGTCACAACATGGACGGCACAATGCCATATATTTCCGCTCGAGTGTTGCGGCAAATTTTAGGCATAACATATACTTAATTAACTTAATTAAGGATGGATTATAATTCAATGGAACGATGATGGTATGATGTGGGCGTGGTAAACCAAACCAACATGGCAACCCATGAAATCTCATTCATGGTTGCATGAGTTGGAAAAAAACACCAACCCACGCTACCGAGAATGCGATAGCATGGGTTGCCATGTTGGTTTGGCTGAGGGGGACCGCCCCACCCCCCCAATTAATAGAAAAAAACATCTTCCGTTTCGCCATCAAATAATGTATCTGCTATGGGGACCGAACACGTAGTAGTTGATAGCTATGTTTACAAGACAAACACGATACCATTACACCACGACTAGTCATACAGAATAGAGATTTTTTAATATATATATATATATATATCTGATATACTTAACAATAAGAGATTTTTAAAATAGACAATTTTACTGTATCCATCGTATTTAGGAATATAAAATACTAAGTACACAAAAAAAAAATTAATTTAACTGTTTGTAAATATCAATCACGCATGCCTGCGTCAGTGAAATACCGATCATACAGGGTGGGAAACAGAAGTGTGTACTGAAGGTCACATGAATACCGATCAATATAGAGGAGAGGGAAGACATGTATACTTAACAATAAGAGATTTTTAAAATAGACAATTTTATGCTGCAACAATGAGAAATATTTTAAACAAAATAATACAGTTGTTTAATAAAACAGCGTTTTATATACTCTGTTATAATTCTCTAGATAAAATACATTCACATACAAGGAATTTTAACCACGCCCACATACTTCAATGAATAGGAAACACTCGCGTTCCGGCTGAGCGAACATAGGTAATGCGTGGATTATAAAGAACGTCTGTACTGAAAAGAACGAGTTAGCTGTCTGCTTTACTGCTAGTCCACCCACCCCACACATGAGATATGTAGATAAATAAAACTAATAATGCAGTTTTAGCCCACAAGTGACAATAAAAAGTTTTATTCTCTATCGAAAACTCATGCATTATATCTCCATTACAGTCACGTGGGCGCGCCTAGTCAAGTACAGGTAATATAGCAGGCGACAAATTCCTTTGACGTCATAATACAAGGGAACTTAGTAGGTAGGGTGTGAATTGTAGTGCGGATTTATCCATAAAGGATTTATCTCCCTTAAATAGTTTCAGTGTATACGAACTTTATTTTATGACCATTTTTTTTAGACAGAGATGTTTTAATGATTTTTTCAGCAACAAATCGAATTGAAGTACTACAAATATCGAAATATTTTCCAGCCGCATTTATCGACTGAAAGCTTCTCTCTTCATTATTTTCTAAATCAAACGATTTCACACCCTTGGGATGTTTCGCGTGCTTACCAGCGTTGCTTTTTAAAAGGTTATCGCGCTGCGAGACGGCTTGAAGATTCCCAAGACAATTATCAGTCTTCACGCCATTTATGTGATCAATCACAAGACCGTCTTCGATTAATCCGTAAAATGCTTCATAGATGGCTCTGTGACAGAGATACTTCTTCCTCCCAGCTGAAAACATCAAATAGCCCATATTATTCAGATACCCAACAGGTTCTTTGAGTCTGCGGTGCCTGACAACACCATCACTAGAGGCTTCGTAATTAGCAAGCACTGGGTGAGGTCTGAAATCTTGGCTCATTTGTATAATAATACTACTTGTCTAATTTATTATCTGCTTTAATTATAAATCTCTGGATATAATCTTGAGGGGTTTTTATTACTTTGTCCTTGATTTTATCAAGGATGACGGAGTCAATGATTCGTTTGTCATAGTAGCGTTTTAGTTCCCTGTATCGTTTACCCCCACAAGCAAGGCATAATTGCGATTTTCCTCTAACACCCACCCCACATTGGAGGCATGGGAGAGGGCCTTTTGAACCGTTTCTCACGCTTTGCATATGATACCCACAGAATTCACTTCTGCATGATTTGTTACACGGGGTTGTAGATCCAATCATTAGCCACTTGCAGTGATTCATTATACTATATTTTTCTATTTAAATACTTGTTTTAATTATAACATGGAGGAGTTCAAGAGATTATCGAAAATTAAGCCCTGGAAAAATACTAAATTCAATCTTGATAGGGAGTTCCAAAGATTATCGAAAATCAAACCTTGGAAAAATACTAAATTCAATCTTGATAGGGAGTTCCAAAGATTATCGAAAATCAAACCTTGGAAAAATACTAAATTCAATCTTGATAGGGAGTTCCAAAGATTATCGAAAATTAAGCCTTGGAGAAATACTAAATTCAATCTTGATAGAGTCTCTGATACACCAAAACGTCTAATCGGTGATAGAACTATACTCGGTAAAATCAGGGAGTGTTTTAATGAATTCTACCGAGACGGTGCAGCATACTGTTGGTCGACATTTCGAATTATTGATGAAGATGTCAATGTACCCATCATCGATGCTACTATGAACGATAAAAGAGCAGCTGAGATAATTTCACACCTTGGTGAGAAATCCAAAGGATTTCAAGCAAAGCAATTTCCATCCAAAGGGGAAATTCAAAGATGGAAATCCAAAGGTGGAAATCCAAAGAATTTCAAGCAAAGCAATTCCCAACAAAGCAATTCCAATCAGAAGTATTTTTTCAGAATAAAATTCATTATCGAAGTCGAAGGCAAATGGATTATTAAAGATAAATTTGAACCAATCCTCAAGGATAAAAAAACTGTCATTGTAAGTAGAGATTCCAAACCAGGAATTCTAACTGGAATTGACAAACCATACTACGAGAGATCTTATCCCGTAACAGCAATCGTTTATGGGATATATCCGTTAAATGATAAACCCGATATTGCAAAACTAGCTCCTATGAAATATTCACCATTGACTTCGTCAAGGCTCAATTGTGTAGCAACACGGGTAATGGAACACTTCACAAATGCATCCCGAGGAAATAAACTAACTGATCTGCGACGTAGGAAAATAACAGAATGGGAACTGACAGTGAAACAGCACGGTGCAAAGATTTCTGATATAGCTAAATTAGAAACATCATTAAGATTCCCAATAACCGTTATGACGATAACCGGAGAAGTATTACACGAACCGAAATATAAATTACAAGGAGCGCCAATACAAATTATTGATCATAACGAACACGCGTGGACACCTGCAGTAACAATATTTCCACGAGATAGAACCGTGAGATATATCCCCCCGGAATTTTCCGGGGAATTTTCCGGGGATGTTTTCTATGAAGAGAAATTATTTGATGCTATTCATGCGTTGTGTAAAGATGATCCTGTGTCAGTGTGGTTACTTAGTAGTGCTGGTTCCGAATCAGGATTTGATCAATTTGTAAGACCAAATGGTGAATTATATCGCGTTGAAGAATTAGATAACAGAATGAGAAAAATCGCTAGTGATTTTTCACCGGAGAGTTTCCATGAAAAACTACTCACGGATAGTTTTACTACTCCATCAGTGGTAGCTCACTTCGCAAGAGAAAAAAACTCCTGGCGTCCAACACGAAGTGATTTTCTCGAGGACGTTAAATTGAGTTGCATCGAATTTGGTCATGGAGGACTGTGGAATACAAAATACCATCGTGACGGTATGATTTCAATTGATATATCCGCGTGTTATCCTGGAAGTTTTCTCGGGTATGGAGAATGTAGTAACTATTTTAAACGATTTGGACACCCCACGCATGAAATGACTCGTGTTGCGATTAATGGACCATTACCTGATTTTGATTTAACCGGATTCGCTCGTGTGATATCATTTGAACTCGCTACAGGGTTACATCCGTGTAGTTATGTTTGGCTCGGTAGACACCTATCTGAAAAGGCCTGGATGCCAATAGTGTTACTACGATATATGATTGATTGTGGCATGCTGATATCGTTGATTGTTTCCGAAGCTATTATATGCTATCGAGCTCAGAAAGAAGTTTGGCTACCACAACCCGATCTAGATCGTATAATCAGCGAACTACGAAAACAGTGTCCAGATTTCAATGAAGAAGAAATCATAAATTGGTCTAAGAAGTTATTTGAAAGTAAAAAAGAACAAGCAAAGGATTTTGGACGAAAAATAATCGGTAAATTTACCCAGGGTGGAAGATACGACAATGCAAAATTTTCCTCGCGGTTAATCATAGACGTCGCTGAATACGATTTTCTTGTAACGGATTTAACGAAACAGGGAAAACTTGTATCCCGTAAGGATGCTTTTCTATCCAATGGTGAGAAATTGGGTACGGTTGTTACCTACTGTGATGGATATAATTCCCAGTACACACATTTGAGAAGTTCTATGCTAGCTTATGCTTCTATCAATTTATTTTCGATGATAAATAGATTTCCTAATACCGCGGTTAGAGTAGCCACTGATTCGATGTATATACACAATAAGTACAAATCAGCTGTAGCGGCATTCACAGATCCGGAGGAAGCGTGGGGGCGTTGGCGATTTAAAAAGGAGATGCTACATGAGTATTGTGAATCCGCAGACGTTGCCATGGATGAAAAGTACTTAAAATGTGATGAGATTCAATCAGAATTTTCTAATGCACCACCGGTATCTGATCCAATATGTAGATACAAGACAGTTTATTTAAACGGTTGTGGTGGGTCAGGAAAGACAACTCGTGCAATTGAATTATATCGTGGTGGTGGAAATACTTGTATTCCTACTAACATGATTGTGTTAACACCGACTCACAGACTCGCCAGAGAGATGATACAGCGAGGGGTAAATGCTTGCACTTACCATAGTTTTTTTCGATGGAAAGGTGACAAATGGACTCCTGAGCGTATGGGTGATAAATTCATTCCTGAAATCATAATTTGGGATGAAATATGCACAGTGTCATTAGATGTATTAAAAACATTTCTTGAGTGGTTGTTAAACAAAAACACAAAAGTCGTCATGTGCGGTGATCACGGCCAACCACCACCATTTGTCGGTGGATCTCCACATGAATGGCTAAAGGGTTCTGTAGACTATTATGAAGAAATTAATACCGACCATAGATCACTTGATGAACAATTACGCGAGTTCAAAGCACTGCTTAGATTACAACCGGATAAAATCCAATGCGAAATAGCGCGTGAAATAATTTCAGAAACTCCTATGAATGATTTCTGGGAAACGTGGAGACCAAATGATTTGATAGTAGCAAGTAGAAAAATAGTCAGAGACACACTTCAGATGAAGTTATTTGAATTGCATAAAGAAAAATTTGCAACGCTTCCAGTACCGTTTTGTTATAGGCCTTCGGATACACGAAAGCAGAATATAGAAGTTGATATTCCAAGCCTGACAAAGTCAGGAAGTGAAAAGCAGATTCTCGTGTTAAATGATATTGTGCTGGTTGATATCAATGTCGTTGAAGATGCATTGCGTGCTAATAAATCCCCATGGACGCTAGGATACGCAGCAACAATACACTCTTCACAGGGATTGACTATATCGGATACAATTGTTTGGATGGTAGATAATCGCATCGAATGGTCGAATTTAGTCTATCTCGCAGTATCCAGAGTACGAAGAATAAATCAGCTTCGAAGAATTGTCGTCATGACAGAGTCAGGTGGCGATGATGAAATCATTGGTGATGATAATGACACAACAATAAGTGATATTGATGTTAGCATCATTAATAAAAAACTCTCCGGTTACAAACAACAGGACAAAAAAAAACAACGAGAATTTGATATTGATGCTAAATTAATAATCACTTTGAAGAAACAACAGAATAATCACTGCGCGAGTTGCAATTGTATAATGCGTTGGCAGTATTCGGATAAGGATCCTCGCCAATTCACCGTAGACAGAAAAAATAACAATCTCGGTCATGTCAGAAATAATGTGATGTTGACTTGTCTTGAGTGCAATAGACGCCGGGGTGAAAGCACAATGCCTCTGGCATCGGGTGCTAATTAAGACCATGCGGTGGCAATTGAGTATCCTCGGGAATCACTTGCAGTTGTTGTCGAGTAAATCCTCGCTGAGGAGCAGTTGAATCCAGTTTATAGATTGCTGGTCTACCAGTTGATCGTGTTATACTAGATATCTTATGCGTAGTGACGCTCCAAATAGGATCAGTAGCCCTTTTTCTACCCCCTTCAAGCTCTCCTGGTTCGTATAAGTACCTAACAGTGACATTACTACCAAGAATTGGTTGGGAAACGCTAGCGTTTCTAGGGAAATCTTTTTGTGGTTGTACGGGTATAGACTTCTTTTTAATCGCGTTGATAGGTTTCATGTTGATTGTTCTAGTAATCTCGTTATTCAGTGCAGTAATCACAGCTGGTAACCTTTTGACCCATTCACGGGATCGCTTTTCTTGAATGAATTCTTTTGCGTATTGATATCCAAATAACCGCTCAGCAATCGTCCGATTAAATCGTTCGACAATGGCCTGATCGCGATGTAGCGCAGTATGCCCTCGTCGTATGGTGACATTATGATTTTTCATTGTAGATAGAACCGCACCCTGAAATTCCTTGCCAGGATCAACCTGCAATAGATTCGGCCAGTGCAGAGGACCTCGTCGATAAATCCTTTCAAATGCAGAAGCAACTTCAGTGGCTGATTTTGTTTTTAACGGTTCTGCTTCTTTGTATCGACTTGCAATATCAACTACGGTTAACGCGTATTTGTAACCACGATCATGTGGCAGAAATAATATATCAGCCTGATGAACTTCATTAGGAGCGGTCACATCAAAATGCGAGAATTGAATTTGTTTAGGTGGTGGTAGATAAATTTGCCATAGTGCCTGTTTAGATAACCAATCCGCCGCTGTAGTTTTTTTCACTTTTGCAGCGCTAGCGAGTTTATGTACTGCTGATTTACCCCTCCAGTATCCTCTTGGGGAATAATAAATTGATTCCATATTATTAATTACCAGCACCCATCATCAATTTGCCTTTCATAGCTGATTTTACCAACCACGAAGCCAACTTTTCTTTAAAAGATTTATCAGGAATAGCATTTAACGCATGAATTAATTTCACATCCGCGAGATGCCTGTTTTGCAGATTGCTGCTTTTATATGCAACATCATGAAGGTGACAGGCCTTATCAATGGCGTTTATTGGTTCTTCACCGGGTCGGGGTTGATTTTGATCATCAAGTCTGATATCTAATCGTGTTCCGGGACCACAGTAGCTATATCCTGGAAGGTGCTTTTCTCCGGGGTACTTTGCCCATGGGGTTCCAGGGAGCTTTGTCAATTTGGCTGCGATATCACCTCCTCGTTTTTTTTTAAAACATCTCCGGATTGTAAAATCTTTGATTTTGTAGAAATAAATCTAAACTTTTTTATACCACATGTTGCACATCTACCAGTTAGTGCTGATCTGTTATTTTTAGTTGTAACCGTCGTCACATCATTTGTGCTAGTACGCGTTTTACACTTCACACAATATAGATCCATAATTTATGTATAGAGATATGAATATAATTGATTTTTCAGCGACTAAAATAAGAGAACCAGTTAAGCATCATGCAGCGCTACCAAACTCTATCCGTGCAATTATAATCGGGCCATCTGGATCCGGTAAAACGCAATTGCTACTTAATTTAATAATGAGATGGATGAAGTGGGATAAGTTGTATTTAATTGCCCCTAGCGTAGATGATCAACGATGCTATGAAGTGTTAAAGGATTTTAACGAGAATGCATCAGAAATTAAAGGTGAGAATACCATTGATTTTATAACTGATATTGACGAGGCGCCATCCGTGGATGACCTTGATGGGAGCATTAACAATTTAGTCGTATACGACGATGTGATGTTAGACAATCAAAAAAACCCAGCTAGAATATTTTCCCGGGGGCGTCACAAAAACACTGATGTGATATATGTCACTCAACGCTACACTCAGATTCCAAAAGTGATCAGAGATAACTGTAATATTCTTGCTGTGTTTAACGGCGTTGATACACATACGCTACGAAATATTTGGCAGACATGGTGTTCCGATATGGACTTCAATCAATTTAAAAATTTCTTTAGTCATGCTCAGTCAACCCCGCATGGATTCGCAACAATAAATCTACATGATCCTCGGACTCGATATCGTATCGGACTCGATCAAATATTTGGTTGAACTCGTAAATGATTTTTTGTTAACCCAGTGATGAAATCACTAGTGATAAAATCACTAGCAGCAGAGAGGGTGAATGACAACGACGTTGGCGTATATAAGGAAATCTTATTTTATCGAATAGACGCCATTTTTTTTACTATTTGGTGGAAGCCTCAGATTTCCGAATCGACGCTCGGAAAGTTGTGAGGTTCACCCTCTCTGCTGCTTGAATATTCATTATCAATTTAAATGAAATTTAAAATACAAGAAATTTTGGTAAAGATGCATCTTTCGTTGTGCACATTTATCTGTCTTTTTCGTAACTTATAACAGCAAAACGCAATAGTGTTCTGAATTAAATTTATGTCAAATTATCGCAAAATACCTAATTATGCAATTTTCAACCATTTTCCCTGTACAATGTTAGCAGTAACAAAATCGACCTTCTTCCATAGGAGATATGATGCATCTCATTATTGTCTATGTAACTCCCACCACGTCCATCTCTACTATACTACCTTTTTTCTCCACAGTACTATTTGGCTTTGGGACGGTTATTCCTAAACATATCAGAAAGCTCCTAACCATTATAACTTCGGCAAATATTTATCTTGTTCACAAAATGTTCCAAATTTTATTCTAAAACATATTCTATAAGAATTTTCAAAATATATGTTAAAAATAAATACTTGTTAAGACTATCGTCAGTTCTATTTTGAAATTGGGCTGAATTGTCTTTTGAGTTGGGCCAAAATGTCTTATTTTTGGTCCAAATTGCACCGAATTGTCTTTGAGCCGAATTATCAAAGTATCAAATTATATAGTTTTTAATCAATAAATAACATTTAATTTAATTTTTGTTTTAAAGTTTTCTGATTATTTGTGATTATATATATATATATATATATATATATATATATATATATATATATATATATATATATATATATATATATATATATATATATATATATATATATATATATATATATTGGTTATGATAATATGACAGTTGATTGTAAGGGTGTTATGAAAGTCTATTTTTGTAAATATGTCAAAGGTGAATACATGTTTGAATAATAATAAAAATAATTGAAATTTATATGTTTTAATTATTCTTTACTTGATTGGACACACACACACACACACACACACACACACATATGGTAAACGGCGATTTGATAATGTACTGAATGGACAGAATATATAGATGGATATAGAGATACAGGAGCAGTATGTAATTGTCACAAACATGTACATTCATTTCAACAAGAAAAGCAGCACGAATATTATCTTATTAAATTATTTTAATATCAAGATCAAACTATTTAGTGATACACCTCACAGACGCTATCCTTCATGAATTGGCAAGCATGCTGCAGTTTAGGTGCAACCCATAGTTTATTAGCATTAATAATTCATGAAGGTGACCAGTCATAGGGAATAAATGCTTATGCTGTATATCAGAGTCTAAAAGTAAATGGACAAATGAGGCATTATATTTCTACTTATACCATGTATAACCAAAGATGATTAATATACATATACATTTTTTTCACTGTGTATGGTATCTGCACATACCAGTGGCAGTCAGCAGTGCTGAATTGATTGACACATGCAAGATTTAAATTCAGAGAGAGAGAGAGAGAGAGAGAGAGAGAGAAAGAGAGAGAGAGAGAGAGAGAGAGAAAGAAAAAAAAGCTATTTTATTAATGGAGTCTGCCTTTAGTTAGAATAGCTTGAATTAGTATAAAAAACAACTGAATATGTTTAGTGAGCATGCTGGAAATACATAATCGGCCTAGAATAACTATATATGCTAACCATTACATGAGGCGTAAATAGTTCCGAATTAAGCGACTTACCAAATAAAGATTTTTTTCTTAACTTGAATACGAAATGAGATCAAAGGGAGAACAATAAATATATGTGCAGTGCAGTCAATTAGCACATTAAATAAGCGACTTGAAACAAAATGGATTAAGCTGGCTTACACCGTCCGTTCCGGAGATTACATTCATTCCGGAACGATCAGTCGTTATCATTACTCACAAACGTCCGGAATGATCAAACCTATCCAATAAAGTACGACCAATTGATGCGTGCATAACTATGAAAAAGTAAATAATTTGTATAAAAATATAATATATCATATTTTATTTAGCTTTATATTATTATACAAATTAAAACAAAAATAATGTGAGAGCGGAAATCGAAATATACAGAGAGAAGATGTAAATGCATGTGTATTTCGATTTTTTTTCAGTGTATTTCGGTGTTTCTAGTAACCCCGCGCAATGTATACAGTAGAATATCAAAAATGGTATTTATATATTTTTTTTAAACTTAACTGTCCAGTTACCTTGTTATTCGATTTGAGCTTTGTTCGTTGATAAATCGACCTTGAAAATCGTCACGGAACCGCTCCAATAAAAATGAATGATCTGAACACAAAATACGTGGGAATTTTAGACGCTGAACGAGATCCGGTCGCGTGCATGTCGCGTGCAATGACAGGTCGTGTGCAAAGATTTATCAATGAAAGCGCCACCTTCTGGGAAAAAATATGCATTGCCCCGAACTGGTGATGATGGCGAGTTTTGCATATAAGCAGCCATTTTGATAGTCCATACAGATTTAATATTTTTATATGAAAATTATGTAATCACAACCAACGAGCAGACGACTGAACAATCATTCATGAATAGAAATGACTATAATATAATTTGTAATAATATTTAAAATAACAAAAATATTTTATTTATATTATAAATCGATAAATATGACCATGCACGACCAAATGGACATTTTCAAACTTCCAAAATAATAAAATAATATTTATTCCACTTTTATTTTATTTTAAATCTGTTATACATGTTTGTCTTACAATAAAGTTATGACTACAAATTTCATAAATCATATTTTGGGACAAAAATGTGAATTAGGAAATGTAAAAATGAAGTTTCCGTTGTGGAAAATGTAAAATAAAATAGAATTACCTGGTTGATGTAAAGACTCCATTTTGTAAACAGTTATCACATTACTTCCATTGCTTGTGGTGTAAAGTAATCGTTGCTGGTCATCATAGAATATTCTATCCGGACTTGATGACACTGTGTGTATGGTCACTAGCTGACCGCTGTCTGTCAGCTGATGAATTCTGTTCGAGTTCCAGTCACACACGTACACATAATCCCTGTCAGCCATTATTGACCCCGGTATTATTTTCTGGTGTTGATACAGAAACTTTTTTGTTTTGGGATTCAGAATATCGTAAACATGAACTCCTTTATTAATGGAGTCTAAAGTCCGACACGAGATGTACACGGTGTTATCTTTGACGGCAATGCTAGTCTGACCATACCCTTTACAGATGTCGTGAGTTGAGTCCATACGTCCATCTCTAATCGATAAAATTCCCCAACACAACATGTCGTCATTCTTCTCACTGATGACAATGAGTTTGTCTGAATTCCATTTTGCCAATGAACGACATAAATAAAATCCCGTCCATAAAGTTTTGACGAGTTTTACGTCATCTATCGATTTCAATGACAGGATTTCAACCGTACCGTTATACAGACACACAGCGACTTCATTCTTGCTAATAAGACAGACATCAGTGGGATGATGCTCCAGTCTGTGTGATGTAATCAGTTTACCGTCATGACCATTGTGAACCTGAAGATTACTCTCATTCCAGTCTACGGTTACGAACATGTCTTCCATCTTTACAATCCCATAATATTGGGGTTTATGACCGGCTGTGGATAAAAAAATAACTTGCATCAGGATACGGAATACACAAAATACAGACATATATACTTTTAGTAAACAATGCAAAATAAACTTATACACATCTATAAATCTATTTCTGACCTAAAACCATGACATAGTGTCATACAATATAGACATATATACTTTTACTAAACAATGCAAAACAAACGTAAATACATCTTTGTATCTATTTCTGACTTTAAAACAATATTCTACAGTCGTACGTTTACAGACCACCACCATTATCGTAATAGTTTTATTTTTTTAAAATTATTATTGCTATTATAGTTCCTTATAAAAAAAAATCCCTAATTCGTGTCACATGAAGCTTTTAAAACGAATTACATTTTTTTTATGTGGTTACATTGAATGACGATGACCTGAATATTTACAGAGTTAAAGATAGGAATTTAGCTCTGATATGTAGAACGAACTATAAAAAATACGTTCGAGTAAAAAACGATAAAAATTATTCAGATTAAAGTAGGACTAAAGGGATAGATGCGATTTTACGTATGTTTCAAGTAACTCCTATTAATTACCACATGTGTCTGTAACTACAAGTAATAAAAATAATATAAAAATACTTTTAAAATAACATTTTTTTCTTGTATAGTATAGATGCCAATTTGTAACCTTTTGCAACTCTTACTGTTACGGCAAACTACTAGTAATACGTTTAAAAAAAATTTAAAATTAACCTGATGTCTATCCCCACCCTAAAAAAAGCGTATCCCCTGGGTCACATCATAAAAATTATTGAGATCACCAACTAACAACCGTAACACAAACTTTCTTGACATGTAAAGACAAATTTACACATATAACTGGCACTTAAAATGCATTCCATCCCTACCCCTGTATAGCAATTTTGAAACTTTTGAGATTATAAATTTATACCCATGTACACAATTGCTAGCACGAAAAGACAAATTTATTAATGTATACAACTTATTATCAAGACAGGAACCACACTAACTCCAATGAAGTTTTTGGACCATACCTAATAACTTGAAATTATTGAGATCCCAGGCATATAACCATATATACGATTACAGTTAATGAAAAGACCTTCATATATGCAAACAATATAGGCCTTGGGGTTTGTTTTATGCCCTTGAATCAAGCTCGTGAGTCATTCATTGAAAGAGATCGATTTTCGGTCCCTATAACTAACTACCTGCTTCTGACATACTTGCTAGGTGACAATAATTCAACTTATGTGTCTGATTATTTTTGCTTTAATTATGTGTCTGATTATTTTTATCTTATTGTGTCTGAATATATTTTTACTTGAATTTTATGTAAAATCAAACACAATAAAGTAAAAATAATCAGACACATAATTCAAGTAAAACTAGTAAGACAAATAATTTAAGTAAACAATAGTTAGACACATAATTAAAGTAGAAATAATCTAATCAGATGACGCACATGGTAAGATTTTAAATGTAAATTTGTTTTTTTTTTAATTCTACGAATAAAAATTTCCTTTTGAAAATATAAATGGTTCAAAAAGTTACATTGCAGGGGAAGTAAAAACGGGGATGGACTCGGGAGACAGACATTGCCAATAAAGTCTACACAATCAGTATTCGGTACGAGCACTCATTTCTCTCAGTAAAAAGACAGTTACTGAAAACATCCCTCTCCTTCTAAAATCTATACACAATTTATACTGGGTATAAATTAAAATGGGAGTGAATGTTGCAGAGTTTTTCATTTTACTAACGGAAACAAGCAAGCTTACAGTACTGTACCTTCTAAATTAAATTTGTTTTTAAAAAAGTATAAACAATACAGATATACCATCGTCCAATAGTTTGCATCTGCTATTCAAAACTGCATGTATGCATTACCCTGATTATTTCAATGAAAATCCTTTCTCTATGTTAACTTCTGCACTCTCCAGTTTATGTCGTCTGCTACTGAATCGAACGCCGATGTTTACAGTTTTGTAACACTCATTCGGAATACAATACAGAGACTTGGCGTATTAATACAAGACCTAGTCCATTTGTAACCTCAAGACATTTTGATGTACAAAGCAAACAACCAGGAACCAAGCTAAAGACTTCCGGTTTGTTAGAAGGTGCTCAGTTGGGGTAACCAAAGTTTAGTTGACATCCAGTGCCTTCGGTTTGAACGTGATGATAAATGCAGTCGAGAAGGTTACAGACATACTAAATACTAGCAAACATACTAAATATAGCAGATTTGCAAGATAATTACTGATACGGGTATAATATGATATCATTTCACTGTAGGCTAGTGAAAATCGTATGGGTGTTTTGTCGTGTACTGGTCGATGAAGATTTTGTGGGTGTACAAAATAATGCATGCGAATATAAACTTTAGCAATGTCAAGTAGGGATAGTAAAATAATAGCCAGTTGTGTACGACTTGGGCATGGATAGTTAGTAAATATGGTCATAATAATAAATATTCTTCCATGGCAAGTGGATCAACTGATGGCGAGACTTCGGAGGTCTCCAATGGGGAATAAGAAATCATTTTGGACATAGTTATGAGAGAGAGAGAGAGAGAGAGAGAGAGAGAGAGAGACGCTTGTGGAGATTACCCCGCCCAACACCCCAACCCCAAGAAATCAAAATATGATAATATCATAGGATAGACCAAGAATTCCCAAATCTGTTTGGGGATATAAAAGTTGAACAAGAGTTTGTCAAAGTAATTTCAAATATTGATGAAGTGATAAAATTGAATTAACGAGGTAGGACATGCAGATTTAGATAAAATATTTATTTACAAAGTTATTCGATCTTTCTTTGTGGAATAAATCTACATAGAATATGAATACGTTGAAAATATGAGCTTTGTACTTGGCTGATAGACTACTCTGCTAGATACAAGGACCAAAGCCAATCATAGTGAAATTTGCATATTTTAAGGACAGGGGATAGTGTTGAGCATGGCCATCGTTTTGGTGAAAGGCCTTGAGTGCCAACAATGAACTGTTGGTCATTTTAAAAAAGCTAGTGACTGTTTGACAGCTTAGTTGTATCTTGAGAAACCAACAAAATGGGTTCTTTGACCAAAATATGACTCTTGAATCTTGAAACTACTATCTAGAGAGAAGATTATTTTTGGCTCATATATTTCTTCATATGGAGATAGTCAAAAATCTCAAAATACTATGCATAGAAGTAAGCCATACTTTCTATTTACAGTAGAAATAGATTTAGTGGAAGTAAACCATGCTTTCTATTTATCAAAGATTTAGTAGAAGTAAGCCATACTTTCTAATTATGGTAGATAATGATTTAGTAGAAGCAAGCCATACTCTATATTTATGGTAGATATAAATTTAGTAGAAGTAAACCATAGACTCTATTTTTTGGTAGATATAGTTTTAGTAGAGGTTTACCATATTTTCTATATAAATTTAGTATAGAATGCTTTTATCAGATGAACATTGTAAAATGGGCAGCAGCTTATATTTCTAACATTGTTTCATTTGTCAGTAGTTTTGGATTTGTTTACTGCAAAGATGGGTTTTGATTTATATAACCATTGGACATTTTTGCATCTTTTAAATGCCCTTAACAATTTAGTGACTAGGCTGAGCACAGCTTTGGCAATATTTGCATGCCATGTGCAATTAACTGATAATTGTATGAACTCCTGTGTTAAATGGTGCCTTTTTACAACCCTTGCCAATGTTGTACTGTGAATGTGTTAGATTGTATTTCAGAGGAGCTTTCCAGTCTTGCTACAATTAAAGCACGTAACGATGATTCATTTTTCTGACATTAAATTCACCACAACAACATCACATTGATGGAAATTTAAAGATATGCGTCTACTGTATTGGATTAAATTTCCACATGTTTTAGCACAGAATAGCACAGTCTAAAGATATCCAACCAAATCCATACTGTTCTAAAAGTATCGTACAGTTCCAGATAACATATACTAAATAAAATTGCATTGCCAGCTTTATTATAAATATAGGAGCATGCTACTTGTGTAAATTAATTTTTTAATTTTATTCTTGGACTATTCAATAAAATGTTTTTCCCAACCCCAAAAACAAAGAAATTTGCTTAACATAGTATAATTACATTCATCACTTTCCGATTTCAGGAAATATATAACATGCTTGTTAAAAGTAATTATAATTGACAACTTGTGTTCCAATTTGATATATATACACTGAGGAACTTGTATTGATAGGCATATTATTCATATATTGAAATAACCCAATTTGACTTTCATGTCCATATTGGTAAGTTTATATTGTTTACATATTTGTAAACATTTTTGATCTGGAATCATTTGACACAAAACTTGTAAAGAAGAGTAAGCTCAAATCACATGAAGTAAACAATCAAAACTTAGTAGACATGTCTATAATAATAGAAGGTCAATTTAGAATTCTTGCCATTATTGCAATGTGTCCTATGTTTCAAAACAAAACTTCATAACATAATTTTTGGACCCAAAACCTGTTTATATTAATTTAACCTTGTATTGACTTTAAATTTCCATGTGATTTCCCAAGGCTTGTATAGAGCGCTGATTTATTGTAATGTGCTCCACCTTCCCATGGAATATGTTGTTGTTGTAGAGTTTAACTCCTTTTTTTTCAGCACACGATAGGATATGCATGGCGGCCAGTATTATTGGTAGAAGAAGAACCCAGGAAAACCTCTAGAAAGAACCACCGAACCAAAAGAAGCTACTGGCAAGCTTTCTCACATAACTACATTAGCCAAATCTTAGACTCGAACCCATGCAGACAGAGGTGAGATGGCAGTGATCCATAATGGAAAGCACTTTAGACCACTCAGTGCCCCCATGGAATACTATGGTGCCTATGTATATGTTTCCTAAAATCAAACATTGATTGACTTCTCATAACTCTGTGACTGTTTGAACAGAGTGCTGCTGTTGCACTGTAGTATGTTTTCCCCTTAACAGGGAATATAACTATGTGACTGTGTTTGAATAGAGTCATGTTGCACTGTTGTTTGTTTTCCCCTTTACAGAGAATATAACTCTGTGACTGTTTGAACAGAGTGCTGTTGCACTGTAGTATGTTTTCCCATTCAAAGGGAATATAACTCTGTGACTCTTTGAACAGAGTGCTGGTGCACTGTAGTATGTTTACCCCTTCACAAAGAATATAACTCTGTGACTGTGTTTAAATAGAGTCCTGCTACACTTTAGTATGCAACCCTGCCCCCACTTTTCACAGGTAATATAAATGTGACTATTTGAATAGAGCACTGTTACACAGTAGGATGCAATCACAACCGCTTCACAGGTATAAAACTACATGTAAATAGAGTACTTTTACACTGTATTATCCTTCCCCCCATCACAGATAATATAACTGCACCATGACTAGGGTCTACATTTCATGTGCCATGCTTGTCTATCTTTTGGTGCTAGCTGTATCTCATTAAGGTGACCCATTCTCTGATTACAAAAAATAAAAACAAGTTTCACACTTGGAGATGCTTTTCCTAATTTGTCACTATTTAAAGTTTCCATTTATTTGTTAGGTAAATTTTGCAAATTATTTCAGAAATAAGAATGATTAAACCTTCGTCACAATAATTCATGCAAATCATGATCATTTTGTTTGCAAAGCTAACTCATTTTATTTCCATCCCTAACACCATTTCTTGTATCAAGTGTTCCAGAACTGCATGCCTTTTTAAACACATTCCCTTAGTAAAGCAGCTAAAACATTGAACTGTGCAATAGTACATTTAGAGTTATTATTTTTCCAATAACAAATATTTGATTTAAATCAGTACATACAAAATTGAATAGCATTGAACACATCGGCCATTTTGTTTACATTAGTTACAGTAACGGTGACCGTTGTGTATTGGGGAAGGTCACGATTTAGTTGCGTTCTTACCATAATACAAATGTACAACAGGGGACCATTCTGTGTTTTGGCTTCTTTTTGACGTCATCAGTATATTGTGACGTAGTAGCGTTCGACCTTATAACATCTAAAGGCCTTTGTTATATCGCCGCAAGAAAAGAATTCTTTACTTATTCAACTAACATAGTTTGACAGATCTTCCATTTATTTCAAAAGACACGACGGTATGCACCAAACGCGATTTATAGTTCTAAAGTGAGTGTGCAGGATTTATCAAAGGTGCGATTTTGTCTAGTGGCATGTTACTGCTTTACTGTGACTCGTATTCTCAGTACACTCCTATGCCAAGGTCACGAGGTTGTCAGGTGTAACTTAACAGTGACTGTTTATTCATAGGTTGGATTGTACATTTTAACAAGAACATTTTATAAATAAAATGTACGTGTGCGTATCGAAATAATGGCTGGGATCCTTTTAAATAAGTGGCACCATCAACGCCATTTCATCATGATGAAGTTATTCATCAACATAATAATCGTAACAAGCGGCCCGACATATGGTAATTCCTACTGAATGATTAGTATCATCATCATGGTTGTTATCGAGATCTTGTACAATGATCGTTAGTTCCATTATTTTCGTAATGTTGCTGTTGTGATGATGATGTGGACGATATTTCCAGTTATTTTTCTTGCAGATGTTGTTGTTGCGGTTACGGTTAGTCGTATCCTTTTTATTTTCAGGAAGGGAGAGGGCCTTTTGTATTGACTGAGACAGTATTTATTATGCGGTTGGAATGTGTTTTAAGATATGTCTTGTGAGCAGACGGCATGATTCATGCTTTCCATTATTTAAATATCAAAATGTGAGTGAAAGTCGATGTTCCTCTCATTATTCTTTATTATATTAAGTTTAGTTGTTATTCTCTGGAAAATGATATTATGTAGCAAATTAAAGGTCAATGCACTTTGTGTTTACAAAACCATCTGCACATGTTGCTAAATACATGGTTTGTGTTGATTTATTGTTTTATAGCTATAAGACATATCAGATACAAGTAAACCAAACCATTGGATGTATTTTGATTGATCCTCGTCTATACGTCAGCCACTGAAACCTAAATTCATGAAAGAGAGGATAGGGGTGGGAGTTCGGGTATGTAATGTAAATTCCATATACACTTACCTATAGTGGTTATTTAATCCTCAGGCAACTTGAATAACGTATCTTCCCCACGAACTATCAGATACAATGCGATTGAATGTGTGGGGTAATCTGAGTTACAAAGGAAAAACTGTTCTGTGCTGATACTCTTTTCCAAAGTCTCCAGACAAAAGAGTAGCTTACGTAAATTCTTTTCTCAGAATTACGAAATTCTCTCAGAGGTTATTCTTAATGGATCATGAAAGGTTTTCTTACGCTTTAAACTTGCCAAAATGTTGTGCGCAAACATTCGCTGATATGTCAAATGTAGGAAAATGGACTAATTTATTTGGATACAAAATTCGTTACATCGTATCGTACAAGACCTGGATACTTTATACACGTGAAAAACATTCCATAACTGGTGACTTTTCTGTCGAGTACACTTTTTTCTCAGTTTGTTTCTTTTTCAACACAATGTAAGTTTTCGCTTTTTTTTACTTCCATCTTCGCTTTAAAACAAGATATTAGAATCGTTTTACCAATTGTTAAAATATATGGTGACGTTGCAAATAATTGGAAAACATGCTTGTCACTTCCTTGGGCTAATTACAGATTCTCTGACATTTAATTTCATTTACCAGTCATTACATATGCTTGTTTTTTTTATAGTAATATAAATATTGTGATAATATCATCACAAATCGAAAATATTAATAATCCTACAATTTAATTGGAAGTGTTATTTTTCTTACATTCAGCATTCCTTTTTTATGTAATTTTTTTTCACTAATAATGACATATGGAACTTTGATATTCACACCTAATTTAGAAATTATAGGTACGCCGATTAAATTTCTAACAAATGTAACGATAGTTGTTTTCTATGTAGAAAGCACATTGACAGTTACTTTGATTAAATGTGCTAAACGACCTCATTTTTATTTGAATATTGAACTGATGGAATCTGAAACCTCTGTGAAGATTTTTAAATGATACATATTATGTTGGTTTTTTCTGCTTTTTGTTTTGAATTGAGGTTTAATCCATATCTAAATTTAGAACGCATTGATTTAGTGTCTAGCAATTTTCTGCTCAAAATAGACTCGAATCCTGGATCACTCCTTTGTTAAAGAAAAACGTGATTTACTAGAGAACATGTTTGAAAAGTCGTTGAAGTCCTTTCAGTATCAGGGACATTTCTGAGTCACATATTTTTGAAAAAACAAGACAGAAACAAACCCATAGATCCATGCCATGTCACGTCAACATTCCGACAATTCAGCATTGACCACTCATTTTTACCAAACGACACTCTATTTCCTAGATGTAACAAATAATGATCATTTGGCATTATTTAGAAAATAGTGCGAAATATCATGCACATTATAATAATGACTACACACTATATTGTGATATATTCAAATTTAGCAATTAGTACTGTGTATTTGCTTCCACGTTTGTATGAGATAAGAGTTTTGACAAGGCCTCTTGTGTTACAAGAGTTTGGATGGGATAAGAGTTTGTTCTATGTCAGTTGTGCTACAAAAGTTTGGATGGGATAAGAGTTTTGTCAAGGCCTGTTGTGTTACATGGATTTGTATGGGATAAGAGGTTGTTCTAGGTCAGTTCTGTTACAAGAGGTTGGATTGGATAAGAGTTTGTTCTAGGTCAGTTGTGTTACAAGAGTTTGGGTGGGATAGAGTTTGTTCTAGGTCAGTTGTGTTACAAGAGTTTGGATGGGATAAGAGTTTTATCTAGCTCAGTTGTGTTACAAGAGTTTGAATGGGATAAGAGTTTGTTCTAGCTCAGTTGTGTTAGAAGAGTTTGGATGGGATAAGAGTTTGTTCTAGCTCTGTTGTGTGACAAGAGTTTGGATGGATAAGAGTTTGATCTAGCTCAGTTGTGTTACAAGAGTTTGAATGGGATAAGAGTTTGTTCTAGCTCAGTTGTGTTACAAGAGTTTGGATGGGATAAGAGTTTGTTCTAGGTCAGTTTGTGTTGCAAGAGTTTGGATGGATAAGGGCTTGGTCTAGGTCAGTTGTGTTACAAGAGTTTGGATGGGAAAAGAGTTTGTTCTAGGTCAGTTATGTTGCAAGAGTTCGGATGAGATAAAAGTTTGGATGGGATAACAGTTTGTTCTAGGTCAGTTGTGTTAAAAGAGTTTGGGTGGATAAGAGTTTCTTCTAGGTCAGTTGTGTTACAAGACTTTGGCTGGGAAAGGAGTTTATTCTAGGTCAGTTGTGCAACAAGAGTTTGGATGGATAAGAGTTTGTTCTAGGTCGGTTGTGTTACAAGAGTTTGGATGGGATAAGAGTTTTATCTAGCTCAGTTGTGTTACAAGAGTTTGAATGGGATAAGAGTTTGTTCTAGTCAGTTGTTTTACACGAGCTTGGATAGGATAATCGTTTGTTCTAGTTCAGGTGTGTTACAAGAGTTTGGATGGATAAGAATTTGTTCTAGCTCAGTTGTGTTTCAAGAGTTTGGATGGAAAAAGAGTTTGTTCTAGGTCAGTTGTGTTACAAGCGTTTGGATGGGATAAGAGTTTGTTCTAGGTCAGTTGTGTTACAAGAGTTTGGATGGGAAAAGAGTTTCTTCTAGGTCAGTTGTGTTACAAGTGTTTGGATGGATTAGGGTTTGTTCTAGGTCAGTTGTGTTACAAGAGGTTGGATGGGATAAGAGTTTGCTCTTCGTCAGTTGTGTTAGAAGAGTTTGGATGGGATAATAGTTTATTCTCCGTCAGTTGTGTTACAAGAGATTCGGTGGATAAGAGTTTGTTCTAGGTCAGTTGTGTTACAAGAGTTTCGATGGATAAGAGTTTCTTCTAGGTCATTTGTGTTACAAGAGTTTGGATGAGATAATAGTTTGGATGGGATAAGAGTTTGTTCTAGGTCAGTTGTGTTACAACAGTTTGGACGGGATAAGAGTTTGTTCTAGGTCAGTTTTGTTACAAGAGTTTGGGGGGATAAGAGTTTCTTCTCGGTCAGTTGTGTTACAAGAGTTTGGATGGGAAAAGAGTTTGTTCCAGGTCAGTTGTGTTACAACAGTTTGGATGGGATAAGAATCTGTTCTAGGTCAGTTGTGTTACAAGAGTTTAGGTGGATAAGAGTTTCTTCTAGGTCATTTGTGTTACAAGAGTTTGGATGGAAAAGTGTTTGTTCTAGGTCAGTTGTGTTGCAAGAGTTTGGATGGGAAAGGAGTTTATTCTAGGTCAGTTGTGTAACAAGAGTTTGGATGGATAAGAGTTTGTTCTAAGTCAGTTGTGTTACAAGAGTTTGGATGGGTTAAGAGTTTTATCTAGCTCAGTTGTGTTACAAGAGTTTGAATGGGATAAGAGTTTGTTCTAGTCAGTTGTTTTACACGAGCTTGGATAGGATAATCGTTTGTTCTAGTTCAGGTGTGTTACAAGAGTTTGGATGGATAAGAATTTGTTCTAGCTCAGTTGTGTTAGAAGAGTTTGGATGGGATAAGAGTTTGTTCTAGGTCAGTTGTGTTACAAGAGTTTGGATGGGAAAAGAGTTTCTTCTAGGTCAGTTGTGTTACAAGTGTTTGGATGGATTAGGGTTTGTTCTAGGTCAGTTGTGTTACAAGAGGTTGGATGGGATAAGAGTTTGTTCTTCGTCAGTTGTGTTAGAAGAGTTTGGATGGGATAATAGTTTATTCTCCGTCAGTTGTGTTACAAGAGATTGGGTGGATAAGAGTTTGTTCTAGGTCAGTTGTGTTACAAGAGTTTCGATGGATAAGAGTTTCTTCTAGGTCATTTGTGTTACAAGAGTTTGGATGAGATAATAGTTTGGATGGGATAAGAGTTTGTTCTAGGTCAGTTGTGTTACAACAGTTTGGACGGGATAAGAGTTTGTTCTAGGTCAGTTTTGTTACAAGAGTTTGGGGGGATAAGAGTTTCTTCTCGGTCAGTTGTGTTACAAGAGTTTGGATGGGAAAAGAGTTTGTTCCAGGTCAGTTGTGTTACAACAGTTTGGATGGGATAAGAATCTGTTCTAGGTCAGTTGTGTTACAAGAGTTTGGATGGGATAAGAGTTTGTTCTAGGTCAGTTGTGTTACAACAGTTTGGATGGGATAAGAGTTTGTTCTAGGTCAGTTTTGTTACAAGAGTTTGGGGGATAAGAGTTTCTTCTCGGTCAGTTGTGTTACAAGAGTTTAGATGGGAAAAGAGTTTGTTCCAGGTCAGTTGTGTTACAACAGTTTGGATGGGATAAGAATCTGTTCTAGGTCAGTTGTGTTACAAGAGTTTGGGTGGATAAGAGTTTCTTCTAGGTCATTTGTGTTACAAGAGTTTGGATGGAAAAGTGTTTGTTCTAGGTCAGTTGTGTTACAAGAGTTTGGCTGGGAAAGGAGTTTATTCTAGGTCAGTTGTGTAACAAGAGTTTGGATGGATAAGAGTTTGTTCTAGGTCAGTTGTGTTACAAACGTTTGGATTGATAAGAGTTTGTTGTAGGTCAGTTGTGTTACAAGAGTTTGGATGGATTAGAGTTTGTTCTAGGTCAGTTGTGTTACATACAAGAGTTTGGATAGGATAAGAGTTTGTTCTAGGTTAGTTGTGTTACAAGAGTTTAGATGGGATCAGAGTTTGTTCTAGATCAGTTGTGTTTGGATGGGATAAGATGATTACTCACATTGAAATAAGAATTGTCATCCCTGATTACGAGGTTGCATTGAAATAATTAGTGTCAACCCTGATTACGAGATTACACTTAAATAGGAATTGTCATCCCTGATTACGAGATTGCATTGAAATAGGAAATGTCATCCCTGATTATGAGATTTCACTGAAATAGGAATTGTCATCCCTGATTACGAGATTGCATTGAAATAGGCAATATCATCCTTGATTACGAGATTGCATAAAAAAGGCAATGTCATCCGTGATTATGAGGTTGCATAGCAATAGGAAATGTCAACCCTGATTACGAGATTGCATTGAAATAAGCAATTCCATCCCTGATTACGAGATTGCATTGAAATATGGAACGTCATCCCTGATGAGATTGCATTGAAATAGGAAATGTCATCCCTGATTACGAGATTGCATTGAAATAGGCAGCGTCATCCCTGGTTACGAGATTGCATTGAAGAATGCAATGTCATCCCTGATTACGAGATAACATTGAAATAGGAATTGTCATCCCTGATTACGAGATAGCATTGAAATATGCAACGTCATCCCTGATTACGAGATTGCATTGAAATAGGCAACGTCATCCCTGATTACGAGATTACATTGAAATAATTAGTGTCAAGAGATTGAATTGAAATAGGAAATATGATCCCTGATTATGAGATTGCATTGAAATAGGAAATGTCATTTCTGATTCCGAGATTGCATTGAAATAGGCAGTCATCCCTGATTACGTGATTGAATTGAAATAGGAAATGTCATCCCTGATTATGAGATTGCATTGAAATAGGAAATGTCATTTCTGATTACGAGATTGCATTGAAATAGGCAATGTCATCCCTGATTACGAAATTGCATTGAAATAATTAGTGTCAACCCTGATTACGAGATTACATTTAAATAAGCAGCATCAACCCTGATTACGGGATTGTTAACATTGAAATAAGCGGTGTCAACCCTGATATGGAGATTCGATTGAGTCCAGCAACGTCAAACCTGATTTCTATGTTCATTTGAGACAAACAACGGCAGCTCTGAGAAAGAGATTCGATTGAGATACGCAGCTCAAACATGATTGCAAGAATGTTAATATACAAATAAGCAGCCTCAACTCTAACATCAAGCTGGGAAACACTGAAATAATGGAGGCTTACCCTGATAGCAAGAATGTATCCAATGAAATAAGCAGCGTCAACCCTCGTAGCGAGATAGCATTGAAATAAGTAGCTTCCACAACGATAACAAGATGGCTAATATTGAAATAAGCATCGTTAACACTGATATTAAGATTGCTAATATTGAAATAGGCATCGTTAACACCGATAGTAAGATTGCTAATATTGAAATAGGCATCGTTAACACCGATAGTAAGATAGCTAATATTGAAATAGGCATCGTTAACACTGATAGTAAGATTGCTAATATTGAAATAGGCATCGTTAACACTGATAGTAAGATTGCTAATATTCAAATAGGCACCGTTAACACTGATAGTAAGATTGCTAATATTGAAATAGGCATCGTTACCACCGATAGTAAGATTGCTAATATTGAAATAGGCATCGTTAACACTGATAGTAAGATTGCTAATATTGAAATAGGCATCGTTAACACTGATAGTAAGATAGCTAGCAGCGTCAACCCTGATAGCAAGATTGTTAACATTGAAATAAACAGCGTCAACCCTGATAGCAAGACTGTTAACATTGAAATAAATAGTGTCAACCCTGATAGCACGACTTATTGAAATAAATAGCGTCAACCCAGATAGTAAGAATGTTAACATTGACATAAACAAAATCAATATCGAGTGCAAGATTATTAAAATGGTGTGATATGATGAAATAGTAAATTACGTGTTGATGCAGATTAGTAGACATACTTGTATATGGCTAAATGAACTGTACGAATTTTAGGGGACCCGAGCGGCCGAGTGGTCTAAAGCGCTGTCCGTTACGGATCACTGCCATCTCACCTCTGTCTGTGTGGGTTCGAGTCTAAGATTCAGCTAATGTAGTTATGTGGGAAAGCTTGCCAGTGGCTTCTCGTGGATCGGTGGTTCTTTCCGGGGGTTTTCCGGGTTCTTCCTTCACCATTAATACTGTCCGCCATGTATAGCCTATATTGTGCGTAAAACTGGCGTTAAACCATACAAAAACAAACAAACCAAACTTTACGATTTCAAGATCTTATAACTGTACAAGATCAATTTAGAAACGACTCTACAGGGAAGGAAAACATGATTCCTTAAAGTAAATCGTGGAAATAGAACATAGCATTATATGGAGCGTATCTAGTTTTTGAAAGATAATGCTTTTCTAAAGTATTCTACATCTCAGTTGAAAGTAAGTGCACAATGCTAATGCATCTCAATTAAATGCGATAAGATACCATACTATTGCATTTCAGTGGAATGCTAGAGTGCGCCATTCTATTGCAACTCTGTTAAATGTTAGAATGTACCATTCTATTGCATCTCAGTTAAATACTATACCAGACTAGTGCATCTCAGTTGAATGCCAGTGTGCCATTCTATTGCATCTCATATGCGATAAGGTATTAGATTATTGCATCTCAGTTAAATGCTATAATATACCAGACTAGTGCATCTCAGTTTAATGATAGTCTGCCATTCTATTGCATCTCAGTTAAATGCTATAAGGTCCCAGTCTAGTGCATCTCAGTTGAATGATAGTGTGCCATTCTATTGCATCTCAGCTAATTGCTAACCAGACTAGTGCATCTCAGATATTAAAGAACAATTTCTTCCTTTTATCGGCTGTATACTAAGAACAGTTTTGGTATTCCTCATCAATAAAAAGATTTGAACTGGCAGCGATGGCGGACATACTGGATGTCGAATTGGCACCATGCTCATTTAGGACCAACAAGATAGCGTAAGATGTCTCCTGGTAGAATGACAACCACAATATGTTGAAGATGTGCATTCTGGTTGTCATGTTAGAAGTCGATCGGCACTATATGTTATTAAAGACCAACTAAACATCAGAACAAGTCACTTGTAAACAAAACCCACTGAATACGATCACCTGTTAATAAGGAGTTTGTGGTCTCTTGTATTTGAATCTTTATTTATTCAGCACATACTGGGCTATATATGATGGCCGGTATATTTGAAATTTTGGTAGAAGAACCCAAGAAGATCCAAAGAAGAACAACCGACCCACTGGAAAGAACTAGCTAGCCTCTCCTCGTACCCATGTAGGTCTGTCCGAAAACCGAATCCACGCGAACAGAGGTGAGACACGACTTATCTATAAATATGAGCGCCTTAGACCACTCGGTCACTATGTCATGTTGAGAAGGACTGGCGATAGCAATAATTTTAAGATGGCTACTGAGGTGGCCATTTTGTGTGCAACCGACACCGTTTGCGTTTTGGACCAGCAAGACAATAAAATTTTTCATTAACTCAGATCAAGCTGCAGTTAAAAGAGATTGAACGTCAAATCAGTATTTTGGTTAGGACCGAATATACATTAGAAGTCTCCTATTGAAAAACCCTTGTTAATATGACCATCTGTTCAGAGAAAAACTGATACCAATAATATTAAAATGTCAGCTATTGTGGCCATATTGGATATCAGATTGCTATATTTTCACTTGAGACCAACTAATCATCATAATAATTATTTTCAAAGAAACCTATTTCATTTGGGCTCTCCATTCAGGAGAACTAGCTTTTAAAGATGACAGCATCACGTCCATTTTCAACGTCAGATCGGCACCATGTCCGTCTTGGGACAACAAGACATTATAAGAAACGTTTTAGTGAAAACCTCATATTCATGTGCCGTCCGTTTATGAGGAGTAGCGATAGTAACGTTTACCACTGTGCCAGCTATAATGGTGGTAACAAACTTGTGTTAAAGAACGATCAGCTATCCCATAATATGTTCTAGAAAAAATCCTCCCCCCCCCCAAAAAAAAAAAAAACAACAAACAAACAAACAAAAACCAACAGAACAAGGGATATTTTTTCAAGTGTTCCTGCAAGTTGGCAGTATAAGTGAGATGACAAGATCACTAGTTGCAGGAAAGTGATCCAGCATTTAATTAGTAATGTATCAGAGACCTGACATTTGAATTAGTTAATGAATGTTTACATATAATGTGTTGTGTTCGAGTTTTAAATTTAACTGATGGTCTCGTACTCTCAAATGTTACCTACTCACAAAGCTGTCTCAAAGCAAGGTCCATGTAAACCGTTGGATAC
Organism: Unio delphinus; assembly: GCA_029339505.1. Taxonomy (NCBI): domain Eukaryota; kingdom Metazoa; phylum Mollusca; class Bivalvia; order Unionida; family Unionidae; genus Unio; species Unio delphinus. The sequence goes on along the minus strand of JAQISU010000287.1, from coordinate 1,390,203 downwards.
AGGAGTATAACTGTGACACGTTTAGGGTTTAAGAATGTGAAGTGAAAAATTGGGAATGGATTTAAAATTTTGAAAACAGTTTCGGTACATGACTAAAAAGGCGATTTGGTCAAAACATGACTACGACGTCTCGGAAAGCGTTGACGAACATCTAGATTAATTATGAAGAAAATGCTGAAACTTGTTAGCTTATTGTCAGCACGTGATTTATGTGCATACTCTTTGTGATATCATGAAATAGAATTTAATATGTCATAAAATGAAATAATAAAATCAATACTATGTATGGTATCATAAAATAGAATTTAAGATATAATACACTGTAATAATAATATAAATATTATGTATGGTATTAGGACGTTGAAATATATAAAATATTGGTTATGCATCATATTATCTAGAATTTGAATCAACGGCATGAATGATCGGTCATGTATAAAGGTTTCTTCTAGGTTTCCTTGATTGGGTTTAGGTTTTCGTGTATTTGCATCCAACATAAATATTTGATTACAAACCCTTGCTTTACTTATCTGTACCCTAATCCATGATTACTAAATTAAATGTCTGCATGCATCGTTTAAAATGGAAACTGTGAATTTTAACACAATAATTTGATCCTTTAGCAAACTAGACATTAAAGTATTTCATTTTAGATTCCTTTTTCTGATGTGTTAAGCATACTATATTATGTAAATGAATGTGATAACTGGAAGTTTAGCTACATTGTATAACTCGCAATGATACTACTACTACTACTGCTACTACTACTAATAATAATGAATAGTGCAACTTTAGACAACACCAGCACCACCATCATCATTTCTGTATATCTTACATCATGAATACTGGTTTTACAAAGATGATCGCTGCTTTTATGACCTTAAGCTTGCATTTAAGCAACCAATTAGATTATTTTGTAATCCCTTATGTCTTCTTTTTTGTTGCTGACTGCTTAATATTGACATAATTTTTTAATTCTTAAACTGGCTCACTTCAGAATAAGTTGTACGTTATATGAGTGCTTTCACTATTTGAGATATTTTGGACAAGCTGAAAAAGGACAACTCTCCAAAAGGCGCTTTGAATTAGATTGTTACATTTCGTAAGTATATAATTGAATCAGATTGTTGTATTTTGTAAGTTTAGTTAAATAATAATAGAATGATGCGCTATATTTTCAAATATAAGGCATTGAATCAGTGTGTTACATGCCGTAAGTACAGTTAAATAGGAATTAAATGATACGTTATATTTTCAAATATAAAACATAATTTGATTCATTGAATATCTCGTTTCCAAACTTAGAAACTTTGCAAATATGATAATCAAAGTGAGATACAGGTACTGTTTTATGTACTTTATTAACAAATTATACATTTGCTGTTGTTGTTTATAATTACTTTATCACAGTATAGACAACATGTTTATATTTTTGAATGAGTGAGTGAGTGAGAGTAGGATTTGTAACGTAGCTTGAACAATTTTTCAGTCATATCGCTACAATTTCTGCAGTGAAGCAGTTAATAGTGAGGCATCATGCCGCAGACATATAGCATGATGTCCCATCCAATCACATTATCCTGACACAAGGCCTACCAATCCTAACACTAACTTTTTAATGCTCAGCACCAAGCGAGGCAGCTGCTAGTACCATTTTTTAAGTCGTTGGTAGAACCCGGCCGGGGATCGAACCCACGACCTCCCGCTTCCGCGGCGGACACTCTGACCACTAGACCACCGGAGCGGTTTTATATTTTTGAGCAAGTCATAGTTTGTTATAAGTTTCAATATGTACCTATCTTGTTACTATTTAATAGCTAGTTTGCCAAATTAACTTAATTTTAAAATTTACTTTTTCCCTGTTGTATCTTCTATAGTGGATTCAGACAGGGACGTCACTTCAATTTTATTCAGGATGTGGGAGGGGGGGGGGGGGGGGGTACTTGACGGGCTCGTTAATTTTCGTATATAGGCTACATAAATTTTACAGGACATGCAAATTACCCAAAATCCCGCCCTCCCCAAATGACGTCCCCGGATTGTGAAGACACGTGAGCATATTTGTATTTGTTATGTTAAGTATGAGTTTCATCGCAACGATGCCGCGTATACCTAGTCGACACAGTATTAATAACACAACCACGACAATGAATGATAAACTTGCTGGTGAAATCGTCTCCACGTTAGATTTCACCAATGACAAACGGTATTTAATACAAAAAACATTTCCTAGATTTAGCGCGCGATCGTGGCAAATTCAAAAAACAAACGCGATCGTTTAAGGGCTCTGCACACGGTATTTGATTATCAGCGTTAAAATTAACCATAAATGTTGGTTGGTAATGAAAAATATTATCATATTCGATAATATCCGGAAATCACTCTCATTTACGGAATGTATCCCATTAGTAAATCTGATATTAACAGAATAGCACCAATGAGATTTTCATCGTTGACTTCGTCAAGGCTGAATTGTGTAGCTGAGCGAGTAATTAAGCATATTACAAATGTAATGCTGACTAACGGGTTACCGGATCGACGACGTGAAAAGTAGCCAAGTGAGCTGAATCTGTCATAAACACCGGAGCTACAATAAATGATGTTTCTAGATTGGAGAGAAGGATCGTAACAACAGTCGTAACAACTATAACCGGAGAGGTTATGTCTGATTCAAAATAATGCCGAGCAAATGGAAGAGCTCCAATAGACATAGCTGACCATAACGCATACGTGTGGACTAGGGTGGTGACTATGTTCCAGAGGAATCGAATTGTAAGACTTTACCCATACTCGGAAATTATATTTGATGTTATTCACCAAATCAGTAAAAAAAAAATATTACGTGTCTGCATGGCTGATTTAGAGTTATTATTATTTGTTCTACCCGACCACGAATTATATCGTAGTCAGTATCTTGACGAAACGAAGATTTTCATCTGACAACGTTGACGAATTAGTAAGTAATTGTTTTACGATAGCATCAGTCGCAGCTTATTTCGCAGGAAAAAGAAAGAAATGGAAGCCAACACAATCTCGTTTTCTCACCGATGTTCAGTTAAGCTGTTGTAAATACGGACAAGGAAGTTTATGGAATACCCGGTATAACCGCAAAGACTTCATTTCGGTTGATATGCCGCGTGTTATCCCGGGAATTATTTATAGGAAAAGGCGAATGCACCGGCAATTTGTCTCGGTTTGGACATTCAACGCATGAGATGATACGAATGGTGATTAATGGACCATTACCTGATTTTGACTTGACCGGGTTTGTCGGTATAGTGTCTTTCGAGTTCGCTAAGGATCTTCGTCCCATTTGTTATGTCTCGTTTGGAAGACATTTTTCAGAAGCGCGCTGAGCTCTCATACTATGAGTCATAGTGTTGTTACAATACATGCATGATATTGTAATATTAACATTGTAGCAATTATATCATATCACGCGCATACCAAAATTTGGTTAACTTCACCTGAGTGTATTAGATATGACGAGGTCATCAGCGATTTATCGAGAATTGTACAGATACTCCCATTGATCATATTATCAGTGAAGGTCCCAAAATTCTCAAGATTAAACTCATCAACAGTGAATAAAAAACGCAAAGGATCTCGGTAGAAACATAATCGGTAAGTTTACTCAGGGTGGTGGCGTGATTAGTCATGCATGATTGATTATGGATTCCGCCGAATATGAATTTGTGGTCGCTGATACGGCGACGAAAGAAATATTATCATTCAAGGAAAACCCCAACTTGTCAGACGGAAATCAAGTAGGTGTTATCGGTTATATCAATGGCGAATCACCACAATTCACACATCTAAGAGTTTCGTTGCTCCCAAATGTCTCGATAAATTTATTAATTATGATAAGCAGATTTCCTCGCACCACAGTCAGAGTTGCCACGGATTCGTTTTATATCGGTAAGAAATACTCGGCGTTGTTATCTCAGTTTATCATCGATGATACATTGTAGGGATCATGGAGAATACAACAGAAAGAGCTGTGCAATTATAACCCAACTGCAGGTGTTACGATATTGGGTTGTTATGAACGCGATCAGATATCACAACTACCTTTTTCGCCGTCCGTACATGATCCGGTATATAGGCACACAACTGTTTATTTGAATTGACCTGGCTGTTGTGGCAAGACAACTTGGGTGAGTAAATTAATTAAATTTCCAAGCGATGACATGATTGTGCTTTTTCAGATACAACGGTGATGTGTAGACGCCTGACAGGATGGGTTTTAAATATATCCCCGGGTATATTACTTGGGTTGAGATATGCACAAATGTTTCTCGATTGGCTGTTGTCGAAAAACACAGCTGTGAGTATGTGAGGAGATCAATGTCAGCCAACATCGTTTACTGGAAAATCCCCAACATGATTAGCTTAAACTTTTTGTTGATTATTACGAAGAAATCGATGTCGATCACATATCACCTGATGATAAATTAAAAAGAACTTAAAAAAGTTTAATCAGGCTGGAGCGAAATAAAAATCAGTGTTGGGCATTAGGCACAGAAATAAGAGAAACTTTCATGGATGATTTCTTGCAAACGTGGACTCCAAAAGATTTAATAGTAGCAAGTAAAAAAATACAACTGATATTGATGAAGCGCCATCTGTAGATGATATTGATGAGATTAGCAATAATTTAGTAGTTTATGATGATGTTATGTTGGATAAACAATCTCATCCAGGCCTGATATTTTCTCGAGAAAGGCATGATTTTACAGACAACAATACCTAAAAAAATCAGGGATAACTAATATTATTGCTGTGTTTAACGGATACGCTCAGAACTATTCATCAGACTTGGTGCAACGGATAGATGGATTATAATCGTTTTAGAAATGTATTTAGTCATGCTCGGGCAACCCCGCATAGATTTATAACGATAAATTTGCATTATATAATCGTTGTCTGAATCCATTAGGATGAATGCTATTATATTTGTCTGAATCTAGCCATTAGGATAATGCTATTATCTTTGTTTGAATCTAACCATTAAGATGAATGCTATAATCTGTGCGTCTGAATCTATCATTTAGTATGGCGGTTATTATAAGTGTGTCTAAATCTAACCATTAGGATGGATGGTATAATCTGTGTGCCTGAATATGGCAATTAAGATGAATGCTATTATATTTGTTTCTGAATCTAAGCATCAAGATGGATTCTGTTATATGTGAGTCTGATTCTAACCATTAGGATGGACGCTATTATTTGTATGTCTGAATCTACCCATTAAGATAAATCCTATTATATGTGTGTCTGAATCTAACCATTAGCATTGATGCTATTATCTCTGTATCTGAATCTACCCATTAGGATGGATGCTATCATCTGTGTCTAACCATTAGGACGGATGCTATTATATGTGTGTCTGAATCTAACCATTAGAATGGATGCTGTTTTATGCGTGTCTGAATCTAACCATTGTGATGGATGTTATTATCTGTCTGTCTGTATCTAAACATTAGGACGGACACAAATCTCTGTGTCTAACCATTATGCCGGATAATATTATATGTATCTAGTGATTAAGGAAGACCATGTTATATCTGTATAACCAATAGGGTGGATCATGTTATTTATGACTAACCATTAGGATGGATGGTTTTATCTGTGTTTACCCGTTAGGACGGATGATGTTATCCTATTACAGCTATGAATTATAAGTAAATTTATAGAAGGGTACATACTTTCCCCATTATAACATGTAACAACGGCCAATAGACCAATGCCATATAACGTCACATCAATAAACCCCATTGACACGTTGCGTTATTGAACAGAAAAGGACGATGTGGGACTACGTCAGCTCTGTTCGGAATTTGAGAGCTAAAATCAGGCGAATAACGGCCCGGTTTTAACTTTGTATTTCCGGTGATGCTAACAAATGAAAGCGAATTTCCGACACCAATATAATCGTGTTCATGTCTTGTGAATTTACAAGGAACTGTAGATAAACAAAGTACAAACTACAGCATACGTGATCATCTTCAATCTTGGATTTTCCTAAATGACTCGAACTTGAATTTATTGGAACATTTTGTTACTAGGACTTTTGTAATTTAATTCGTGGACTATTCTTGGATTACGTTTCGATTTGATTCTTAAAACTGTAATTCTATTTCTATTTTTACAATTTTTTCCCAGAGAAATAAATTTGTTGTGTAAAATCCTTACCAAACTTGTTGGTTTCACTTTTTCTATGTTACTGTTTATTAGAGCCTAAACACGCAAGACTTGATCGACAGTTTATAATCTGTCGCAAGTTATCCCGTACGAAGTGTATCATCACTGAAATCCATCTTATGTTTCATAACTAATGCAGTAGATTAAAAGGCAATACTAATATCGTAACTTTATCATTATAGGTGAAAACTGAAAATAATACTGATGACGGAAATCTGACATAGTCAATCAAAAGCAATGTTTTTTGTTATTTTATCATTACCAGACGATATTAGGCTACGCATTGCACCTTCCAATAATGATATTTGATATAAGACAGCTAAATCAATAATTAGATATATACTGAATATAATTATCACTTTACATCCATTCACTCAGTCGGACAACTGTTGTGAATGTCCGTTTCTCCCCCACGCACTCTTTGAGTTATATCGGTAAAGCTATAATGTGGGCTTAGTGGAAATATGCTGAAAGATTTCATTACTTATATTAGACTTTAAGAAACAAAGCTAACATAACTATGTAATCTAGATTTAGGCTTAATGAAATGTTGACTATGGTATCTTATTTTGTGTTTAGTATATTATGAAATACCATGTTTACGTATCGAAGAATAAGAAAAGAACCCATAATGGTTGTAATATATTACTTATTTATTACATACCTTCCGTTTCTAGTTCCAAAGTCCCAACTTTGACTATACTGCAAATAGTCTGATTTGAACCTGCAGTGGCCATCGTGTATTTTCAAGGAATTGTGGATACAAACGTGTTGACTCTAAGACGAAGTGAGTTGTCAACATAAGACTGTGGAGACGTTAATACCTGGGCTGCAAAAGGTAGAGAAAACGTGCAGCCAAAATCAATATATATATATATATATATATATATATATATATATATATATATATATATATATATATATATATATATATATATAATAACTATTTTTAAATGTAGCAATTATTCAACGAATATCCACTTGTGTGCAAAAGATCAATATCAGATACATATGTACTTGTATAAAATACCAAAATTGTTTTAGATCCAAGTGGCTGAGTAGTCAAAAGCACTAGTGTTTACAGATCACCTCCGTGGGTTCCAGGCTTTATCGATCCAATGTGGGTATATGAGAAAGCTCTCAATAACCTTCAATGGGTTGGTAGTTCTTACTGCTGTTTCCCCGAGTTATTTCACCACTAGTCCGACAATTCTGACTATTCCGCCACCAGATATAATTGCCACCAGGTGTATCCTATCTAGCCCTAAGCAATGGAGTTAAACACCAAACAAACAACATCCAAAATAAGTCTACAATATATGTATGGCTCATCTATTAATAGAAATACGCATTATTATTGCTTTGCATACAAAGTGGTACAAAGTATTTGCGCACTTGTTCTAGTTTACCAGATCGAAGGGTAAAAAGTATCTGCTCACTTGTTCAAGTTTACCAGATCGAAGGGTAAAAAGTATTTGCGCACTTGTTCTAGTTTACCAGATTGAAGTGTAAAATGTATTTGCGCACTTGTTCTACTTTACCAGATCGAAGCCTGATAAGTTATTGGTATGCCCTCCTTATTCAGTCGTCAGTCGTCTTAAGTGTTGTTTGGCAATCAGTCTAGAGGGTTCAGTTAAAACGGCACGTGATCTACCTGGGTGCATAAATTTATCTCATTCAGAGGTATGATGAATTTGATTATGGAAGATGGTTGAAACATACTTGCATGTAATTGGTAGAACGTAGAAAAACAATAGGCTTTATTTTCAGACTAGTAATTTTAAGGGGTTCCTAACCCTATTACTCCTTGTCCCTCCTCCAAAAGAAAATGTAAGCCTTAACAATTGTTTCATTTCACAACATTGATGCATCATAGTTCTTATAAGAGTAAAGACCATCCTACACGCAAGATGTTACTAAAACAATTGGCGGTTTCCACATCTGTATCAAGCCTAAACTCAAACAAGTTATGCAACTGTATCATTCCCAGAAAATAAATGCCTTCGACAAATAATGTAATTCCAATAGCATTTCATACACTGACTAGATACAAATCCCCGTAATTGTGAACACAGGTGAAATGAATGTGTTTCGTCAGATTGACCAGCAACATACATTGACTAGACAGTCGTCACCCTCTGTCAACACAGTAACATAAATGTGTATTTTGCAAATTTATAATCATACAAAAGAACACCGATGCTTACAAAATGTACACAAATCCCTCAAAATCTAACCTTGGTGAGTTTACACGTTGTTTCTTCTATGCTTCTGTGCAAAACCCCATTGCTATAAACAAACAAACCAAACACCAGATAATGTAAGTGTACAGCAACGAGTTTCCTTACCCGACAAGGGGTACCTAGTGTAGTCGGACGTTAATGAAAATATAGAAATAAAGCTTTACAAATATAACCATCTCAATGGACCCCAAAATTCCAAGCTTATGATTGTGATCAAGTCTACAAAATATACTCATCAAATTTATTTTGATATTGCAATATATAATCTTTTTCTTCATGTGGTTTGTTCCAACAAATGCATGTGTACAATGTACAAAAAAACAGAAACAACTGGTAAAAATGAATAAAGGTTTATTTATAACCGCAAAACTCCGTAGTATGCGTACATGCCGTTTAGTCTTTTATTTCACACCAATAAGCCCCAAACTTGCATCTATCATTTCATGCTCTCTATTTTGCCATTCTAGCATATACAACTGTTTTAAGCTGAAGTCATATATGATTGTACTTTTTAAGAGTCATCTGTAAACAATATTTTCGATAGCTAACATTTGTACGTGAATGTAAATTATGCTGTAGGATAATTGTACTTTGTATATAACTTGTTTTCTTGGACTTGATGTCAGGATGTTCTCTAATCGATTGTTGTCCAGTTGATCTTGCTAAAGTTTAAGTAAACAAGCCTTACCTTGCTTACGCTTTTGATGAAATGTTCCATTGGAAAAGACCCATGTTCAGGATATTTTGTTGTATCGTAAGTCATTTATATAAAGATGGGGTTTTATGACTTGATATGATGGAACAGATGCTCGAGTAATTACATGATTTTGTATGTTTTTAGCAATCCTCGGTGTATGGGGTCTCGATAACTACTAGTGATTATTGGTGTGATGTTTACTATGTTAGTGACCATAGCCAGATACAATACTGATGCTGCTGATTCTGTATCACGTACAATTAACACTCTCAAAAAATGCTGATTCGTTGTTCACGCCCCCATTTGCAGATGTTTTCCTATGGAATCAGCAGTTCTGGTTCCTCAACTCCACACAGCAGACTGTTCGCTGGTGTCAGCGATATGTTAGAATGTGATGTGTTGCTATATCTTGCCGATAAAAGGGGAGGTAAGCGCGATGGGTAAGAACACGCCGAAGTAGCATACATACGACTTTTAGATTAAACGTCCAATGCTATACCAACTGAACTTCGGTGGATCTGCAGTGGAAGGTCGCCACATACATAGAAGTGCTGTCAGAAAGTTGAAAAATAAGCCACTTTGAAAATACTTAATTTACCTAGTGTAGTCGGACGTTAATGAAAATATAGAAATAAAGCTTTACAAATATAACCATCTCAATGGACCCCAAAATTCCAAGCTTATGATTGTGATCAAGTCTACAAAATATACTCATGCATCACCTACAGACAGCAATAATTCATTTCTCATGTTTGCCTCAATGTATTGTAAAGCAAATTTAACACAGATCTCAGGATCCTATTGGTAACATACAATCTACACATGGAAGCCCATAACGCGTACTATCAAGAAGGAAACATACACAGAAACGAGTATTCCCATCATGGAAACATAACGGCTACTCGCAGAAGGGAAACATACAATGGAACGGGTTCTCGCATCAAGAAAACATATAACGAGTATGTTTATTTGTTTTTGTAGTTTAACGCCATTTTTCAACACAATAGGCTATACATGGTGGCCAGTAGTAATAGTGGAGGAAGATCCCGGAAAACCCCCAGAAATAACCAGCGACCCACGAGAAGCTACTGACAAGTTTTCTCACATAACTACATTAGCCGAATCTTAGACTCGAACTCACGCAGACAGAGGTGAGATGGCAGTGATCCGTAACGGACAGCACTTTAGACCATTCGTCCACTCGGGGCCCTGTCATAACGAGTATAATCATCAAGGAAAAATACAATGCATACGTGGAAGCCCATGAGAGCTGCTCTGATCAAGGAAACATGCAACGTACAAGTGGATGCCCATTACGGGTGCCCGCTTCAAGGAAACATACAATATTGATGGCATAAATGCACTTGGTATGACTACTGTCTGGATTATCATAGTTTTATCAAATGTTTCATCGTGCTTGCTGGTACCAGGACACACGTGGTTCATCCACCGCTCAGATAAATATAATATAACAGTAATGTACTTAAAAGTTGTGATGTAGACGAATGCCAAACCGTATGTGGTGGCATAAATACAAAATAATACAAATGCAATCAGTTTAGAACTTTGTTAAAAACCTATATCATCTTATTACTTTTAGTATAAAACACACATCAACGATTTTCTTCAGACTGTATATACGACGTTCGAACGTGATTGCAGAGAGAGAGAGAGAGAGAGAGAGAGAGAGAGAGAGAGAGAGAGAGAGATGTCACTTCAATATATGCTACATAGTGGGCCTTTCCAAGAAAAATGTATTTTAAAACATTTGTAAATTTTGACTGTAAAATGAAATCCCCATGTAAACTTTATGTGTACGTTATTTATTAGGTTGAGCAATATAAAAAAGCGAAACATTAAATCGTCACGATTAATGAAATTCCGTCTATCGGCAAGACAAATACCCTGGTATATACGGCATACCAGGGTCATGAAGTGCTGATATTCAGAGAAATATTCGAGCCAGTGTGAGATTAAAATGTAATTACATGTATATTATGAATGAGATGGATACGGGAAAATCTACACAAGTCGAAATACGTTATTTTTCATAACTTCTATTCATTACGTATATAAATAATTATGCGTGTTTGCACGTGACGATGTAAACATTTTACTTCTGTTAATAATGACCGTCTTATCTTGGTCTTAAGAACATTTTTCAGCACTTTGCAGGCTATACGTGACAGCAATAATACATTCTGGAATAAGAGCCCGGAATGACCCTGGTAAGAACCACCGAGCCACTGAAATCTACTGGCAATCTTTCTCATATCCACTTAATGGCTGATAACACGACTCTAAACGGGTAAGAACCAAAGAGCCACTGAAATCTACTGGCAATCTTTCTCATATACACTTAATGGCTGATAACGCGACTCGAAACGGGTAAGAACCAAAAAGCCACTGAAATCTACTGGCAAACATTCTCACATAACCAAGTTAACCGATTTCGTGTCCGAACTCAAACATGCTGAAATGATTGGTAAAGGCGATCGCTTTAGACCACTAGGTCACCCAGAGACCTGCTGTCATTTAATAGATCAAATAAAAAATATATGCAACATTCTTTCCTGTCAGCTAGGATTTTCACTGTCATCAACATCTTCATATTTTATCACCAGAGTCAGATTATCGTATTCTAGAGAAAGTATAAGTCTGCTGCATGATGACCAAGTGTACTAGATATCACTATAAACTGCCACAGTACAGATATCGTATCGATATAATTGAATAATTGTTAAAAGTACGTTAACAATTCAATTTTACACTCACACTTAGTACACACTTGAATGACATACAAGTTAACACATTAATATTCCATAGACGGAAAAAAATGTACTTACATCGGGGGTTGTAAGTGCTGTTCAAAATAGAAAATTGGAATGATTATTTTTTCAAAATAACGTCTTCCTCGAGATCCATGATAAATACATATTCCTTTATGGATTTATATATTGTTTCAGATTTATTCAGATAAAATTGAAAAATAGAAGAACATTTACTTACCTGGTCGAGATCAGGTGGCTCTTTCTTAATAGTTTTGACAATCTTTACAGCAAATATTTCAAGTCCAAAAAGTTATTTTTCAAAATGCGCAAACAAGTCAATAATAACAAGTAAATAATAACAAGTAAATAATAACAAGTAAATAATAAACTGACTATGCTTAAGCATGTTTGCAACGTTTTATTTCTTTTAGAAATTACCAATTCGAGCTTTAAAGTATAGTAGACTATGGTCAGGTCATCTACGCATGCATACGAAATCGCTAGCACAAATGAGTTAATACTTTACATGGTTCCTTCTCACTCTCGCTAAAAACGTATTCGAGACAGACTTAAAGAAATAACGAAAGACGTATTGGCTGGAGTATAATACACATTCAGTACACTCCAGCCTACAACATAAATATAATACACATTCAGTATACAAGCACCATACACCATGAATATAATACACATCCAGTACACAACCAGCATTCGCCTTGAATATAATACACACACACACATTCGGTACACAAACAACATACGTCATGAATATAATACGCATTCAGTACACAACCAGCATACGTCATGAATATAAAACATATTCAGTACACAACAAACATACACCATGAATATAAAACACATTCAGTATACAACCAGCATACGTCATGAATATAACACACATTCACTACATAACCACCATACACCATGAATATAATACACATTCATTGCATAGCAAGCACAAATCATACATAATATTTACATTTTGTACACAACCAACATACTTCATGACTATAATACACATTTAATGCATAACCAGCATATCTTAGGAATGGAAGCCTTAAAATGAGAGCGAAACCATCAACGCTTTCTAATGTAAATTTGTGCATGCAGGTGCATTTTTTAACTTATACTCTGGAAACGATTAAAATGCAAGATCTTCTCGGGACTTTTTCTGCAGCGCTCCGATGGGATGTTTCAAATATGTTGATATAATAACACCCTCATTGGGCGATTAAAAATCAAGTGTGTGTATGCATGTTTGCATGTAATTACACTGCTGAATGCGTTCATACGCTATGATGATGATAATAATAGTGTAGCTCATTACTCCACACAACTCCAACGTATTGAATTTCTGTTTCAATATATTTGGCATTTTGTACTTAAAAATATATCAATAATGACAACGTGCGATGTATAAAGAAAAGATTTTTGTCAAATTTAAAGATCTTACCTTACAAACGACATCGCAACAGAAGACAATGACATAATTTGCAGATTGCAGTATATAAAGTGTAACTAGCTGCAAAAACGGGCGAGACGAATGACGAGAGAGTTAGATTTATCGACTTAAATCTGCTTTAAATAAATGGGTTATCGCTGTTCAAATAACGGCGTAGATCATATGACTTGGTCCAAATCTGCAGTGCTTAGCTTGAAAAGTATTTGCTGTTTGCAAGGTCGTTTTGTTCTCATACTATACCTGTAGGGCGAAGTAGTTCAAACCTGTTCTTCCTCTTTATACCCAAATATACTGTATATGGTAGAAGTATAATACATCAAATCTGGTGGTCGAGTTGTTAGAAAGTCTATCTCAGATTAGAGAGGGCGTGGGTTTGATCCATGGCCAAGTCATACCAATGACTTACAAAAATGGTCATAACAGCTGCCTCGATTGTCGCTGATATATATATATATATATATATATATATATATATATATATATATATATATATATATATATCACAATAAACTGACATAGTTCAGACCTCCTAGCTATATGACTGAAAAAATCCAGATTAAGCAGCAGAGGGGGTGAATCCTACACAACATTTTATGCATTTCTTATGGGATCTTTCATACAAAATGGAGCCTCAATGAATCGGACAACGTTTTTACTATGCATTTCTTATGGGATCTTTCATACAAAATGAATTGCAACGTCGTTGTCATTCACCCCCTCTGCTGCTATGAATCGCTACGATTTCAACCGAATATTTTATCAAGTCCGGCTCGCCTCCTCTGCTCGGCCCTTTTTTTTATGATTTAACCTCATCGGGGTGAATCCTACACAACATTTTTGAACAAGTTTTCAATGGATTAAGGCTACAATCAATGAAATCAGGCAAAAAAATCAATGAATCAGGCAATGAAATCAGGCCCAAAAAAAATAATGACAAAATCAATGAAATCAAAAAAAAAGAATCAGACAACATTTTCAATGGATGAATCGGACAACATTTTCAATGGATAAAGAAAGCTTCCATTCGTCTTCAACCGAATATTTTATCAAGTCAGATACGATATCGTATCCTCGGGTCTGCTAAATTTATCGTCACAAATCCGTGTGGTTTCGACTGAGCATGACTAAAGAAATTTCTAAATCGATTATGATCCATATCACCGCTGCACCAGGTCTGATGAATATTTCGTAGCGTATGAGTATCAACGCCGTTAAATACACACAACACATTGCAGTTATCTCTGATCACTTTTGGTATTTGTGTGTACCGTTGAGTGACATATATCACGTCCGTGTTTTTTTGCCGCCCCCGGGAAAAGATTCTAGCAGGATTTTTTTGATTATCTAACATGATATCGTCATACACGACTAAATTGTTAATACTTCCATCGATGTCTTCCACGGAAGGAGCTTCATCAATATCAGTAATAAATTCAATAAAATCATCGTCGATTTCAAATTCTTTATCTTTCTCGTTAAAATCTTTTAGCACTTCATAGCATCGCTGATCGTCTACACTCGGGGCTATTAAATACAATTTGTCCCATTTCATCCATCTTGTTATCAAATTAAGTAGCAGTTGTGTCTTTCCGCTTCCAGATGGTCCGATTATAATCATTCTAATTGAATTCGGTAACATTTCATGGTGTTTAATAGGTTCCCGTCGTCGGGTAGCTGAATAATCAATTACATTCATGATGTTATATATAAATTATGGATCTATATTGTGTGAAGTGTAAGGCGCGTACTGGCACAGATGACTTGACGACGATTACAACAAAAAATAACCGATCAGCGCTTTCTGGTAAATGCGTACAATGTAGTACAAAGAAATTTAGATTTGTTTCTAAACTCAAGGAACCTTTAAAAAAAAACGAGGAGGTGATATCGCAGCCAAATTAGCAAAATTCCCTGGAACCCCATGGGCAAAATATCCTGGAGAAAAACACCTTCCAGGATATAGCTACTGTGGCCCCGGAACACGATTAGATATCAGACTCAATAATCATAACCAACCCAACCCCGGTGAAGAACCAATAAACGCTATTGATAAGGCCTGTCACCTTCATGATGTTTCTTATAAAAGCAGCAATCTGCAACACATGCATCTAGCAGATGTGAAATTAATTCATGTGTTGAATGCTATTCCTGATAAATCCTTCAAAGAAAAATTGGCTTCATTTTTGATAAAATCGGCAATGAAAAGCAAATTGATGTTAGGTGCTGGTAATTGATAACAACATGGAATCTATTTATTATTCCCCAAGAGGATACTGGAGGGGTAAATCAGCAATCCATAAACTCGCTAATGCTGCAAAAGTGAAAAAAAACCACTGCGGCTCATTGGTTATCTAAACAGGCACAATGGCAAATTTACCTACCACCGCCTAAACAAATTAATGTCTCGCATTTTGATGTAACCGGACCCAATGAAGTTCATCAGGCTGATATATTATTTTTGCCACATGACCACGGTTACAAATACGCTCTAACCGTAGTTGATATTGCAAGTCGATACAAAGAAGCAGAACCGTTAAAAACAAAATCATCACCTGAAGTGGCTTCTGCATTTGAAAGGATTTATGGAAGGGGTTCTCTGCACTGGCCAAATCTATTACAAATTGATCCTGGCAAGGAATTTCAGGGTGCAGTGTTATCTACAATGAAATATCACAATGTCACTATCAGACGGGGGCATACTGCGCTACATCTCGATCAAGCAATTGTAGAACGGTTTAATAAAACCTTTGCTGAGCGGTTATTTGGATATCAATACGCAAAAGAATTCATCCAAGAAAAAAGATCCCGTGAATGGGTTAAAAGATTACCATCTGTGATTACTGCACTGAATAACGAGATTACTAGAACAATCAACATGAAACCTATTAATGCGATTAAAAAGAAGTCAATACCTGAAATGGAAATTCGAAGAATTTCACAAAAAGATTTCAAAGAACCAATTCTTGGTAGTAATGTCATTGTGAGGTATCTATACGAACCAGGAGAGCTTGAAGGGGGCAGAAAAAGGGCTACTGATCCTATATGGAGTGTTACTGCACACAAGATATCTAGTATAACACGATCTACGGGTAGACCTCCAGTCTATAAACTGGATTCAACTGCCCCTCAGCGGGGTTTTACTAGACAACAATTACAAGTGATTCCTGACGATACTCAATTGCCACCCCATGGTCTTAACTAGCGCCGTTGCGTCTATTGCACTCAAGACAAGTCAATATCACATTATTTCTGACATGACCGAGATTGTTATTTTTTCTATCTACGGTAAATTGGCGAGGATCCTTATCCGAATACTGCCAACGCATTATACAATTGCATCTTGCGCAGTGATTATTCTGTTTTTGCTTCAAAGTGATTATTAATTCAGCATCAATATCAAATTCTCGCTGTTTTTTTTTTGTTTTGTTGTTTGTAACCGGAGAGTTTTTTATCAATAATTTTAACATCAATATCATCCATTGTGGTGTCATTATCGTCACTGGCTTCGTCAACGACAATTCTTCGAAGTTGATTTATTTTTCGTACTCTGGATACTGCAAGATAGACTAAATTTGACCATTCGATGCGATTATCTACCATCCAAACAATTGTATCCGATATAGTCAATCCTTGTGAGGAATGTATTGTTGCTGCGTATCCTAGCGTCCATGGGGATTTATTAGCACGCAATGCATCTTCAACGACATTGATATCAACCAGCACAATATCATTTAATACCAGAATTTGTTTTTCACTTCCTGACTCTGTCAGGCCTGGAATATCAACTTCAATATTCTGTGTTCGTGTATATGATGGCCTATAACAAAGAGGCACTGGAAGTGTTGCGAATTTTTGTTTATGCAATTCAAATAACTTCATCTGAAGTGTATCCCTGACTATTTTTCTACTTGCAATTATCAAATCATTTGGCCTCCACGCTTCCCAAAACTCATTCATTGGAGTTTCTGAAATTATTTCACGTGCTATTTCACACTGGATTCTATCTGGTTGTAATCTAATTAGTTTCTTAAATTCTTTTAATTCATTATCAAGTGATCTATGATCGGTATCAATTTCTTCATAATAGTCTACAAAACCCTTTAGCCATTCATGGGGGGATGCACCGACAAATGGTGGTGGTAGGCCGTGATCACCGCACATGACGATTTTTGTATTTTTCAATAACAACCACTCAAGAAATATTTTTAATACATCTTCTGATACTGTGTCTATTTCATCCCAAATGATGATTTCAGGAATAAATTTCTCACCCATACGCTCAGGAGTCCGTTTATCTCCCTCCCATCTAAAGAAACTATGATAGGTACAGGCATTTACCCCTCTCTGTATCATTTCTCTTGCAAGTCTGTGTGTTGGTGTTAGTACAATCATGTTTGGATTGGAAACACGGAATAACTCAATTGCCCGGGTTGTTTTTCCTGACCCACCACACCCGTTTAAATAAACTGTTTTATACCGGCATATTGGATCAGAAATCGGTGGCGCATTAGAAAATTCTGAACACTGATTGCTTTCTAAATAATTATTTTCAATGGTAACATCTGCTGATTGAATATAATCATGAAGCATTTCCTTCTTAATTCTCCATGACCCCCAATTCTCGTTGCCAGTAGCCTTAAAATCAACCATTTTGCTATTTATGTAAAATGAATCAGTGGCAACTCTAACTGCGGTGTTAGGAAATTTATTGATCATCGAAAATAAATTAATAGAAATATAACCGAGCATAGAAGCTCTCAGATGTGTGTACTGCGGCTTGTATCCATCATTGTAAGTAACAATTGTACCCAATTTGGTTCCATCGGACAGAAATGCGTCTTTACGATTGACATATAGGCCCTTATTCGTTAAATCCGCGATTACAAAATCGTATTCAGCTTTGTCTATAATCAATCGTGAAGAATATCTTGTATTATCATATTTGCCACCTTGGGTAAATTTACCGATTATTCTTTACTGAGATCTTTTGCTTCTTTGTTTCTGATTTCAAATAACTGTTTGGACCAATCCATGATTTGTTGTTCATTAAAATCAGGAAACAGTTTTCGCTGTTCGCTAATTATTTTTTCTAGATCAGGTTGTGGTAACCAGACTGATTTCTGTGCTCGGTAGGATATAATCGCTTCACTGACAATTAATGATTTTAACATCTTACAATCAAGCATATACCGTAATAACACTATTGGCATCCAGTGTTTTTCAGACATGTGTTTACCTATCCAAAGATAACTACACGGATGAAGTCCTGTAGCCATTTCAAATGATACTACACGAGCGAATCCGGTTAAATCAAAATCAGGCAGTGGTCCATTAATCGCAACACGGGTCATTTCGTGTGTGGGGTGTCCAAATCGTTTTAAAATATTTAGCACACTCTCCATACCCAAGAAAACTTCCTGGATAACACGCAATCATATCAATGGAAATAACGGTTTCAGGGTCGTATTTTGTATTCCATAACCCTCCATGGCTGTATTCAAGACAGGACAATCTGACATCTGATAAAAACTCACTTCTTGTTGGTTTCCACGCGTTTTTCTTTCTAGCAAAATGTGCTGTAATTGATGGTAGTGTAAAACAGTTTGCTAATAATTGATCGTTGTCTTCCCCCAGAGAACTCTCTGGAGAAAACTCACTAGCTAGTTTTTTCATTTGATTATGCAGCTCTTCAGTACGGTACAATTCTCCGTTGGGCCTTACAAACTGATCAAATCTACATTCTTCGTCTGAAGTACTATGAAATAGCCACATTGACACGGGATCGTTTTTACTCAAATGGTAAATAGCATCAAATAATTTCTGCTCTGAAAAAAAACTCTTCTGTTTGTGGGATATATTTTACGGTTCTATCCCGTGGGAATATTGTTACTGCAGATGACCAAGCGTGTTCGTTATGATCAATAATTTCAATTGGGGCTCCATTTTTATTATATTTCGATTCGTATAATACTTCTCCGGTGATTGTTCTTACCGATATTGGAAATCTCAATGATGTTTCTAATTTGGTTATATCTTGAATTGTCGCCCCATTCTCTTTTACCGTTAATTCCCAC
The DNA here is from genome assembly GCA_029339505.1 of Unio delphinus. NCBI lineage: Eukaryota > Metazoa > Mollusca > Bivalvia > Unionida > Unionidae > Unio > Unio delphinus. Next base: position 1,370,752 of record JAQISU010000287.1, on the reverse strand, counting down.
TCGGTTATTTTTTTTCGTCTTAGATCAGTTAGTTTATTTCCCCGGGACGCATTTGTGAAGTGTTCCATTATTCGTTCTGCTACACAATTGAGCCTTGTCGAATATTTCATGGGTGCTAGTTTTGCAATATCAGGTTTTTCATTGAGCGGATATATCCCGTAAACAACTGCTGTGACAGGATAAGGTCTTACGTAGTATGGTTTGTCAATTCCAGTCAAAATTCCTGGTTTTGAATCCTGATTCACGGTGGCAGTTTTATTGTTCCTGAGAATGGGTTCAAATTTATCCCTAATAATCCATTTTCCATCCTCACGGATAAGGAATTTGATTCGGAAAAAATATCTTTCTTCCCAAAGACGTGAAATTATCACTGCTGCTTTTTCATCATTCATGGTAGCGTCAACAACACGAATATTTCGAAATGTTGACCAACAATAAGATGCTCCATCACGCTTGAATTCATTAAAACAGTTTCTGATTTTACTAATCAGGGCTTTATCAAGAATTTTATTCTTGGGTGTATTAGAAACTATATCAAGATTGAATTGAGCATCTTTCCAGGGTAATCTCTTGTTACGTTTTTTGGGTCTATCGCGATTAAATTTAGGATTGATTTTCAATAATCTCTTAAACTCCTTCATGTTTCTGTCTACTAAACGTTTTTTGGGTCTATCGCGATTAAATTTAGGATTAATTTTCAATAATCTCTTAAACTCCTTCATGTTTCCCTCTCTTGGGCGTTTGAGATTAATTTTGTTAGGTTTTTTTGGTTTATCGAGATTAAATTTAGGATTGATTTTCAATAATCTCTTAAACTCCTTCATGTTTCCGTCTATTGGACGTTTTTTGGGTTTAATTTTGTTACGTTTTTTGGGTCTATGGCGATTAAATCTAGGATTAATTTTCAATAATCTCTTAAACTCCTTCATATTTCCGTCTATTACACGTTTTTTGGGTTTATCGAGATTAAATTTAGGATTGATTTTCAATAATCTCTTAAACTCCTTATCAGTATTGAATTGAGCATTTTTCGAAGGCAATCTCCTTAACTCCTTCATGCTATACTAAAAACAAGTATCTAAATGAAAGATTTATGTATAATGAATCACTGCAATGGATCAGTCACTGAATTAGACAAATAGTATAGTATACGAATGACCCAAGAATTCAGACAGCATCCTGTGAGTACAAATTATCAAGCATCCAGTGATGGTGTTGTAAGACACTGTAGACTGAGGAAACCAGTTGGGAGGGATAATGGTATGGGGTATTTGATGTTTACTGTTGGAAAGAAGAAATATTACAATCATCGTTTCGTATTTGAATGTTTTAATGGATTGATCAAAGATGGTTTTGTTATCGATCACAAGGATTCTAATCCAAGGAACAATTCTTTATCAAATCTGCAAGCTATCACACAGAGTGAGAATTCCAAACGAGGAAGGACTGGCACTTGTTCAAAAAAAACGAGACCAGTGAAATCTTTTAATACAACAACTAACGAAGAGAAAATATTTAAATAAATATATGAAGCCGGCAAGTATTTCAATATTTGTAGAGCCTCAGTACGATTCGTTGCAGAGGGGGTTTGTCGATCTGCCATTTCAAAAGAGACAAGACAGAAAGTTCAATTTAGTTATGTCTAATACTTCATATTTTTCAATTAGAGATATGTCATTGCTATAGAATAATGAATTCTGAAAACATGAATAGCATCATAGTTGAAATTTTAAAATTGAAAAATCAGGATATCAAACTATCAGATGGGTTAAATCCTGATCAAATCAAGTCAGATTTTCAGGATATAGAATACGGAGTTAGCACTAACAAGTATATGCTACCCAAGAAATATGCACTCATCAAAAGAATTCAGAATTCTATTAGAGACTCTCTTGAATTTTCCAGTGACATCAGTGTGTTCGCCCCGTTGTATACTATCGTAGAACGAATACGAAAAGAATTAGGTAACGAATACGAATTGAAAAAAGAAGTCAACTCTAAAATTAGAAACCTACGGGCGTTAATTCAAGAAAATAAACAGTTTTGATTAACCGACCATTTATCATTTTTTGATTGCCTGACCATTATCATTTTTTGATTGTGACCGACCCTCATTTTTTTAGCCGACCCTCAAGGGGTATGTCAAAAATCAGTGAAAATATTTCACACACACTGAATAAAAAATATTTCACAGCAATAAAAATTAATGGAAGGTTCAGATTGATCAAAAAAGAAATGTTGAAAGTGTCAGTATTATTTATTTTATATACAATTATGACACTTTCAACATCACTGATAAGATGAAATAACACTTCCACGGTGGTGTCAAAATCAGTGAATAACACACACTGAATAAAAAATCGATGGACGGTTCTCTCGATATGAAATGTCAGATTGATCAAGGGAAAAGTGTGGAAACTATCAGTATTATTTATTTTATATACAATTATGATACTTTCCACAAACCTGATAGAGCTGTTAAAATAACAAAATGAAACTTCCATGATCGTGTTAAAAATCACTCGACATGTCATTGATGTCAAAAAAGTGAGGAAACTATCAGTATTATTTATTTTATATACAATTATGATACTTTCCTCATCATTGATAGAGCCGTTAAAACACTTCCATGATCGTGTTAAAAATCATCCGATGGTGTTAGGTCGGGATTGAAAAATTGTTTTGCAATTGAAAAATTGTTTGCGATTTCAAATAATGGTCAATGAAGCATTAACAACCCGATTGGCTCGTGAACGATTAGATGCAATTAAGAGATTTGTACTAATTCGTGACTCTGTAAGAAATAAACTGCAACAACGACAGAGTCTTCAGACTGATTTTGCTGCGGGATCTGAAGAATTGTTTAAACCAGTAACCACAGCAACGAAACAGATAGTGTCAACAATCTCTGAACAAGGAAAGACCCTTCTCCCTGTGTTAGCGAAAACTGAACAAACAAAACAAATGGAATCAAAAAGAACAGTAGATGATTTACGCGTGAGATTTAACGAGGAAGGGTTAGCAGCAATTGATAAGACTGATCCAACAGAAATTCCTGCGCTTGTTGTTACGACTTATGAAAACAGAAAAAAAATGTTGAAACCAGAACATCATAAGTTTGTTAAGAATTTCACTCATTGGGCTGATATATTTTATAAAATCAAAACTAAAACAAGTCAAATTAAGACAGATAGTGCATCATACATCGAATATATCGATGCGGTGGGTCTAGTGTATAATCAATACGAACAGTTTAAACAACAACAAAAAACGCCAAGATTGCAAAGAAAGCGACAGCAACCTGCAAAGAAAATATCTTTCTCTCCTAAAAAACAACAACTACCACCTGATGATGATGATGATGATAGTTTTTTACAAGAAACGGATTTAGAAAAACTAGATGAAGCAGCTGGTTATAGCGGGAAGGGATTAGGGGTATGTCCTGATAGTGTTATCAATGATATATCACGATTAGATGTTCTAATCGGAGGGTTCCGAGCTGGAAATAATTCACCGGAAATAATTAATGAAGCAGCTGATATCTGTAGACGGTTATTTGCCGGCGGTATCATGGATATCAAAACATATCGAGATTTCATTGACGAGTTAGCAAATGGGTATCATAGTGACTGAATTGAAAAATTGGATGACGAAGTCAATTGATTAGATAAATAACAATTGAAAACACTAGCGTTTTTATAATAAGAATGATCATACACTACAATCATGATAAACCAGCCAGTGTCTATGTAGTTAATTCACGGTTTCCAGTTTATAGCGCATATTACGGAGATGGTTTCGGTGATACCATTTTAGGATTCTTTTCAAGAATGGCCCCAAAAGTGATGCCGTTAGCTAAACAATTATCAATGAAAGCCATTGATGTTATTCGTGATAAGGGTTTTGGTACTGTTGGAGATCTTGCCGGAAAAGCATTTTCTGCAGCAAAGAATAAAATAACATCATTAGTGAGACGAAAAAAGAAACCGTTACCGTCTACAGCGGAAATGCCTGCAAGTGTTAGTAAAATTATAAATAACGCAGTAGATGAAAAATTAGCGTCGATGGCTTTAACCCCCGACCCAAATATGATAGCGGGAAGTGGCTTTAAAAAACTACGACGATGAAATGGAAAATCGCGATTTAGACTCTGATAAATAGAATAAAATGTTCAAACAGTCACCTGATCCAGCGTTTGTTATAGATGCCCCAGTGCGCAAGGATGATTCTGTACGCGATTATCAGTATTACGCCTATCATGCCATAGACTCAAATAGTCGATCAAGAATTGATCTTCAAGTCCATGATACCAGTAAATACTTTTTTGCCTTGTGAAGCGTTTATTGAAGTAGAAGGAGAACTTGTAACAGCTGCTGATACTACTGCTGTACCAGCATCGTATCCAGTTGGTACCCAAGTCGGTTTTGTCAATAATGGTATCATGGCGCTATTTGAGAGTGCTAGATATCTCATTGATGGAAAAGAAATTGAGTCGATAGATCGTGATGTTGATGTGGCTACAACAATAATCGGGCTAGCAAGATATTCTGATGATTATACAAGATCAGCAGGACCTTCTATGATGTTTGCAAAAGATGTTAAAAATACCGCTGGAGGAAATCAATTTGTTGTAAGACGACCAAAAAAACGTGAGAATAGTGATGCTGATGCCGAGGATATGATTATAAACAACGATGTTAATTTCAATCTAGGAGCTGCAACACGTATTTTAATGTTGGAAGGGCGGCGTAAATCATTTTCATGCGCGATTCCACTGCATCACATATTTGGATTCTGTAGAAACGTCAGAAAAGTTATTTATGGAGCTAAGCATACAGTATCGCTTGTACGAAAGAGTGATGATAATGACGCAATTTGGAGGATTCCAGCAGATGCTGCAAATCCCAATGCTGATGCTGGTAAAGTTATTTTAACAAAACTATCATTGTGGATGCCAGTGTTGACTCCATCAATCACCGCAGAAGAACGATTACTATCATTTATGGACCAGGGGGGAAAATCACTGATAAGTTGGCTAATGGTAAGTACAGATGTGAAGCAATCAAATATCAACGGGGTATTCACGTGGAATCTAGCATCAAAACAAGGCGTTGCTGCACCACGTCATATATTTATTGCGTTACAGGATAACACACGAGTTGGCAATCAACTCTCCAGCCATATGATATTTGATCAGTTAGGTGTTAAAGACGTCTCACTGAGAATAAACGGCCAACAGGAACCATCTGAAGATGTACAACTTGATTACGGTCAAAATCATATTGCACGCGTGTATCATAGGTTGTTGTCATTTATGGCACGTGATCAAAATGTCGATACTGGTCTACAAATATCACAATTTGATTTTAAAAATCTATATCCGATTTATTACTTTTCATTGGAACATCTTGATTTAACAAGACAATCTGTTGTTGATATACATTTTAGAGCTAATGTGCTTCGTGGTGGTATTGCTAATTATAGAGCAGTTGCTGTCATTCTCAGTGATAAATCAATGCTACTTGAAGGTGTTGGAGGAAGAATGAGAGTGCTAGATGCACCAGTGGAAAATCTTTGAACGATCGCTTTACAATTTAGAATCAATCTATTATGTATAATATGTCATATAGTGTTATTAGTGTTGCGTTAACTCCTGGTCAAATAAAAAAATTGCAATCAGAATCGGCTAAGCGATGTGGAACCACAATCACGTTGAAACCTAATCAAATGACTGGTGGTGCAAATAAATTATCGCTGACAACTCGTCAAATAAAACATTTCAATGATGCACTTGTAGCCAAAAAAGGTGTTCAGATTAATCTTTCTGCGGCTGCTATCAAAAATATGATTAAAACAGGCGGTATATTCCCATTGTTAGCTGCAATACCAGCATTGATTGCGGAAGCAGCCCCAGCGGTGGCTAAAGCGGCAGCGTTAGGAGCCGTTGGTACTGCAGCAGGAATGGCACTAAAGAAGGCAACTGGACAAGGATATAAAAAAAAGGGAAAGGGTCTAAGACTACCAGGAACCCCGTATTCATGGTACAGCGGAAAGGGTCTAAGACTACCAGGAACCCCGTATTCATGGTACAACGGGAGATCCGTTCACGGATCAGGCCTGAGAATCCCAGGAACGGTTTATTAATTCAGAAATCTTCGATGGTTCCTATGTCCAATTTTGATTTAATGGATGCTGCTAAAAAACTTGCGATTAAAAATTTCAGAGGTGTCTTTATGAAAGATCAATTACCGGAACAACCCAATGATGATGAAACCGGAATCATTAATTTAGATAACAGCACCGGACCTGGAACTCACTGGGTTGCATACGCTATTGATCCACGTGGGATTGTCTTTTTTGATTCATATGGATTAGCCCCACCAAAAGAGTTTATGCGTTATATAAAAAAATTTCCAATGAAGACTTGGTATTCTACGCTACCAACACAACAAATGAATGATCCACCAATATGCGGCAGTGAAGTATTAAATGTCCTTGACGCTATTTCTAACTCCTTGGGTAACCCAAGGGGAAAACCACCACACATTGTCGTAAATGAATACACTAGTAATCGCTTTTTAGAGAGAGATGTATAAAATAATATGATCGATATTTGGGGGAGATCTTTGAAACCCAAACCCGATGACACTGCAACCGGTGATGTAAAAAAACTAATCAAAGATGAAATCGCTGAGACGTTAAATTTAACAAGTGTTGACCCGAATGAAATAGTTGTATTTCAAGACAAACAGGGTAAATTGAAAACCAGTGATGTGTCGTTGGATGATATTTTAACACGACAACGAAACGCAATCGAGAATACTATCGCGTTATTTTCCGATCAGGGTAAACTCAAACCGGGTATACTTATGTCTACAATTACAGATAGATTAAAACTCTCAACGATGAATTAAAAAGTTCTGTGTTGGAACTAACACCACTTCAATCTAAAACCGAAGAACACGGAAAACAGTTTTCAAATTTTCGAAGAAATATCGTGGATAAATTTATTGGAACCCCGTTAGATAAAATTGAACTAAAACTTCCGGATATCAAAAAATCCATCGATGTTATCAAAGATGATTTATCTAAAATTCCCGAAAAACTCAATAAAATAAAAATCCCACATGCCGCAGAAAATATCCATAATGTTGTCTACACGATGGCCAAGGGAATTTTCGATTGGATAAAAGACTTTCAAACTGAGTTTTCTTTTTTAATTCTGGGTCAGACGTATGTTAATGGAATTTATCGGATTACAATGATATCCGACGAACAATTTAAATTAAAAATTCCTGGGGAGGAAAGATTTGGTATCGATACGTTAACATTTAAAGTCAATTCACCTAACATAATAATTTCATTAGGTGCGGTTAGTGATAGCACAGTTAGAAAAACAATATCATGGGTGTTAGAATTTGTATCAAATATTCCTGAAAAACTCACAATTCAATGATGAATATTTCAAATAACAATGACATCAACGATTTCATCATCACAATATCGCTATAATACAGTCAAAGAATTTTCAATGAAACTCAAAACACACGCTGAAGAGTATGCAATGAAAATAAAAAAATATCGCAGGAGAATTACCGCAATTGATGTTACCGTGTATTCAGTGAGTGGTGTAATCACCGGAGCTGGTATTATACTGTCTTCAGTAACAATGATGGCCCCGATAGCTGTTCCAATTTGCATTTCTGCGGCAACAACAATCGCTGGAATAATTTCAATTATAACAAAAAAAATATCATCATGCAGCCAACGGAAACTACAAGACTACATAATTCAATTTTATGTTGTGTCTACTGCATACTCGCAATTATCCTCATTGATATCGTCATCTCTCGATGATACAATTATATCAGAGAGTGAGTTTTCAGCGATGATAGGTATTTACGATTCTGCGATGTCAAAATTAGAAATACATCATGAATATAATAACAATGACAACACAGATGGAATTACTTCAACAAATAGTGGAGAATACAAACCCAGTACAAACCAGCATGATCTCAATAACATCAACGAATCCAGAATTCAGTGTGAATTTCCCCTCCCCGGTCCCAGTAAAGGAAATCGCGCTAGCAAAATTACGAGTATACCACAGGTGGCCAAATATTAGGTCAAAATCATTTGGTGGTCAACAACCGAATAATTCACTGGTATTTGCAAATAAGAATAACGACGACGGTACCCCAGACTGGAACGTTGTTTCCATACCAACAGGGTCATACCAAATCGAACAAATCAATAATGAATTCGCGCGTAGAATAAAATCGATTACTGGAAAAGAATCAAAAATAGCTATAACGGTTCATGAGCCAACACTATCATCTGCCATTGAAATAAGCACAGATGGTTACGTCGTAGATATCTATCAGAGTTCTATAAGAACCGTACTAGGATGGCCTGAATTACCACCCGGGGGAAAAACCGTTGATTTACCAGAGCCTCAAAAAACCGATTATATCACAGACAGGATAAAATCTGATAATCCAGTAAAGAGTTATAAAGAATATGACAAATTGAGTTTTTTCATTGAATCGGTAGATCCTTCCACTAAAAGAAAATCCTACTTAATTCGACAGCAAAATACCACTGAAAATTTCAGAGCGATGAATAATGATTTTTCATTGTTGTTGCCATCTCTTAAATCCGGTACTCTCACCCGAGATGAATTTATCAGCGTTGTAGAAACATGTAACAAAATCATCAATGACATGGAAACATTTCATTCACAAATTATTCAAGAGGTATTAGGTGACGATAATCCTAAAACAAGAACAGAATTTGCAATACCAAGATATAACGTACCAGAACTAAATAGATTTCTCAATGATGCCATCGATGTTGGTTTTAAAATAATTCATGATACGTGGAAAAAAACAACATCACCGGAAATAAAAATCCTCAAACATAATAATGACCCAGATGGTGGTGGCAGGCATATTGCTCCGTTCAATGTGAATATTTCATCGGTGATAGCGATCAATTTAGTATGTGATGTTATCGAAGGAAGCTATCAAATAAATTTAGAACGATCAAATCAAGCTCAGCAAGGATATATTTTGTATTCATTTGCACCAACAGCTCCTCCAGGGTTTCTAATCATTGAATCCCCAATTAATCCAGTCTATATGCGATGTCATAATAATTCATTAACCAGAATTAATTTCAAACTCACTGACCAGTCCAATAATCTGATTGATTTACAAGATGAAGTTTTACAAATTAGTCTGTTTGTGAAATCCTGAAAGGATTTTCGTCCTAGGGATTTTCGTCCTGAAAGGATTTTCGTCATCGGACTTGATAAAATATTCGGTTGAAAACGAATGGAAGCTTTCTTTATCCATTGAAAATGTTGTCCGATTCATCCATTGAAAATGTTGTCTGATTCTTTTTTGACTGATTTCATTGATTTTTCATTTTTTTTTTTTTTTTGGCCTGATTTCATTGCCTGATTCATTGATTTTTTTGCCTGATTTCATTGATTGTAGCCTTAATCCATTGAAAACTTGTTCAAAAATGTTGTGTAGGATTCACCTCGATGAGGTTAAATCATAAAAAAAGGGCCGAGCAGAGGAGGCGAGCCGGACTTGATAAAATATTCGGTTGAAATTGTAGCGATTCATAGCAGCAGAGGGGGTGAATGACAACGACGTTGCAATTCATTTTGTATGAAAGATCCCATAAGAAATGCATAGTAAAAACGTTGTCCGATTCATTGAGGCTCCATTTTGTATGAAAGATCCCATAAGAAATGCATAAAATGTTGTGTAGGATTCACCCCCTCTGCTGCTGATTAGCCTTTCTTGTTTTTATTTTCTTCCTGTTGATTTTTTTTTTATATTTTAAAATTTCCCCTTCATCATTACGATGAGCTTACCAATCATATGTCTGGTTCCATGGGTGCAGAGCTTTGCTTGAGTATTACTTGCTGTCTGTTTGCCAGGTCGTTGGTTCTAACCTGTTATTGTTCTTTATGTCCAAGTATGTTGTATTAAGTAGTAGTATACATAGAAGATTGTGGATTAGTGGTTATGGAGTCTGTATCGAATGCAGGAGGGCGTGGGATCGATCCCCGGCAGAGTCAGAGAAAAGACTTACACAAATAGTACTAACAGCTGCCTAGCTTGGCGCTCAGCCATTTACTTTATATACATACATTAGTACGTATTTACTTTATATACATACATTCTAACGTATTTCATTGATATACGTACATTCGTACGTATTTACTTTATATACGTACGTACTGTAATATAATCATTCAAAACATTATATCATACCCAGGGTCGGATCAATTCAAGTGTTGTTTTATTTTCCCTAAGATTGGTTCAATTCAAGTGTTGGTTTTATTTTCCCTAAGATTGGTTCAATTCAAGTGTTGTTTTTATTTTCCCTAAGATTGGTTCAATTCAAGTGTTGTTTTTATTTTCCCTAAGATTTGTTCAATTCAAGTGTTGTTTTTATTTTCCCTAAGATTGGTTCAATTCAAGTGTTGTTTTTATTTTCTAAGATTGTTTAGTTTCCAAAATTTCAAATAACTGTAACTTTCCTCTAAACGGCACCAAATCAAAATTCTATGTCTATGTCTCTATCTAATCAAAGTCTTCATGATACCCAACAAGCGCTCGTCAAATTTCAAGTGACAAATGACTGTATGTTTATTTCTACATTTTTTATGAATATATTATTTTTACTGTGAAATCTCTACCTAAATGGTCGATACATATTGATTGATACATTATTTTAACTGTGAAATGTCTACGTAAAGGATCGGTATATATTTACGGATACATTAATTTACTTGTGAAATGTCTACCTAAACAGTTGAGACATAATGAGGGATACATTATTTTTAACTGTGAAATGTCTGCCCAAACAGTCGATACATATAGATAGATACATTAATTTAACTGTGAAATGTCTACCTAAACGGTCGATATATAGTGACGGATACATTAATTTAACTGTGAAATGTCTACCTAAACAGTGGATACATATTGACGGATATATTAATTTAACTGTCCTAAGGCTATTCGAACAGTTCATAGACTGATGGATACTTTAAATTTACTGTTCTATACCTACATATTCGGTCGATAGAGAATATTGCAGCCATGTAAATTTACAAATGTTAAGTTTGTCATTTGTCTAAATCGGTTATCGTAGTACAATAGGATAGGTCGTGTGTACAGAGATGTGACTGCATCCCGTAACATGATGGAAAAGATAGTTGTTGCTGTTGAATTAGGGTTCAGCGCCATTTTTCAGCACACGTTAGGCTATACATGGCGACAAGTATTAATGGTGGAGGAAGAACCCGGGAAACCCCCAGAAAGAATCACCGACCCACGAGAAGCTACTGGCACGCTTTCTCATATACCCACATTTGCAGCATCTGAGACTCAAACCCACGCAGACATAGGTGCGATGGTAGTGATCCGTAACGGAGAGCGCTTTAAACCACTCGGCCTCTAGCGGCCCCTGACAGGAAACATACTAGAATTATCATATGACTGCTATGTGTATTTAAAAACCCTTGGTGTATGGGCTCTCGAGGACTACATATAGTAGATTTTATTTTCCAATGCGAATACCGGAAATATATATATGATCATGTGGGATCACAAACATGACCCTTTAACGAATGGAGAAAACACAAAGTGAAAAATATAGTGTTTGGTACCACAAGATGAAATGTATCCGTTATTAACGTAGACAATTAACATTTTCGTTTACTATATAATAAATTTGCTACATAATCGAGGTTTAGAGTACTGAAATATCACTTTTCGGCAAACACGCTAAACTCCATTTCCTTCAATTCTCACCACCTTCATAGCCGGCTGATATTAAAAAAATACGTGATTTCAGAAAGTGGTAGAATTAGGTTAACCGAATCTATCGCAGTAAAGTACAGTATGTCATCTTGTATACTTTTTAACCAAATATGAAAACAGTGCAAGTCCGATTCAGCAATGCTTCCTTCACAGCGGATTTGTCGTGTGAATGAGGTAACGCGAAATAACTTCAGAAATTTTCGAAATTTTACAGAGATATAGAATAACACGAGTTCTTGCATTTAAAACAAATAAGTTTAAAGTATTACCTAAACAATATGAAATAGAACATGATTTGAATGATTCGCTTTCTCTCAGAAATAGGTTTACAAAATTCATGTAGCCGTTATGTTGTACTGATAGAACAAATATCATCATCATGTGCCCGAATGACTGATACAACCTTAGTGTTGGCACGACCGTGTCGTCTGGTGCTTCTGGCATTTTCCAAATCACTGCTGGTGATAGGTCCGCGCTTCAATATTTAGTATTCTCTCTCTCTCTCTCTCTCTCTCTCTCTCTCTCTCTCTCTCTCTCTCTCTCTGTATATGTATATATATATATATATATATATATATATATATATATATATATATATATATGTCTCTGTCTCTTTTTGTGCTTCTCGACAAATGTTTCTTGTTCTTCAATCATCGCTCTCTTTATCTCTGTCTCTGTCTCACGCTCTGTCTGTCTATCTCAGTCTCTCTGTCTCTGTCTCTGTATCTCTCTCTTTCTCTCTCTCTCTCTCTCTCTCTCTCTCTCTCTCTCTCTCTCTCTCTCTATATATATATATATATATATATATATATATATCTGTCTCTCTGACTCTGTCTCTCTCTCTCTCTCTCTTGCGTGTATGTGAGGCACGGTGTGCTTCTCGACTAACGTTTCTTGTTCTTCAATCATCGCTCTCTTTATTTATATCTCTCTGTCTCTCTGTCTCTGTCTCTCCCTATCTCTCTCTCTCTCTCTCTCTCTCTCTCTCTCTCTCTCTCTCTCTCTCTCTCTCTCTCTCTCTCTCTCTCTCTCTCTATATATATATATATATATATATATATATATATATATATATATATATATATATATATATATATATATATATATTTATTTATGTCTGTCTCTGTCTCTTTTTATCTCTCTCTCTCTCTCACGTGTATGTGAGCCACCGTGTGCTTCTCGACAAATGTTTCTTGTTCTTCAATCATCGCTCTCTTTATCTCTCTCTGTCTCTGTGTCTCACTCTCTCTCTGTCTGTCTATATCTGTCTCCCTGTCTCTGTCTGTATCTTTCTCTCTCGCGTGTATGTGTGCCACTGTGTGCTTCTCGACTAATGTTTCTTCTTCTTCAAGCATCGTTCTCTTTATTTATATCTCTATGTCTCTCTGTCTCTGTGTGTCTCTCTCTCTCTCACTCTGTCTGTCTCTCTGTCGGTCTCTCTCACTCTCTCACTCTCTCTCTCTCTCTCTCTCTCTCTCTTTTAGCCTCTTCGGGTTATCATACTCTTCATTGCAGGGTTTGTTTGCTCTTTTCAATCTGTGCAATACAGGTGTAGGGTTACTTTTTCCTTTAATAAAACCATAAAACCCATGATAAATACTTCAGGGGTTTCTCCTCCTTGGGTCAACCAATAATCACATGATTTTTCTTCAGACATCGACAATAGATATTCAGCATAATTATCTATAGTCATTTTGCATCTAATAAATACACACAGCCCGTTAAAATGTATTTAGGTATTTCTTTCTTCTTTCGCATTCCTAAAGAGACCATGACATAACTAGACACCATTAGATAAACCATCACAACCCGCTATGGTTATAAATTACCAGCTGAGCTATGCCAGTCGACAGACATCTCAATTCTCTGCTGAAGAGAAAAAAAACAATGTAATTATTTACGAAATAATTGACTGTATTCCATGTACTAACTACATTACATTTTTAATTGACAATTTATTGACATGCATTTCCAGACATAAGACAAATCAATTATTAGCATCATTTAGAACAGCCAACGTACATATTCACACAATTCATATCAGAGGAAATTCATAAAATCTTGCACTATACGAGTTATATAAAGACAAAACAACTGAATCCGAACTCATTCATATCACTAAATAATGCATGCCTTTCTTATAATACACGAATCACATAACAGGCACGACTATCCCCGAACTAAAATCGAGGTATGAATTTAAGATGAATATATTCAACGATACTTTCATACCTACACCAGTTAACAAATCGTATGTAACCGAGACTACCCTTTCATTTCAGAGCCCTCACTCGCTTGCCAAATAAGACTAAGCTCTGTTTCTACTCTGCTTTTAGGTAACACATATTTTTAGATCACCTCGACCCTTGGTAAGCTGTTTAACTGGAAGAGTACTCTTTATTGTTATCAGAGCACTTCAGATTTTCTTAATCGACAGAAACACTTGGACTGACTCATATAGCGAGATTAATTTGAATCCTGAATTTCGTATGGACATACATCTCATTTAGCTTGGTCAGTCTGGATTGATACATTAACCAACCACATTTGTATCACTCCCATAAAACTCATCATAATCATCTCTAGTCTGCCTTTATTAATTACTGTTCTGGAAAATATCATTCATGAAACCCGTTTTTAATGCTCACAGACCCTCATTAATGTTTTCCTGGTTTGACTTACACTTTGTCATTTTACCGCAATTCACCTTGGTAACATTAAATTCATGCCCCAGGTAGAACATATTAATGTTTACGTGCCATGTTGACCCTGACAAAGTGCAATGTGCATTTATTCTACAGGAATAAATCACTATTGTAATTTTCAGCAAATCATGCAAACACAGTCACTGTTCAATATGTGTTTACATTTTCAAATAATGGAAACAAAGTCACTGTTCAAAATATGTTTACATTTTAAAAATCATGTAAGTACAATCACTGTTGAATATGTGTTTACATTTTCAAATTATGTAAGCACAGCCACTGTTCATAATGTGTTTACATTATTCAAATCATCGAATGGGACGAAATAAGAGTCATCGTACAAAACCCCGCTTTGCTAAGATAACTAATTTATCAGATGAAATGAGATGCATCACTGTGAAAGGAGTATACGTCTGAAAGGAAGAAAGTAAATGCTAAAGTGCGTCAAAGCCGAGGATACAATGATATTTCAGGATACGGAAATATAACCAAACATAGTAATCGTTGAATGTCTGCACCAGTTGCAGCATGGAACCATTTACTGTCCTTATTAATGTCCAACAAAATAAAAATTCATCCAAGTCAGCTAAATTAGACAGCAAGTACTTTTCCGATTCCAGTTCCAGGACCATCCCCTATTAATAATATAATTTTATCTTCACGCATTTTCGTTTGACAGGAACGAAGAAGCTAACAATACTATATATAAAGTTGCTGCTATCAACGAAGAAAATATACGAATTTAAGGAAGGTGGCAGTAGGAAATGTGAATGTTATAAGTTTAGACAGGATGTGATTCTACGGCACACGGACACTACAAATTATATCGTCCTTTACCACTAGTAACACTTGATGTGTTCTTCCCATATTTTATTTCGTAATTATGATAGAGTATGAAGTGCAGTTGTTCGAATTGTCTACATTTGCAATTGTGAGAATATTGACATATTTCTATAGTACGTTCATCTAGTCTGACTGAAATTGAATCATACATAGTAATTATGGAAATTTAGGTCAAACCGATTACTATTTAAACAAAAATGAAACGCATCGGTCATTCAACAAAATAACGGAAATTAGAAGTTTTTTTAGCAATACATAAGGTGTTTAACGTCTTTTATAAAAATTCAGGATTACCAATGTGGAGAACCTGGATATTTGCCTCATTAAATATCAGACGAAATGCAAAGAGCTAAACTGTAGAATGGAATCTTTACGTTATAAAGATACCCATGTCAAAAATACCATGACCAAAACATTTTCAAGTCAATGAGTACCTAAACCAAAACTTTCGCACTTCAAAACGTATCTAGGAATACCAAAAACCAAACAACCATCCCTATACGATTACTGTACTTATCACTGTTCACTGTTCACCTAATGCGTTCCAACACAGGCAATGGATCCCATGCAGATAATGATGAAACAGAACACAGCAAATGAAACACAAGCGAAAATACTGATGATATAGAAAACAGCCAATGAAACACAAGCGAAAATACTGATGATATAGAACACAGCCAATGAAACACAGGCGAATACTGATGATATAGAACACTGACAAAGAAACCATGGCAAATATGTTATCAATATAAATCGGTATACAAATTGTTGGTCCAACATTCTTCGGCCATAACACAAGTAATATCGGATAATAAAACTATGGAAATGTGTGTGTACTAACAATGAAGGCGTTTATTGTTTGCAAAAAAGTAACGAAATTATTTTGTGCAATTAAATCTGTAGAACGGAACGAATCTTGCTGTTGTTATAATCTGTTCATATATATATATATATATATATATATATATATATATATATATATATATATTTGCCGCCATGTGTCAGCGCAAAATAGGGTAGACATGGCGGCCAGTATAAATGATCGAGAAAACCCGTAAAGGAAACCACAGTAAGAACGATCGAAACACGGGAAGAATCTGGCAGCTGTGTCACATAACCACAATGGCTTAGCCCGAGACTCCAAGCCACGAGACAGAGGTTAGCTGGCAGTAATAAAAAAAGTTTGAGTACTTCAGACCACTCATCTAAGCAAGGCCTCTAGAAGGGAAACAAAGGATATAACAAATATACTGCATTGTCTAATAATTCATATGCCATCTTTTCTTGTTCGACATGCTGGTTACCCTTTCAAATAACAGTAAAACTATATAATATGTAAATTGGTAAAGTAAAATAATTTTCGTTATATATTATCCTGATAAAATGAGTATGAGAAAATATCGAATAAATCTGTTCTGAATTTCTTTCTACTTTTGAATATTGTTTGTTGGTGAGAAAATGAGAAATCAAGCCATACGTAAGCTTTATTTTTATAATTATTATTAAAAATTGTTAAACACATACGCAAACATCTATTTATATATTATATGCAATTTTATACGCCTAACAGATTCATCTCAAGTAGACCAGACTAAAGTAAATATATTCTGAATACATCAAAACTAAATTATCTAAGCCACCATATAACAGCAAATGAACACTCGACAAAACCAATAAGCTTTGAGACATTTTCAAACAAAACTTAATTAAGATACCCCTTGCAAGCAAATTAACATCACGAATTATAAACCGTCACTAGACATAGATAAATGAAGAAAAAATAAAATTTAAAGACGCATATTCAAATAAAGTAACAGAACTTAACATAAACTACTTTATAAATAATTGATCACACAATAAAAGTAGCAGAAACAAGAACATTATTGACAAAAAAGACTCATTGAAATAAATTAACAACAAACTAAAATACAAGCCGAAATAAGAGCTAAATTTCTAAAGCAAATAATTAGATAAAATAAAGTTAATTAGTCAAACAAATTAGTACCATAAGTTTTAACAAATGTAACTTTCTCAGTTAACTAATCCAACTAATTAAATGTTAATAAAACGGAACCCATACAAGCAAAATCATACATCAGATGTAAAAACAGTTACCAAAGGGTCTTTAATCATTTTCAATATAATGCAAATAACATCATTCCGGACTGAAATGTTTCTTACAAATATAAGCATGATTTATAAAATGTTAAATCAGTGATGATATAAACGTCAAACTAGCCAATGACAAGAAAACATTCAAATAAATTAGTGTTATAAGTTATGATGCTGAACTGGAAATTGAAACATTTTGCTAAATAGTCATATTTATCGTACTAAACAAAACTTAAATCATTGCCAAAAATAATCACGTGATCTTACAATTAAGCACGATTATTTGCTATAGGATGCATCTTTAAGTTCAGCTATATTATTTATTAATTTGCGTTCAGGCTTATTCAGATGAATTATTATAATCTCTACATTGAAGCTTAAGATGCTGATTTACCTGATTTAGAATTAATTATGTTTTAACATGAAATTTTATTAGAATGATTAGCATGTGTGATGGACAAAATGTACGTTTACATTTATTGTTTCAGATGCTTTTTTAGTGTTGATATTTTATGCATTATTTGCATCTACGCCAGGTATAGCTGTTTATATTTATCCAGATGTTTTGTTTCAGAGTGTTAAAACTTTACGATCCTTGGGGGGACGCGTACGACCATTCATCTACCTCCGAATGGTATGTCTTGCAACTGGACACCGATGCCCGTGCGTGCTCTGAAAACCAGCTTCCAGACTCGACAGACGAAGCCAACTCCGATGGAAGTTAAGTTGACACCGGCCCATAATCTATTTCCGGTCACATTGAGGAAACCTCAGCAGGAAGATGCGACTCAGGTGCAGTTGCACAAATACACTGAAGAGGAAACCGAGAAGGAAACCACGAATGACGAGGTGAAGTTTGCATACAAGAAAGGGAACTTGCACCGTCACGCATGAAAAGGCAGCAAACACTTTAAGCAAGTCATCGTGCTGTAAAGAAAAGTGATGTAAATTGTTACAACTCACGCTCGAAAGTATCTTGGGAGGACACATGTGAATTGCCCAGACGCGTAATCGTCTTGTCAAAACATTTTACTATCCGTGGGTCAAGCGGTTCTGTATCTCCCGTGACAAGTGTTAGAGAATGGCACCAAATACGGATCATCGACCCATCCCTTTGGGGAGTAACCTCCTTATCGATGAACCATTTCGACTCGTCGCGGTGAACTTCATTGGACTGAGATCACCCAGGTCTTTGCACGAAAATCTGGATATTCTAACGGTCATAGATTACGCTAAACATTCTATCCGGAAGCCGTCGCGTTGCGTAATATTAATTGAGAAACAATCTCTGAAGCACTGTTTGGGTTTTGGTCAGGAGTCGTAGTGCCAGACGAGATCCTGACTGACCAAGGGATACAGTTCCTGAGTCGCGTGATGACAGGTAAATCGACTAATGTCCATTAAACACCTCACGACTGTACCGTATTACACGCAATGTAACGGACTGGTCGAACTGTTTAACGGGACTTTAAAGAACACGCTCAAGAAGCTGTACGAAGGCCGCTACAAGTATAGAGTCCGTATTTCCTGTAACGTTTTTTCTTGCATATCGGGAAGTACCCCAAGCGAGTTTAGGGTTTTCTTCCTTCGTACTCTTTTGTACGAGAGGACTGTACATGACCCAATTGCCGTACTAAGATAGCCATGGACAGACGCTCAAGCTGTTTATGAGGTACGTACTACGTATCAGTACGTTGCGGATTTTGGAAACAAACAGAAGAAAGTTTAATCACTCACACAAGAGAATATCAAGCGATTGAAACCACGTCAACTAAAGTATTACAACAAGAGCGCGATATCAAGTCAGTATGACGTAGGCGACAAGGTATTGTTTCTGTTGCCCTAAGAACACAACCATTTGCAGGTTTCTTGGAGGGGGCCGTGCGTCGAAATTGAGAAAGTCGGAAAACATATCAGATACGAATACCGACTAAGGATAAGCTATACCATGCCAATATCCTTAAGCCATACCAGGAAAGGTAGACCGTCAGCGATTTTGTCGCCGCCACGAACGTCACCGATGACATCCTGAGCTGCTCGTTAACGAAGACACTTTCGATTGTGGAGTGAGACCCCATGTTGACCACGGTACAGCGGGAAGAGAGAGAGAGAGATAGAGAGAGAGAGAGAGAGAGAGAGAGAGAGAGAGAGAGAGAGAGAGAGAGAGAGAGAGAGAGAGAGATTGCTGACCGGGTATTCTGATTTATCAACTGAAATACCCGGGGCAAAGTCTTTTGAGTTCAGATAAAGCTGGTGGACGACCAGAAAGTTTAGCGGAAGCCCTATTCCTTTCTCCACGCAAAACTACAAGTCGTAAGGGAGAAGATCGAGTAAATGATTCCTCTGGTAGTAATCGAGTCCGCCGACTCTCCGTACGGCTCTCACGTACTCCTAGTACAGAAGAAAGATGGCACACATCGGTTTTGTGTTGACTACCGGAAGATGATTCAGATGTTGAAATTCCATGTGAAGATGCTACCTGACCCATAACATATTTTCGCTTCTATTTTGAGTGCGACATTTTTCTCAAAGTTGGATTTGTCCAAGGGATATTGGAAGATCCCTGTGATATAGGAGGATTGGGCAAAATTCGCCTTTGCTACTCAGTATGGGACCCACCAATGGTTGGTTATGCCATTTGAAATCCAGAATGTACCCACCATCGCACCTAGAATCGCTCCTAGAATGATGCGATAGTTGTTGGAGCCCTTGCGCGATCGGGGTTTCCACAAGGTTATGGATCATCTCTTGCTAGCCACAGAGACGTTGGGTGAACACCTCACTCTGATAGATGACGTTTTGGAGCTGCAACATTTAAAGGGATTGATGACTCGCCCTTGGAAATATCACATGTGGTTACGAACCTTGGATTAAATGGGACACACCCTTAATCAAGGCATGCTGTCGCCCGAGAAATCAAAGGTGGAGTAGCTTTGAAACGCCGGACGGACCATCACGAAGGCTTACGTGGGATCACTCCTGGGATTGAACGGGTATAAACAGAGGTATGTGGCCAATGTCAGAGCGAATGCAAGGGAGTTGTCTGAACTGACCAAGGAACGGGCTCCGGGTAACGATATTTTGACGGTTGCGTGCTAGCACGCTTTAAAATCTCTAAAGGACAGGCTTACCTCCGATGCGGTTGTCCTCCTACCAGTTCTGTTCAAAGACTTCGTGCTTCACACTGACGAATGCGCCGCAGTACTTCAAACTGTACTGTTACAAGAGCACGAGCGAATCTTTTTCCCTGTCGTGCACGGCAGTCGAAAATTGTCTACTGCCGAGAAGAACTACTCCCTATTTGAGAGAGAATGCTTCGGAATCGTGTTAGGAATATCACGGTTCGATCGGTACTTGTATTGGCGCAAGTTCATATTGGAAGCCGACCACCAATTACTAGCCTATCTCACGCAGGCAAAATTGACGAATGGACTCTTGATGCGATGGAAGCTATTCTTGTAGCAGTACCAGATGCAGATCAGATATATGAAAGGAACAGAGAAATTAAGCGCTGTTTTCATTAGTAGGAATGGCACATATCCCTCTTAATAAAAGTATATTGTGTAAATAATCGTGTCCGTAGTCAGCCTGTCGCGTTGCTATTTGTTTTCTTTTATTGCGTGTGTAACGCACATTTTCATTTGGAGCAAATATAGGGGAATAAAATCCCAATATTATTCTCAAATGTGCGGAAGGGGGGGGGGGGTGATCACGTTGTAAGTAAGGAACAATAACCAGATTGCAACATCTATATGCTATGCCCTGAGGCTAATAATCCCGCCTAATAAATGTTACGAGGTACACCTTGCCAACAATGAATTGTCAAAGCCAATATATGTAACATGGCCAAATGAACTAGTGACTGGCGCCTTATTTTGTCACAGCGCGATTCACAAGGAAGTGTTGATTTGCCGGTGTTGCATTCAACAGACCATCAAATGGGGGTCGTCAAACAAACCTTAACAGACTGTCGGGAAGGTGGCAGTGTCTGCTAATTATGTAGACGATGGGTGAATCAACATAGACTCGGAGTTGAGCAAGGCGTGGTCACCATTGGAATCGCAAGCTTAACTCTAGTATCTTGAGAACTAAAATGTAGTCGCTAAACCATCTTGCGGAAAGTTATAAGCTCCTCCGACGTCATTCGAGCTTGGCGGGAAAATTTACTTTTTTGGGAATTACAAAGGAGTTTCGGACACGAAGCATTTATGGACCAAATGAGCTGTAGGAGACAGAGGGAAATACCCTAGTGCAGTTGGTTCCGAGTTTCTGAGAAAAGAGAAATGTAGAGAACGGAGGTAGAAGTTGATGGTATGGATGAGAACTGGAGTACTAGTCCAGAGAAAGCATAATACCGATGAGCAGTGACACAGGTCAGGATGACAATCTATCACACTACGTCATATGATGACAAAGGCCGTCACTTAGTCGAGTGAAAGACGAGTTATACGGTTTTAAATATTTAATTTCATTTGGAAATTTACTATATATTATTGAATGGTATTAAATTGTTATTTATTTAAATTTCACCTTCGTGTATTCAGCAATTAAAGATATAATAATAATAATAATAATAATAATAATAATAATAATAATAATAATTAGAAGAAGAAGAAGAAGAAGAAGAAGAAGAAGAAGAAGAAGAAGAAGAAGAAGAAGAAGAAGTAGAAGAAGAAGAAGAAGAAGAAGAAGAAGGAGGAGGAGGAGAAGAAGAAGAAGAAGAAGAAGAAGAAGAAGAAGAAGAAGAAGAAGAAGAAGAAGAAGAAGAAAACGACGAAGAAGAAGAAGAAGTAGTAGAAGAAGATAAAATATGATGTTACTGTCAATAATGAAAAATACCGTATGTGTCAAATATGGAGAAATAGACAAATTTGCATTCTCGAGGAATTCATCCTGTGGATAACGATGGAAAAATTATTATCTTCTTCTGTTGATTAATAAATGCACATGCTCTATTTTTTTACACGCCCATAGACCGTTGGTTTTAATATGAGGCCGATCTCAAGTTCACATCACCTGTTCATCATAGTTCTGTATTTCGGTTAACTGATCGTATTATGTATATAATAACTACTACTACTACTACTAAAAATAATATTGATAATAATAGTTATAATACTTATAATAATAACGAAAGTAATAACAATAAAATATATGTGTAGAAAATTTTGCAACTAGCAGCTGCTTCGCTTGGCGCTCAGCATTAAGAGGTCAGTGTTAAAAGTCCTGGGGTTAGAATGATGTGATAGGGTGGGACATGCTGTTACATATCTGCGGTATCATTCCCAATTACTACACAGACACCATATGGCTAAAATAGTTACAGATATTGAAAACACAACTGGTACACGCAAAAATAAAAAACGAAAAACTATCTTCCTCATCAAACAAAATAAATTAGTTCACGCTAAACTACGAGAAAAAATTAATCGATGTAAATGAATGTAAAAATCTTTATACCACCTTGAAGGTAATCTCCACCGAAAGACAACAATATGATAGGGTTGTGCCCTTTTATATGTATTACCCTTGTACCTGTTGTACGTGATGTCTAGAGCTATTAGGAGTCTTTGAGATCTTTGGAAACATGAACGGATGTGAGCAAGACATATGGACAGAGATGAGAGGTGTGAGTGATGTATGAAGACTATGGACTATGACCACTCAACTACCTTGAGACGCGTTTAAAGGTTATACTTTGTATGAATATTTAATGTGTTCATATATAGAAATAATTTAACTGGATGTGTTATAATGAGCATGGAAGATCCAGGTTCATACATAGTTGTACCAAGAGTCATTTTTGGAATAAAAGGTAAGCGAAATACGCTTTAACGAATATTTTTAATGTAAGCTTAGGTTTCATTTAAAATAAAACGCGCTGTTTTATCAGTAAGGCTTAACCTCCCAACAGTTATATGGGAAACAACTCGATTGTCACATACAACACTTTGTCTAATTAGTTACGTTTTGATATTTAAAAATTAAAATTTACCTGAAAGTCAAAGGGGCAAGCTAGTGCATTGTATAATGAATTATTTTGCGCTTTTTAATGACACATACGTCATGTCGTTTCACAAAATTACAAAAAGTAATGTTTCAGCAAAACCTTGAAATAACATTTTTATTTACTGAGGCCTTAAAGCTGGTTACGGATAAAATCTTATAATTAATTGTCATGGATTCATATTAATTGAACCAAGGATTATCATATTCCATCTATGTGTTTAGGAAATATTTGTCAATGAAATAATTTACATTTAAGGTTTCCGTAAGATCGCATGGAATATCTCATTATTCACAGACGAGACAAGTGCTTTGCGTTAAATAATTCACTATTCACACAAGCATTTTGCATGATATAACTCAGTTATTACAGAAGAGTATTAAATATATTTCTTTAACAAAACATGCGCGGCAACAAATTTGAGAACAGGCCTTTTAAAATGTTGTGAAATCCATTTGTAATTGTATTTTTTTAATAATATATTTACAAAGTAGCATATATAAGGTATATTGAAAGCAGGTCATGACAATTATAATAAAGTTGCATATTGAAAACGTAGTCCATTAAAACTATAAACCAATATAACATTCAAAAGTTCTTGAAAGTAGGTCAGTACAAATACAATAAAGTAGTATATTTAAAATAATATAATGTTCCAGATATTGTAATTCAATACTCTGTTTAAACAAACTATATGTATATTGAAACAAACAAAATGTATATTGAAAGAAACTACATGTATATTGAAACAAACTATATGTTATTGAAATACACTATATATTGAAAGAAACTACATGTATTTTGAAATAAACTATATGCATATTGAAAAAACTACATGTATATTGAAACAGACTTTATGTATATTGAAATAAGCTATATGTATATTAACACAAACTGCATTCATATTGAAGCAAACTATATGTATATTGAAATAAACTGCATGTATATTGAAACAAACTATATCTGTATTGAAATAAAGTGCATGTATAATGAAACAAGCTATATGTATAATGAAACAAGCTATATGTATATTGAAACAAGGTACATGTATACTGAAACAAACATCATGAATATCTATAATAAGATACTTGTTACGTATATTTGATATAAGTCATTTATATTTATTTTTATTTTGTTAGATTAAAATTTTGCATTTTAAGTTTTAAGATTCGTTCATTGAAGGGGGGTGTGTGACCTGTAATTTTACATAGTAAACACCAGGTGTTAACCTCATTTTCTGACCTTGCCTCAGAGTGTAAACATGCTTCTAAAATGATTGGTTGATTCCAAGGACATTAGAGCTTTATTGTAAAATGATTGGTTGATTCCAAGGACAAAATGGAGGAAAGTATAAACATCTTTCTAATTTAGTTGGGTCATATGATGCTTGCGTGATTTCTTGAACGTGAGGTTGTTCTGAGAGATTCTGGAAGGTCGTGACCCCGTTCCTGTTTACGTAAAAACAGGAATTTAAATTATTGTTTGGGAGAGAACAGTTCAGTAGAAGTTGTGGTTTTATGATATTAAGTTGTGTCTTCTTTTTGAGTTATTTTTAATTACGGTGTACTGGAAATTGTGTCAATTCGGTTGGAGCAAGAGGAATTATTTTATTATTTATCTGGATAAGAATATGTGCTCATAGATTTTCATTAACAAGAACTGACTAAATCAAGTGACATCGTCGTCCATACTGGATTACATCGTCAAAATTCGTACCAGGAACTATTAGGACATTTTATTATCAGGACCCTTGCAATTCCAATAGTGGATTATCTTGTGAATATTCTTTTTGGATTAATTTTTGGACTTGATTCTCTAAAACCGTAAGTTTATTTATTTTCTTTTACGAAAATGTTTGTACTTAATAAATTGTTTGTTAAATTTTACAAGCTTGTTATTTTCACTTCTTTCTATGTTGCTGCTTTTTCGAGCCTAAGCACGTAACATACTATGAAGGTGATTATTATGAAGGTCATTTTTATACTTAATTTATATTATTATCATGGAGATTTTCCAGAAGATTGAAAAGATTGGCGAAGGGACCTATGGCGTTGTGTACAAAGCGCGTGACAAGATCAGCGGAAACATGGTTGCCCTGAAAAAAATTCGTCTGGATGCGTGAGTGAAAACGTGTCAAGCAAATCTGCCAAATTATTTTTAGTAGTATTATTATTATTATTATTATTATTATTATTATTATTATTTTATTATTATTATTAGAGTGTGTCATATCGATACGATGTCTGCAGTTTAGCTGGTTATATTGATGTCTAGCACTAGGGCAGCAAGCCACAGACATATAGCATGATGTCCCATCCAGTCATATTATATTTACACCCAGTCATATTATACTTACACCAGGCATACCAGTCCTAACACTAATCTCTTATGCTGAGGTTTCAAGTGTGGCAGCTGGTAGTGCCATTTTTGTAATTCTTTTGTATGACTCGGCCGAGGTTCGAACCCACGACCTCACGCTTCAGATGCGTACGCTCTAACGAATAGACTACTAGAATAGTTTATTATTATTATTATTATTATTATTATTATTATTATATTCATCTCAATCGAAGATGGTCGAACTGTTGCTTTTATTTTATCACTCTTATTTATTCTTTCTATACCATTTATCTTCCCCTATCTTCCAATTTTTATTAGTTGTAAACTATGGTTGAATCATTTGATTATGTGTACGAGGCTAATAATAACGTTTTATCCCTCATCAGTGTAATTAATTGCATATGTTGCCTATATCGCTTTTGCTTTATTGTGTGGCTCAAAATTAACGGGAAATAAGCAAAATTTCAATATAATCAAATAATGTTTTAGCTTCACATTTCTTAAATATAAATCTGCATCTTTACCACAGAAGGATTAATTATATAATTATTTTAAAGAAAATCAAGACATGTATGTATGTATCTATGTATGTATGTATGTATGTATGTATGTATGTATGTATGTATGTATGTATGTATGTGTGTGTGTGTGTGTGTGTGTGTGTGTGTGTGTGTGTGTGTGTGTGTGTGTGTGTGTATGTATGTATGTATGTATGTATGTATGTATGTATGTAACCAGACAAGCATGTCCCCATGCTTTTCGATTGCTTTACGTAAACCGAATCACCGCTATCTAACCTCGTCGATTGGAAGTGATTACAAATTCCAGGACCAGTCTCCAATTCATCCTGTACCGTATTCACACGTACAGCGTATCTAACTTCAACAGTCTTGGAAGAGTAACGTGATATCACATAAAAATACGGACAACCGCAATCTCGCAGGATGTTACATTTCAAAATATCTATAGAAAAGTATGGAACAGAGTTGCTAGGCTATATGTAGATCAATATATATTTTCTCTAAATTGCATCATGACCATTATAGCAACAAAAATCGACTATAATAAGTTTCTTCGCAAAATTACTTTGACAAATATCCGGTGAATTAGTCGGCAAATGCGCCGTTTTGTAGAAGTCTTTAAAATTTTCGAACGTGTTTTAAAATGATTCTGAAGCGTTCTTATTCGTATCAGGCAATATTTGTGACGTTATGGCAACAATAACATTTAGATTCGACTATATATTATATACTGTAAAAGTCAAATCAGACTTTTCAAATAGTAATTATAAGGGCAACAATAACATTTAGATTGGACTATATATTATATACTATAAAGTCAAATCAGACTTTTCAAATATTAATTATAAAGGCAACAATAACATTTAGACTGGACTATATATTATATACTATAAAGTCAAATCAGACTTTTCAAATATTAATTATAAAGGCAACAATGACATTTAGATTGGACTATATATTATATACTATAAAGTCAAATCAGACTTTTCAAATATTAATTATAAAGGCAACAATGACATTTAGATTGGACTATATATTATATACTATAAAGTCAAATCAGACTTTTCAAATATTAATTATAAAGGCAACAATGACATTTAGATTGGACTATATATTATATACTATAAAGTCAAATCAGACTTTTCAAATATTAATTATAAAGGCAACAATGACATTTAGATTGGACTATATATTATATACTATAAAGTCAAATCAGACTTTTCAAATATTAATTATAAAGACATTTAGACTGGACTATATATTATATACTATAAAGTCAAATCAGACTTTTCAAATATTAATTATAAAGGCAACAATAACATTTAGACTGGACTATATATTATATACTATAAAGTCAAATCAGACTTTTCAAATATTAATTATAAAGGGAACAATGACATTTAGATTGGACTATATATTATATACTATAAAGTCAAATCAGACTTTTCAAATATTAATTATAAAGGCAACAATAACATTTAGACTGAACTATATATTATATACTATATAGTCGAATCAAAGTTTTCAAATATTAATTATGAAGGCAACAATAACATTTAGATTGGACTATATACTATATACTATAATTATAAAGGCGGTCAACTGTCAGCCTACGTTCTGACGTATATAAAGTTCACAAAGATACTTGTAATGAATTTTATTGCGAAATAAAGCAGAGGCGGATAGAGAAAGACAGATAGACAAACGAACCAAAAAATAATAGATAGTTCCTAGTTATAACGATAATATTCGCATGTTAGTTATTGTTGATTGGGATCAAAATCTATCGTGAAAATGGCAGATCCAGTAGCAACAGAAACATCCATGACAAATTTGAAGATGATGTTTTGCTAGAAGATGACAATCTACATCTGTCTGTTGTTTCAAAGATAGGCCTACATATTGTGGATCAGAATTTATAGCATATCTTCAATATTATCATATAAAATTAAAATAAAACTTTCGTTATATATTTGATAATTCAGTTAATTGAAATTGTATCACATCCATGTAAAATGATCATTATCCATAATCTTTTAATTATTAAAGGAAACAATAATGACACTAGAAAAAAGCCACTACATGCAAGCTGACAAGGGACAAACAGGGGACAAACATCATGCATGCTGACAAGGGACACGCATGCATCAGCTTTTACCCTTGTTTGCTAATTAGTATGACCCGTTTTATCTTACATTTTGGATGTGTTATAAAATCAATAATTTTTAAGAGATCGGTTTGATTTGAAGTCAGCATGAACAAAAATTTTAAAAACTAGAGGGTCATAGTTCGATGTTGTTTATATTTTCAAGTTTAATCCATTAAAAAAAGCTAAAATAAGTATAAAAACAATAACCTTGTATAACAAAAAGTTAAAATAATTGATGCCAAAATCCAATATTTAGACTATAGATATGGATATAATCAAAGCCAATACATAATTTAAAGTAAAGGACGGTGTTTTGTCAACTTGACAACAGTTACAAGGAAAAACTTAACTTTAATAAGTTTAATAATGTCAACATCGATGAAGCATGATGCAGGATTCCAATATTCGAATTTAACTTCCAAAATATCCATTGTAATAAAAAGACAAAACGTAAAACAAGCACATATATTTTCTGTATTTTCAACATTTTCACACGCACAACAAGCAATATTATCATTTCAAAACAGTTTTGTGTGTCTATGCGTGAAATATGATTATAAATAATGTATCGCTCTTTTATATAGGTGTTTGGTTTCGGAAAATCGTTTCCGAACTTCAGTTTTAATCCCTTCTTAATAACGGCAGTTTGTACCTCATCTGCCCTCATCGCAACGACAACCATTTTACTATAATTGTTCAATAATGTTGTGCGTAATCTTTCAAATTAATTTGCAGTATAATACGAAACTAATCAATCGTAGTCTCATGTTTGTGAGGAAATGTGGCGGATTGAAACGCGTAACTACGCATTGAATTCGATGCCTATTTTAGACTGGTCCAGATTGATTGACATGTCGGAACCCTGCATATCGAGTGGAAGGGAACTTACCTAATGTATGCACTACAATGTAACGTTCTCTTCCAGACGAGATGTTGCAATGGTATTTGTTCTCCCAATGCCGTGACTGGCTATAGCGAGAAAATAGTTCGTCACAAAATAATCTTCCTTTCGGGGAGGAACACATAAACCAAACGTACTTCAGAAGCAGTAACACACACACACACACACACACACACACACATACACACACACACCAGTATTAATTTGGCACAATCGTTGCAACTACTATCTGTGTTGATAGCTGTTTCAAAAGGGAATAATTCTGTCTTACACGAAATGAAGTCTATTGATATGAAAGACGACTCGGAGGGCGTTCCTTGACTATAACTTCTGACATATCGCGAGAAGATTAGTCTTCAACATACTTTTGCTAGCAAAACAAATACGACATTATTTGTCCATCCCTACTTTTTGCATGATAACGTTCCTAAAATTGACGATATCGGGCATTACACGCAATACAATTCGTGCATTGTCCAGTATTCTTGTTTCGTATGGATGTTTCGGTGGAATCGAAAACTACTACAAGAGTGCGTAAACTAATACCGATAGAGAACTTTTATGAAGATATTTAGAAGTCAATACCATGAAGGTACGAATTTAAAAAAGAATATTTGGAAAGCTTCCCAACATAACAAGACGTGACCTTGAAAGATTAATAACTAATTTAACCTATGAACTGTAAATGCCTTTAAGTAAATAAATGGAGAGATACCTACCATTCTTCCATACCAGGGGTATATATCCATAGCAGGTTTATATACACGTAGTTAAGAAAATGGCCGGACATAGGTACCATTCTTCCATATTAGGATTTTAAAAGTATATAAATGGTGGGACATAAGTATCACTATTTCATACTAAGGTATATATTTATTAAATGATTCTACATAGGTACCACTTATCCACGTTACTTTATGTAGAGTTATCTCCAGTTTGTATTGTAGTGTAAGACAAAGCTCGTTATTTGCAACTAGTCCGGTTTTTGGTACATTTCCGAGAAATCGGTAAGTGTAATAACGGTACCTAGTATCATGGTAGATTTCCGATAAATCGATAAGTATAATACCGGTACTTAGTAATATGGTACATTTCCGAGAAATCGGTAAGTATAATACCGGTACCTAGCATTATAGTGACTAGCATAAGATGTTAAACTATACATGTTCGCAACTTTCGTTAGTCATTTCATTCATTGATTTATAATTCTAAATCGATTGCCACCAATCTATCCTGTTGCTAACAGCCTCACCTTTTTATCGCTTCAAACTGAATGAAATTTATACATCAACACGGCATCCGTATTTGTGGAGGCGAGAATAAATAGTTCACACAAAAAGTGTAATGTTGTTCATATTGAACCGTTTTGCAAGTGTTAGGAATGAATTTTTAGTAAAATTAATAAGATTGATATTTTCTTTAAAATGTATTATTAAAGCAATGTTTTATGCATTTATAGCAAAACGTTGGCAACTTAAATCATTAGCTATACGAATGTACATTATTGTGTGGAAATAGGTTGTAAAGCAAAAGTCAATCAGCTTCTAAGTCTTATCAGTGAAACATATATTTTGTAAAACCAGGCATTGGCAAAAATCTTACTGAAGTCAGTCAGCCCCTAAAGTCTTATCGGTAAAACACAGAACAAACTTCCGTACTGACGTAAATACAGAATGGTTCTTGTCTAATGTTGGACAGTATCTAATGTTTGACGGACATTGCTGCTGGCTTAATATATTAAACATGTTGCTGATTTAGAATATTTAGGGATTATCATGTTCGGACGTAACTAATGCCAAACGAACTACAAATCTGAGTTGTACCTTATGTCAGATGATGTCAAATTAGGCTGGTTTGGACCAGGAAAAACTGATTTTTACTTGATGAGAATAAACATCTATTTCCAAGGGTACGTTAACCTGACACAGGATGCATATAAAAGACCACGCATTTAAGGGTCAGGTCAGTTCCGTACCGACAAAAGAAATAGATGTTTGCCTTCTCATTACAGATATAGCTGATGTAGTGCAGCTGTTTATCATCGCGGCGGCGGCTATCATTTCAGATATAACTGGTAGCTGGCGCCTTATCATTTCAGTGTAGCTGTCTTATCATCGTGGCGGCACGCGTATAAGAGAGCCTGAATTCTTTCTCTCTCTCTCTCTCTCTCTCTCTCTCTCTCTCTCTCTCTCTCTCTCTCTCTCTCTCTCTCTCTCTCTCTCTCTCTCTCTCTCTCTCTCTCTACCACTATGGATATTGACGCTCCTTAACATGCGAGTATTTCCTTCTCATAGCAAGAAATGAGAAGAAGGTTATAAACCTTTACATAACACAAGCTCCGTGCCGTTCGATATTTTTCATTAACTTTAAAAAGTAAGGGCATATTTTCCCCCTCCTCTACCATTTCTATGGAATTAGTTGAAGCAGATATTGCGTTCATTGGATGCAGAAGATATTTTTTTGATCGAGTTAGAAAATATAAATTCGATGAATAAAATAAATAAATTATGTATATGTTTGAAATCCTTGAAGCACTACTCCGTAGAACAGTGCTCACCATAATATTTTTATCCCGTTCACATTGGGGATATCGACGTTAGTTTTGCATATCTTAACGTTTATTTGGCACTAAATAACCTGTATTGTACTGACATGTCATATAATAATATCCATATATACATACCTTTACCAACGTTATGTCGTCACTTTCCCACACTCCTCATGTTACATTGCGTTACCACATGTATGGCATGGTCTTTAGTAATATCTTGTTTAGAGATTGAAACGAATTTCCCCAAATTTACACAATGCTCTAACAGCGGCATGGTGCAATATTTGTAACGGAATTGAATCCATTTATCACGTACGTTTTATCAGACGGGCAAACATTGCATGCGTTAATAATAAACGTCTGTTCTCTGTGAATGACACATGAATTGACAGCAGTAACCAGGGTTGTTACCTTTAGCGAGGTTGTGACGTCAGATGTTTATGACGTTCATCTTGCGCATCGTAACGTAATGTTTATAGTTATTCTCCTCTTTATCGCTCGTTCCAGGAAAGACATTCCTGACATTTTTTCTCTTTTCTTTGTTTTAATTTCCTTATAATGAGGATTAGTGTTTTTTCTATCACTCGCACTTAATTATCTGAGAATTGTACGCCCAATCATTAGTCCATAAAGAGATAGAAATAAAAAAGAAATTCAGCGGAAAGGATTTTAATATACCCTAAACCAAGAAGAAGGACAAAACTAAAAATATCTTTACAATACCAGCACCTAAACGAAGAATAAATACAGCCAGTAATTAATACTAAGCATATTGTTACTACTACTGCAAATACCATTATCATCATTGGCAGCTGCAGTACCACCACTACTACACAATAATAATAATAATAATAATAATAATAATAATAATAATAATAATAATAATAATAATAATAATAATGATCATTATTCTTATTATTTTTATTAATATTGTTTGGAATATAACGAAGATTACCTTTCTTCACAGTAATTGCTATGCGAGAAAGGGACTGCTCCTTTTATGAACATTCGTTATTTTCGTTATGGCACAACACACACGGATGAACTTGAGTATTTATAAAGCTGAACTATGCTCTCTCTCTCTCTCTCTCTCTCTCTCTCTCTCTCTCTCTCTCTCTCTCTCTCTCTCTCTGTAGTCCGATATATCCAGATTTTGTTTTGATTCCGCAACTTACAGCGCAGTAGTTTATTGTTCACTGTTAGATTTATGGTCATGTAATTTAATATGTGTATTCACATTTATTATACCACCTGCACTAGGTTGAATATATTTGTAATGAATTGCTTTTCTCGTTGTTCTGACCATGTTGAGTTGGAGTATGTTTTCTAAATGCCAAACAAGCGTGACGTATTCAACAAAACTTCAGGTTCGAGATAGAATTGAATGGCTCCCAAAATACATCGACCGTAAACATTCAGATCTGGCAATGGTATTGTACAGAAACTCTTACAAATACAGACTTAGTAGTATCTTACATGTAAGAAAGGCGAATTATCATCATGAAGTCTAACGGAATCGAACTAGCCCTGCAGAGCCCAAACGTTATTTATATGTTGCTAGGAGAGCAAAGCTTAATACCAGAAAAGGTTATCCCTTTCACTCATTTGTGACCGCCGAACTATGAGCTTTTTTCAGTATCCATCTGACTTTATAATTCAAATCCATTTTTATACATGTTCTCTGGGATTGCATACGCTAATACATAAATATTCTCTGCAACCGTCTTGACCATGAATTATATGTACTTGACCAATACAGTTTGAACAAAGAAATATGCTGACGCAGACGTCATTGTATTAGTGTTACTGAAAACTAAAATTCGCTAACGTAGAATACTGTTAAAATGTATAATAACTACAAAGGATTTTACCATTCTTACATAGGAACCACACGCTTTATTGAAATCAAACATATTGGACTAACAAAACTGATTTTAATGCATTTGCGTAATAATGATATAGCATCCATGCATCGGTCGACTATCTAATCATGTACTTATTAGAAGAATCCAGTCACACTTCCGGTATCTTGAGATGCCAGTAAGGTGAGTAAATGGTCTCATAATATCTCCAGAGATACTTTTTTCCGTTAGATAAGCTCTAGTCCTAAATCTCAACCCATGTTAATATCTTCAGAGATACTCTTCTCCCTTACATAAGAAGTAGCCCTAAATCTCACATCATGTTAGTATCTCGAGAGATACTCTTCTCCCATACATAACATGTAGTCCTAAATCTCACACTATGTTAGTATCTCGAGAGATACTCTTCTCCCATATATAACATGTAGTCCTAAATCTCACTCCATGTTAGTAACTCGAGAGATACCCTTCTCCCATATATAAGATGTAGTCCTAAATCTCACCCCATGTTAATGCCTCAAGCGATGCTCTTATGTGTTACATAAGATGTAGTTCTAAAGCTCACCCCATGTCAATTATTAACACTGGAAATTCTGCTTTGCTGTCAGACCACCACTAGATTAGAGATTCGTACAAGTGTTTTATTAGGGAA
Source organism: Unio delphinus (assembly GCA_029339505.1). Lineage (NCBI taxonomy): Eukaryota > Metazoa > Mollusca > Bivalvia > Unionida > Unionidae > Unio > Unio delphinus. Next base: position 1,336,257 of record JAQISU010000287.1, on the reverse strand, counting down.
TAACCTTGTGTACCCTTGACCAATACATTAAAATATAGTCAACGTCTTGAATTAATCTTATTTATTTAGATCGTACATAAGCATGCATCTTGTATAGGTTCTTAACCTCATTCTGTCTGTGAGCACATAAGCAGAAATTTTGTTCTTAATTTACGCGCGTAATTCAAAATTGATACACTATCAATTTTACTATCAATTTCAATTTGATAGGCAAAAAAAGTCATAGTTTATCAATGGGTACAATTCTACACATGATATCTTTAATCTCGTATCATGGGCGTGTCTTGGTGATATATAAATATCTCGTCCAACTCAAAAATAGTTTGAAAGAACCCATACTTTAGACCGTTAGAAGATGTCGCACAATTTCGAAGTATATTTATATATGTTCATGCAGATATACGAGTATGTTCATATCAAAGAGATACATCTCATTAGGCATAGAGTGGTAATGGTCATTCAAAATGGCGTTTGTTGTGTTTTGAATCGTGGAATGATAAGAAAATCTTCTCTTGGCTTGTTTGGATCTTCTTTCATGGAATCAGTCAAAAAGATCTCTATATTCGTATGAGTAGCCTCTTCCAAACACGATGGTATTAATCTCTAAGACCATTTTCAGTACCGCAATGCCATATTTAGATGTTAATGGTCTAGTTCAGTATATAAAGATATAAACATGAAAAATATTTATTTCGAGTTCCATGCGCTATAAATATTTAATTTAGTCATGATTTTAAGTCTTTCACCATTTTCAAAACGTCTGTGAAGTCATTCGTTTCAAAATAGTCTGATAAAATCACATAGAATGAACATAAGTTGTTGCATTGAGGTGTGTTTCATGGTAAGTTATAGAGTGGTTTGTTTGAGACAGTATGATAAAAAATAAGTAAAATAAATAAATAATAAAACTCAAGATTAAAATTAAAACCAGAGTGAAATGCAAGAACAAAAACATCTCAAGACTGTAAAGTAATCAAATATTGCAGTATTTTATTTAGAACTAATATCAAGAAGTAAGCTGGAATTAAATACTTTATTAGCGGTTGGCATAAAAATAAATAGAGCTGCAAAAATGACGTCATGTTAAGGAAGGTTTCTCTACTAATCTTTGCTGAAACTCGACTGCATTTTATTTCCGGTGTAGGAGTGCGCTATTTCAAATCGCTAAATTTTGGATGCTTTCCTCCTAAGTTAATCGCTTACCTTTACTAAATTAATGACCAGAGCACACTGATACTATTTCTAAATTATGCAAATTGCCGATATGCCGTCAAATACGTTACACTAATTAAAATAACATCAAATAAATTCTTCTCATAATCAGCCCCATCAGATTAGACAAATCGGACAAAAAATATCATAGAATGAATCTTCGGAGTTTACACAAAAGATGCCAAAACACCTTAATTTAGGCCGATGTTACACATTTGAAAACCCATTGCTACTAAAAATAGAAGAAAAAACTGTTTCAGCTTCTTTTGGGTTGGGTGACGTCACTGGTGACGTTTTCTCGCCACCTCTTTCTTTTTAATTTGTGTATGTGATCATTAGATAAGTCGATGTATTTGTTTCTCATATAACGATTTTACTAATATTATTTGTGTGTGGTCATTGAAAGGGTCAATTGTATGAGAATATTTCTTTTCTTGTAGTAAAACTATTGCATTCTATGTTTGTACGTGTCATCACTTAATACATATATTTCTCTTCAAATATCAATCTTTATTAAATTGATGAACAGTTGTGTGTTTATCGGGTGATCATGCCTTTTCTCTAGATATACATCGACTTCATGTAATAATCGCAAATCGTTATAGGGACATAACTCTGCTTTTTATGGAAATAATTTCGGTACATGATGTCTCCCTTATTTATATAAATCATAGTAACTCGAATTTGCCAGAATTTCAAGTACTAAAGTCGTCATTGTCTTAAGATTCTTCCTCTACTAATCATACTGGCCGTCACGAAAATCATCTGTTAAGCTGTTAAAGGCGTTAAACCCAGAACAGCAACACATACTCCTATGAATGAATGATAAACTAAATATTACACAAGTCACCCGGATATAAAAGTTGGTGAAAAATCAGCCACTGCAGGCAAATATATAAATCGACCGTACAAGACAAATACTCGAAATGTCAGATCCGATATCAAATGTATATCTTCACTACCCTGACGTATTTCCGTAGTTCTCGATGATTGCTGATCATTCCATTTATGGATGTCTTGTTTTATAGCATTGTTAAACTGGAAGGAATGTGCAAATTATGTATATAAAAGTCTAACTATGTCATACTTTTACTCCACCTTATTGCATAATGTGCTTTTTACAAGTAGCTTTGTACGAAGTGACTGTAATGTCTGGAGTTGTTGTATTACAAAGGTGTCATACGAGAAGAGACAGCGAAAACAGAAACCGTCAACATAAATATAAATTGGTTATGGCGGCTGTCAGTTGCTAATGGATGTATATATGATTCAATCTAATGACTGAATATATATATATATATATATATATATATATATATATATATATATATATATATATATATATATATAATCACAATTCATAATAATAATATAAATGTAAAGAAAATCACAAAGTAAGAATTTAACAATTTATGAAGTGGAGAAATTTAAACCGTAGTATTTTAAGGCCTATGTAAACGACACTATATTTCTTATGACTTCCAATAGCAAGTGTTTTCTACAGAGAATGGGATACGAGTTCATCATCTGTATATAAATGCGACATACAATGTGCGCTAGCGATACGCTGGCGAATAGCGTGGCAAAACATGCAGACAGGAACTACATAAGGGAAGGCGCACTGAAAGTTTGACACTCAAAAGTACAGTGAAATCAAATAAATATCCACGATACTACACGATGAAAGTGCAGGAAAATCTGATAACTAGACACGATAACGATACTACACGATGAAGGTGCAGGCAAGTCTGATAACTGGGCACGATACTACACGATGACAGTGCAGGCAAATCTGATAACTAGGCACGATACTATACGATGAAGGTGTAGTCGAATCAGATATCTAGGCACTACACTACACGATGAAAGTGCAGGCAAATAATATTTAATAGACACGATTCCATATGAAAAAGGTGCAATCAAATAAAATACATAAACAAACGTTTGTACTGTAGTAACTGTAGTAACGAAGAGATGTTTTCCTTCACGACTGCGTAACTTAGAGTTTCAATCCTCTTTCAAGACAAACTTGGTATCCTTTTGTGGGCGTGAAATTAACACACTGAACAAACTTAAACGCTTTGATATAGACTACAGTATAGTAAATTGCAGCAACAAACTAAACAACATAATTACCGTTACAACAATAGAAAGCATGAAATCTTTAATTTAAAAAAAAGCGTTAAAAAATAATTAAAGATTAACGACGGCGAACCAATAACACCGAATTTAAGAAAGGCAATGACAGTTGTTTATATGCCTATCATTTTGATATTGTATGCGGATGTAATCTGCCATGTATTAACAGCTTGAAAAAAAAGTATACGCAAAGAGAAACCTCAATTCAAACCGACTTTCTCCAGATTTGTTCCTTCTTTTTCTTTCTTGGGAAACACACCTAAACTCTATTCAAGGGTGGAACAGGGAGAATACACATATCAAAACAAACCATACAATGTATTATACACACACGGGCAGAAGCCTAATCGCAAATCTACTAATTACACGATAGAAAGAAGTCAAAGAGCATTTATATTAATAGACGCATTTGTTTCAAAAGACAGCATTTTTATCCAAATAACAGACAACTAACAAAACACATTTTTTTCATCTAACAAACGTTTGTTTAATTCACAAACGTTTTTTTTTTTCAACTAACAATTTTTAAACTAACAAACATTTTTTTCTGATCACAACAACATTCTCTTTGACACGGTTGACAACGTTGTGAATTAAATTAAGATTTCCACTATTGGAAGTCATTTTGCCATTGAACATACACTACTTTTCCTAGTTAAAGACAACATATAGCCATAATGGTCGCAAAACCATCGATCTACTTTGTCATCGTGTTTAGACGAGTGATGATCAAAATAAGTCACTAAATGTTCTAAAGAATATCCAAGATTGCGTTGAATCAGAAAATAGTCACAATATTGTCCACACACCATAGAATATGTGCCTTGTAATTTCACATTATTGAATCGTGTCTTCTGGGCATTTATTCTCATAAAACCAATGATATCGTCTTCCAAAGGGGGTAATCCATACGAATCAAAATACTCCACACATCCCTCTTGAGGAAAGTGGATAGTTACCCAGTGAGTTCCTGGAAGATGACTGTCGTCGTGTTGATGACATAAGCTAGATTCTTTTGTGGTTTGCGATGAGGTAGTTCATCTTTAGCATACAGGATAGGATTCCAAGAAGCAGTGTACGAACTACGGTTCAAAATGTAATAAAGTTCCCAGGTATCCATTTGTGTGGTCTTGTTTTCTTTATTCACAGGTGATTATAAGTCATCAATTCATCCCAGACTTTTTGCATGAAAAGGTCTATCAAGTAACTGTTTCTTTGCTTCGTCTTCTTACTCTTAGCTAGAGTTTCGATGTGATCAATCTCTCAAGCATTCAATACGAAGTTAGATTACAAATAAGGATCCCTTTAATCAAAATACTGCATTATTCTCACCGTATGCACGTAAGTTCATATCCTTATTAACAAAGTGAATTGAAATTACCCATTGAAATTATTATATTTTGTTTGTGGTATATATAAGCATACACAACATTATTTTTATAATTTTTACATTTTGACATATGCCTTTATTCCATATAAATAACCAAGACTGGATAAAAATAGCCGGATATGTTTCTGTGAAGTACCCTATATATATATATATATATATATATATATATATATATATATATATATATATATATATATATATATATATATATATATATATATATATATATATATATATATATATATAACAGAAATTCGCCATAAACACGAATTTATTGTTATTTACCTTATTACAAATGTTCTGAAAAGTCCTCGTGTCGCCTTATGACGTTTAAACACTTACACTCAACTCCAAATATGGCAGGTCTGCTGGATCGTCTGTGTCTTGATCTGTAACACATACGGTCACTGGAACCTGTTGTAAACGATTAAGGTATATTTGTTAAATGTAAAATTTGCCGCGATAACCCCTCACCATGAACAAAAATAGTGTTACTGTTGTCAGCAGCATTTATGGATAACCACCGTTAATTCTATGAAGGAAAGAAATCGGTATTTTAATTTTTATATATGCAACATATTGGGGTTCGTCGGCTATACTTTGTGTTCACCTATCACCGACGTGGTAATACGGGTAAAAATGATTTCTTATATTTTAGTTGCTTTATATCATACCGGATTCAATTACCTGCATGGCCTGCATGTAAAACGGATTTCCCCTCTGTTATTTACAGCCCCCCCCCCCCCCCCTGTACGCCAGCAAGGATATTTCTAGAATAAATATTATAGAATCTTCTTCGATAAATGTTTGCAATTCGTACTCTGTATGATGTACAGTTACAACATGCAAAGGAAAAAACACAGTCATATGAGATGTAATTGAACACAATAAGCTGGATATCGTCATCACTAGAAGGGAACTGACTTCATTGTATTAAATAATGATAATTTTCTTAACTAAAGAACTGTTTCTTATTTAGTGTGCCTTGTATTGTAAAAGTCATCAATATGCAAAAGTCGCATTGATAAATATTAGCAATGACATGTACCGGAATCTTTATTTTTCCTTGCAGTTTTTTTTTTGCTTCAAGAATTTGTCTAGTACGAATTAATACATGTCTTTACTCGTGCTCCATTATTTCCTATTGAAGATTTGCCACATAAAAGTGAATGTGAAGATTTTGACACACACACACACACACACACACACACACACACACATATATATATATATATATATATATATATATATATATATATATATATATATATATATATATATATATGTTATGAAGGATTTTGTTATGTATGTTGTGATTAGCTTTTCATAACCTTCTTCTCATTTCTTGCTATGAGAAGGAATTACTCGTAAGTTAAGGAGCGTCATTATCCATGGTGAGAGAGAGAGAGAGAGAAGAAGAAAGAATTCAGGCTCTCTTAAAGGAGCGCCGCCGCGATGATAGACAGCTATATCTGAAATGAAAAGTAAAACATCTATTCTCTGCTGACATGGAGAACTTTATTTAAATAATCAACACACATATATATTACTACATTCTAGAAACACTTCTAAAAGCTTTATAATAACAGTTCATGAAATACATATTACATTTTCCTTATTAAGCTTTCCAACTTCATTTATTTGTATAACTTCTGCACCTTAGAATATTATACAATAGTTAATTCTCAATCAATTTCAAGATAGTAAACGCATCAAATGTAATAACAATTAATGCACTTTACTTGTTTTAAAACAGAATATTAAGAATATTGATTTAGAATATATTGCTAGATATTACTCTTTCTTACTTAAGAAATACTTTATTTCGACATTAAATCAAAGTATGAAGTTGGTAGCTAATTCAACCTTTACCATAAAACTTACATAAATATAATTAAATATGAACATAAAACATTCTATTGTAAATAAAAGAATTCAGTAACGATGTTGCAAACATATCAATTTTACCATTAAAATCTCAAACATTAAAGATACCTATTTCTAAAGGTCGTTATGACATATACAGTGTCCTTACCTGAAATGAAAAGTAAAACATCTATTCTCTGCTGACATGGAGAACTAATCTGACCTGATCGCGCATCTGTATTTATAGTGTCAGGGTCAGAGAAGGTCATACCCTCCATGCATCAGTCAGAAAAGATGTCTACTTACTTTCAGGTATAAACCAGTTTCGACCGACAGGAACCAATTATCTTACGTCATAACACTTAGTCTATAGTTTATTTATATTCGTTTCATATCGTCACACCAAATATGGTTAGCTGTTAGTTGGAAGCCATCTTGTTTCTGTATCGTCTAGAGAAATCTTACTTCACCTTCATTAACTGAATTGGACCTACGCCAATTCTAGGTCAAAAACATATTTTTACTGATGGGACCTAGAACTCTAGCTAAGTCGGCAAACGCATGTATTATGTTATACAATCTCACACAACACTGTACATTAGCAAGATTCTGATGTTATGTAGTATAGTTATATACATTGCCTATTTTTCACTTGCTTAACAACCATTTCCATTCTATATAGTTGTATTACAAAAACAAATGAAATTACCTTTAATATCTTTCAGAATATAAACAAATAAAACATTACTTTAATATGATTTAAAGAAAATAGCAACCTTATTAATTTTACTAAAAATCAATCCTAACATATATATATATTGGAACGGCAAAGCTAGGTCCTAATAATATTAGATTGGAGTATTTCACTAAGGATCAGTTGACTTCTTATCAGCTGACTAAGCTGTATTGTACATCTAGTTTGATGGTTGATGGCTGACTGAATTCCCCACAACTGACTGACTGATTGGTGTTTTAAAGTTGCTACCGTTCACTAGGAACATTTGAGCAACTTTTATATCCAGCATATTGCTGGACATTTATTTACCTTTATATATGTGTACAGTAGTACACTTATCAATTTGGGCATTATACCGAATTACTAAAAAGTAACTATCGGTATAACTGGAAGCCCTGGGGTAGGTAGGCAAGAACCATCCACACCTACCCCCATCAACTTCATCGGCAGGCAATCAGGAAGAGGCAAAGGAGATAAGGCTCCGGGAAATAATTCATCGTCGTCCCACACGCAGAGGCAGCCGCACATACAACCGGACCCAAAATTAAAGAAACACGAGGAGCCAAAGTACCACACCCTTATTATTATATTTGCAACCCCATAAGACATGTAAAAGTGGAAGTGCTATACTATGTTGTGTTGTGAATTGTTTTGATGTTATTTATTATATTTTATTATTATTGCAACATTGTGTTGCGGGGGTCTGATAGTCCTGGATTAAGACTACCTTATATATTCTAATAGGGTCATAATGAGTGTGTGCAATGTATGCATGTGTGTCTATGAGGTTGCAATCCCTTTTGATTTATTTCAATTTTAATCCAGTTTTTCTAATGGCTGCCCTATACCAATTATGTGTAAGCCACCTGTGCAATTGTGTCAAGCTATATAAGTTACGAATTTCCTATCACTTATCACTATGCCCCTAAGCAAGTACATAGTGTACTATATAATCGCCACCATCCTACCGGCAAAAATCCCTTCTCGGAGAGGGAAATTCACCCTAAGAAAAAACAAAATACCTACACTAATGTGTCAAAGTGACTATGCAAGTTTGTTCTTGATAGGTTGTTTTAAGTTATAAATTTGGTAGGGTGTGATCCGAAAATGCCATATTTGAGATTGTTGTTTGGTCAGTCAAATGGAATTCTCTATTACCAATCGAATTTGAGAATTCTACATCTATAAGAAAACACGTAACAGAGACAAGGACATAAAGATTTAGAAATAGAGGAGAGAAATGGGTCAACACCAGCTTCCCTGAGAGACTGATTGGATTGTGCACAGAGGTGCACTGGGCTGTACACGTGTGCGTCACCAATCCAGGCTAATCCAAGAAAGCCTGTGTCCCCGCCGTTCCACTGATCCTCCCCTATTCTCAAGAGGTACAAGAGGGTGGGGTATAGTTACATAACAACACAAATACAACAATAATAAACAGACAGGGAAAATGGGTCAACATCAGCTTCCCAGGAGGACTGACTGGATTAGGCACAAAGATGTACCAGACTGTACACATGTGCGTACACCAATCCAAGCGATTTCTGTATAGAAAAGAGCCTGTGTCCCCGCCGTTTCACTAATTCTCCCCTATTCCCAAGGTACAAGAAGTACAATATACATATATATATATATATATATATATATATATATATATATATATATATATATATATATATATATATATATATATATATTTTATAAATTAAAAATAAAAATAAAAATAAAATAAAATAAATAAAATAAAATAAAAATTTAAATAAATTAAAACAAATTAAAATAAATAAAAATAAATTAAAATAAATTAGAAAATAATAATAAATCATATAATAAATTAAAATAAATTAGTATAAAAGAAAGTAACAATGGCAATAAGCCCTAAAAAGGGCTGTTAGAGTTAGGTCATCCACGCTCCCTCAGGGTCAATGACACAGCTACCATATCCAAGTTCATTGTTGTTATAGGAATATTGTCCTCACTTTCCTGATGTAGCCGTTTAGGCATATAGTAAATTTTGAATCTCAGTGCCATTAACTAGAGGTGTTTCCAGACTATAATATATTGTGTTTAGCAGTTAATTTAGTTGAAAGTTTCTAGGCGGTATCCTCTGTCAGGATTATGAATAGGAGGTGCGCGGAATCCATTAAGAATCCCCTAGTTACACCAACCCCTATGCACTCTCCCTACAGATATACTGGCCACTTTACCTGATTTTCTATTCATTTGTAAAGTTATCAGTATTTTAAGAGGAGATTAATGTATTTTATAGATATTGAAGCGGTATTTTCTGTTAGGTTCATGAATAAGAGTGTGGAGTGTGTGTAAAACCGCAGGTGCGCGGAATCCATTATGAATTCCCTAGTTACACGAACCCCTATTCATTCCCCTCCTTACAGATATACTGGCTATTTGATTTATTTGCTATTTATTTAAATGATTTATACATTTGTAAGAGCGGACTAGTTATTTTTAGAGTGGTTGAGGCGGTATTTTCTGTTGGGTTCATGATTAAAAGTGTGTGTAAAATCGCAGGTGCGCGGAATCCACTATGAATTCCCTAGTTACACCAACCCCTATCAACTTAGCCCACAAATCCAACGAAACCCACAACGCCCACAAAACCCACAACCAACAGAGCCCACAAAACCCACAGTTCTATAAAACCCATATTTTTGTTGGAATATGCAAACCAGCATGAGCAATTGTTGCATACGTATATTTAGTCAAATTGTACAATGATCATTTATTGAATTAACAGTTTGATATTTTAAACATTGCTACATTACGAATGTATAGCACCCAATAAGAAAGAAAGAAGAAGAAAACTAGTTTTGTATTTCGCGGCACATACAGTGTTATGCGGTCGCTCATAACAATTATTCGGAAACTGTTATGCACTCTAACAATATTACCGAGGCAGATCGCATGACTGGGCAGTCAGCATGTGTATTTACCAGATAATTATAGAAGAGAAAAATCCAAACTTGAATGCTATGATGTTTACAAATGAAACATCAGGGACTATAAACATAATGAGCAGGTACCGTACAGTCCTATCGGGTTAACTAAAAATAGTCATTAATCAAAATATCAAAGATAGAACCTGCCGGCATGGTACTCCCTATTTTCGTTAACTCAAAACACGTAGACTATATCAGCTAGCTATTAATAGATGAATTAGCTAAAACAGAGGATCCTAGAAAATATTAATGTCAACTCAGTTGAGCAATTCGCTGGTAGTACTCTAATGTTAACAACAACCACAAAAAAAAAAAATCGAGACCGAATTGGACGGCTTGTAGACATATTATATAAATCTTAGACAAACACAGGTAGAGGAAGTGTGAAAAGTATATGGTGATCGCTTATGCTTTTGTAATATCGGTACTAGAATTTGCTTAATTGGCGAAATGCTGCTGATTGCTATCTGTGCTTTATTTCTCTAGGTATTAATCATTACTAACCAGTGCTTCAGTTTTGACAGCTCAGTGGTTTAGCAATCCAGGTAAAAATGTAATTGACCTGGACGTGAATAGATATGGGTATTGTAGAAAAGCTGTCTTTCTTCTTCTTCTGCTTCCTATTATAATTATTATTATTATTAATCGATCTTGTAGACGGTCCTTTCTAAACCGAGCTATTCCATACTGGTCCTTTCTGACCCGGGCCGTTTTTGTCCAGGTCCTTTCTGACCCAGGCCATTTCTGTCCAGGTCCTTTCTGACCCGTTACTGGCATTTTTGGAATAGGCATTTTTGATCCATGCCTTTTTGGTACCGGTATGTTTTGACCCGTTACCATAGAAATGGGTCAAATTGACTAATACAGCTCTGGCATTTCATAACTTATGTCTAATGAATTTTATATGTAAGTGTTTTTGACCTCAGTGGTGAAAAAAATAAATGTTAATTTTCTGAATTGGATTAATGACACGGTCATCTGAGAGTTATGTGTTAGTACGTCACTGTCTTTTGAATGCATTTGTGTAGTTTTCCAGTCTCCTTGCGATTCTGAACTTTCTGAAGCAATTAAAGACGCATGAGAAAAGTCAAATCAAGTGAAGGGTTGTGGTCGTCGTTGTATTGCACTCCTTGTGTTCATTTATATAACCAATAATTTAATGTTTTCAGAGATTTTGCCATATTTTTATTGATACAACATCAGACACCTGTGGTAACAAGCAGCACAGGAACGATGAATTAAACAGAGTTGGGAATGTTGAGTGGCAAGCTACTTTCACCGTTTTTTTAAAAGTATTTTTTGATTTTTTAAAAAATTCTTTTATTTCTATAAGTTTGATTACAAGAGATGAAAATGAGAAGTTTGAACAATTATTTGCTTTCCACACCCCAACCATTTGACCCACAATGTAAACAAATCGTGTACAATCCTATCTCCACCACCCACGCCCACTAGATCTTGTTACAATGAATTACAGCCCAAACTGTAACATCATAACATACCCAGCCCATTATTCATTGACCGATACTCTTTATTTCATATGTATTGAACCCATGTACACAGACCAGATTTTTAGTATAAAAAAATCAATACATACATTGATACCTACGCATGTTAAAAACTCTTTAATTTGATAGTAATATATGGATTACCACAATTTATTGTACTGTCTCATTTTTTTATGTTTACTAGAGAGAAAGTTAATATTACAGTAGCACAGTAATCTTTGGACTTGAACATTTCTTAGAGTAGCTTTGTTGTCATACTTTAATGGTAACAATTCTATGCTCAAGCTAAATACAATTGCAGCTCTGTTCCCAATTCTTCTCTGCCCTACAAGATCTTCTAAGCAACAAAATTCTTTATTGATACAACTTTTTTAGAACAAAAAATATTTGCATACATGTTATCTTCTAACATGCTACATTTCATCATTAGGATCAAATAATCTTAATCTTATTGGTATTTTAGAAAGTCCCCCTTTTCCCCTAAAGTGATGCTCTTCGTTTTGTGATATTACCTTGATAATTGTAAATCGTGCTTCATCGCTATGGTGGCCTAGTGGTTAAAGCATCCGTTTTGGAAGCGGGAGGTCGTGGGTTGGAGCCCTGGCAGAGTCATACCAAAGACTTACAAATTTGGTACTAACAGCTACCTCGCTTGGCGTTCAGCAGTAAGAGGTTAGTGTTAGGACTGGTCGGCCTGGTGTCAGGATAATGTGACTGGGTGGGACATCATTCTACATGTCTGCGGCATTATATCCCAGTGCTAGACATCACTATAAACTGCCACACTGCAGTCATCGTAGCAATATGATTGAAAAAGTGTTAAAGCTATGTTTTAAAAAAAATCCAAAATATATAATTCCCATGTCATCTTCCAGTAGACTTTTTAGCATTTTGCAAATATCATGAGCTCCTTCTGAAGCACTCCTCCAATTTTACCAACAGAAAAAAGAAACATTTTCTTCCATCTGTTTCCACTTAAAAATTGTGAATTGTGTCACAGTCAGTTAAAAGTATTTTTTTCTTACACTTCTTTCCTTAAGCATTTTATTTTAGAAGCAATATTTAAAACCCTTTTTTAGGTTGAAAATTAGTGTAATTTTATTTTGTAGCATATAGGTAAATATATTTTCACTTTTTGGTGTTAATGTAACAACTGTCATCCAGTGGAGACGCAGTTAGAGTCCATGGGCTGTAAACATGAGGAATTGCCGTGTAAACTGGAATCGTTTTCTGGCTGCATTACTCAGCATGAAAGGTTTCTGGGAAATTGTCTCAACCCAGATGTTTTAAAAGTGTCCTTATATGAATTTGTACAGGCCAATGGACCCATTGGTGATGAGGAGCAAATACAGTTAATTAATTGTTTCAGAAATCAACTGTATAGTTGAAATCACATGTTATATCACAGCAAATTTATTTATACATGTATGTATAAAATACAGAATAGAACAAAAAATAATAAAAAAGTTTTGATATATTTCATTTATTCAACCATCCAATAAGAACTCTCGTTATAATGAGGAATTACACAGCAGACAGTTTATTTATTTCTTTTTTGTGTGGCAGAGTGTATAGACATGCTGCCTATCGACGCCTTGCTTGCTGGATAAGGCACAGACTTTCCCAATAAAACAGGAGGGTATTACCAGCATGTACTGTGAATGCCATCAGAACCAGGTTTCCTTTGTAGAACTACAAAGAGCATGCCATAGACTTCTGCCTGCAAAATCTTGATCTGTGTATGGTGATGGCGTCTTCTTTGAGAGCTTTATTGGCTGTACTGGTGAGAAGTGGTGCTGACTGGAGATGCCTTGAAGATTCCTATAATGCTTCTTTGGTGAGAATTGTATTTATGACGAATAATGATTAATTTGTCCAACAGAGTAGCAACACAATCTGATTAAAAGAATATAACTTATAAATATTCATTCTTAAAGAAGACAATTTTAGATTTCTAAAACATTTTTAAGATATGATAAAATAAATATACTGTATAAGATATGATAAAATAAATATACTGTATAAGATATGATAAAATAAATATACTGTATAAGATATGATAAAATATGTATAAGATATGATAAAATAAATATACTGTATAAGATATGATAAAATAAATATACTGTATAAGATATGATAAAATAAATATACTGTATAAGATATGATAAAATAAATATACTGTATAACAAGGCCATGAAAGTGTTTATTCATAAAAGTTCTAGATATTAGGCAAATTAATTTTTTCATAAATTTAGTAATATTTGTGGTGAGAAGCATTGGTTATTGTGTACAATAGTTGCATGATTATAAATTATTGATCCAGCAGCTATAAGTAAACTTTGAACTGTGAAATTCAACTACGTACTAACCATGAAGTACATAAAGATTGTATTTTAGCACTAACCATAGGAACAATCTTCCTTCACTAACTTAAGTATATAGCGACCAGTCATGTATTTGGGGTATGACCAATTAAACCTCAACTGTCCATCTTTGTTCACAGCCTGAACTCTGTCTGCATTGCAGCATGTGTGTAGAGCTGCCAAGTATAGCCTACAAGAATAAGAAATGATTTAGTTTTTTTAAATGCAGTTTATATATCTATATATTTAAATAAAGTTTCATTCAAGATTTAGTTATTTTAACTTTTTATCATTTTGTAATACTGAATTTAACACTATCACAGCAGAATGAGAGGAAAACATTTTTATTTGAATTTTCAATAGCATTATTGTAATGTATCTTCCACATGAATTGCTGAGCACAAGACAGAGTGATTGGTAATTTCTTGCCTTTGTTTCATTCCTGGATAGGAGAATCTCTCTAATTTTGCGGTAAACTGACAGACAACCATGTGTTGTGCCTCAGGTTGGTGTCAGAAAGGTTGGACAGCACTGGTGTACTGGTTTTAATCCTGCCATCAATTAACTTTGTGTGTGTGGAGACATTTTAATTATATTGCCTCTGTACTAAATAAAGTCGATGTTTTACTATACCATAAAATTCCTAACCAAATCAGACTGATACATTTCTTATTTATCACAATTTCTTCTTTTTTGTTTTTGATGCCAAAAAGCAAAAATGTCATCATTTTGAAATTAAAGATGCTGAAAAACTATATGATATTTGCCAACATATTTGTGGTTTTAAAAGACAAAAAGAAATCTTTTGATTTTTCTCATTGAATTTTGCATTTTCCCCAATTTCACTTGTATTGGAAAATGTTTAATACATATATGGTTGATATCCTGTATTTTGAATGGTATACTTGGTTAAGATTATTCCGTCTTACAAAATGTCTTCTCATAAAAGATATTAAAATCCTTATATTCCATCATTTAAATGTGACTAATTATGAATTTGCAGTTTTCTCTAAGAGATACATTGTATTTTGTTTATGGCATATTATCAGCCATGAATCTACCGGTAGGTCACAAGCAGGAGTACATGCGCTGCATCTCTATTTACAGTCTATATGGTATGTTATCATTTTTTCACATATATTTTGTACAGTATGTATTATATGTTATCATTTTTTGCACATATGTTTTATACAGTCTGTATGGTAGGGTTATAATGTTTACACAACCCTATGTTTCAGTTTGTATGGTATGTTATTATATTTGTACAACCTCATTGTACAACATGTATGGTATAAGTTTTTGCATAGCCACCCACATATGTTATTATTATTATTATTATTATTATTATTATTATTATTATTATTATAGCCGCATTGTACAGTCTGTATGGTACCATAAATACACTTATAAAGCATGTAAACAATAAAGATCCTGATCTGCCATTGCATAATGCATATGCAGATCAGGTGGGTCTTTTTTATTGATTACTCCTAACAACCTGGACAGACTCAGATCTGCCAAGGCATTATGGGACAGACTCAGATCTGCCAAGTCATTATGGGACAGACTCAGATCTGCCAAGGCATTATGGGATAGCAGATCTGCCAAGGCATTATGGGACAGACTCAGATATGCCAAGGCATTATGGGACAGACTCAGATCTGCCAAGGTATTATGGGACATACTCAGATCTGCCAAGGCATTATCGGACAGCAGATATGGGTCTTTGTAGTTTGTTAGGAGTAGTAGATAGATAGCAAGGCATTATGGGACAGCAGATCTGGGTCTCTGTTGTTTACAGTTGGATTTGTTTTATAAGGAAGTAAATAGGGGATATTGCAATTTTTCCACAAGCTTGTGTACAGTTTATATAATCTTTGCACAGTCCTATGTACATTCTGTGTTAGAACTTTTAGAGAGTCCTGTGTACATTCTGTGTTAGAACTTTTGCAGAGTCCTGTGTACATTGTGTGTTATGTTAGGACTTTTGCAGAGTCATATGTACAGTCTTTATGGGTTGCTATGTTTTCACAGCCATATGTACTGTTTGTTTTGTGTTTTGCTCCACATACAGTTTGTATCATATGTTATATATTTTGCACAGCCCTATGTACTGTCTGTATTGTATGTTATAGTTTGCTTATCTCTATATACCGGTACAGTTTGTATTGTATGCTATACATTTTGTACAGCTTGATGTACAGTCTGTATGGTATGTTATAATATTTGCACAGCCTTGTGTACAGTCTGTATGGTGTATTATAATGTTTGCATAACACAGTGTACTGTCTGTATTGTATGTTATAATGTTTGCACAGCTCTATATACAGTATGTTATTTATTATGTTACACATTTTGCACAGTTCTTCCATAAAGTTTCCATAATTGCCAGTAAAACTTGCATACAAGTATCAAATCTGAATCAGTGTATAATTCTGAATATATAAAGCATTATCTTTACTTATTTAATCGATTTTCCTGTCCTTAGTCAGAAAACTAATTTAGCAGGTAGTTTTTACCTGTCCTTATTTTATTGTCATGAATATAATATACATTATTTGGACTGAGACTAGATGTAACATAGCAATTTGTCTTTGAGAACCAAGGTGGTTTAATGGTTAGTTTGCCAAATTAGCAAACACAAGAGAGCAGGGTTCAATCCTGCTCTGACAAAAAGGCAAGGCATTTTATTCCAAATCCCTTGCCAGGATATAACCCTTGTTTCTTTATATGCTAGCAAACAGCAATCATTTAATCATGCAGTGTGTTAAAGTTGTGCAATTAAAAAAAAAATAATTAATTAAGCTATCGGGTTATATGGTCATTAATCAATGATCAATTAATAAAGCTGTGTGTTCTTTGTGCCATTAACCATCCATCAGTTAATCAAGCTGTCTTATTATGCCCGATATGGAATTCAAATCTTGTTCATTGTGAATTCCTGAATCTCACAGAATAACATATGTTTATTGCTGTAGGCTGGTCATTGCGTATCTTGATACACCCATTGCATAAATTTCATATCTAATTCTTAAGCTACATTCTGTTAAGAATTACTTCATATATTTCAGGTCAATGTTATTTAGTCATTGTGAATGCCCTGAAGAAGGAACAAGGAATGTGGTATCCAAATGTCTAAGGAAGCTGACTCTGATTGACCCACCTACTCTGCTGCCCAATCTCAAACAACATCTAGGCTCCCCATCCCCTTATACTAGAAGCACAGTGGTGACAGCTATCAAATTCACAATCAATGATCAGGTAGATGAGTATGTCTTTAGAACTCTTTGGTATGGTCTTTGAATCATTCAAAAAAAGCAGGCAAGATGGGTCACTTCCATTATGTTTTGCCAGCTAGATTTTGTTTTCCTTTGTAAAATTTTGTTTAATTTTTTTCAAAATGCACTTAAAGCTGTAAACAAATTGTTGGTTAGCCATGTATTTTTCTAATTTATTAGGTACCTCACAGAGGGATAAAAGTCCCATTTTATTGACTTGTTGGAAAACTCATTCATTAATGTGCAGGTAAGATAAATAGTTTTTTCCATTTTAGGTAACAATCATTTGCATTGTTTGTCATGAAACAAAACACATTGGTATGAAGAGTTTAGGTCATGAGAGACATATCTGAATGGTTATACAAATTTGATGCTATATTTGAATGTTGTCAATTTAGGGCCCTGTATTCTGAAGCAGTTGCTATCTCGATCTGTCCATGTATGGCTGCTTCACGATGCATTCACACTTGTACCCACCAAAACTTTGCATAAATTGCACATAATTGGATGTCATTAGGTAGGTAAATTGCTGATGACAAATGTGCCTTTTTACGGTTGTGTCTTTTAATGGTTTGTCTTTCCAGATTCAATATTGATAGAGCTTGGTCCCATTTTCTCAGTTTTCAGTATTGATAGAGTTTGTGCCCATTTTCTCAGTTTTCAGTATTGATAGAGTTTGTGCCCATTTTCTCAATTTTCAATATTGATAGAGTTTGTGCCCATTTTTCTCAGTTTTCAGTATTGATAGAGTTTGTGCCCATTTTCTCAGTTTTCAGTATTGATAGAGTTTGTGCCCATTTTCTCAATTTTCAATATTGATAGAGTTTGTGCCCATTTTCCTCACTTTTCAGTATTTTACTACACTTGAACCTTGAAAACCAGCATAGCTCCAGAACCATTCAGCGTATTATAATTCAGTTTAGTGTGAACAGTCTCTGTAACTTTAATGTGCCTTTATAGTTTAGCCCAGTTTGCTGCATTTATAGCTGGATGACTTAGTAATCTGGTAGGACTTTTTGTATTTATATGAATAAGCCGAGTTAGATTTTCGACATTACATAAAAAAAAATAATCTTTAGCCTGTTTTTGAACTTGTTCGATGTTCAGTGTCAACCCATTGAAATGATGTAGTGAATACCAGTAGACGGATTAAATATAATCTTATATGTTTATATTTATATGTAGATGACTTTAGTATTTCAGGCCTTTACAACAGTATTCTCTTATTTATTGTTTGTATTCCATGACTTCAAATATTTGTTCTCAGTACAGTCAGTTAACATCATTGTAGCAATTGCATCATTGGGCATTACATGTTTCTTCTTTCTTCAGCCTCAGGGTATATATTCCCTGTTAAGAAGTTGCATAGGAGATTTCTTGAAAACATTAGAAGATCCAGATGACAAAGTACAATGTGTTGCCCTGGTTACATTCAACTCAGCAAGTCACAACAAACCATCACTGATACGAGATTTACTGGACACCGTTCTTCCTCACCTTTAGAATGAAACCAAAGTCAGGGTAAGTAGATGTCTTCATCACACTGTAGAAATTAAGATTATGATATGCTAGTGAACAATTTAGGTTCTATACTTGTTTTATTAATTTTATTTGTTAACCTGTTATAAGTTACTTCCCCTTATTTGAATGCAACCTTATGTAATGTGTTATACATGACAAATACCAAATTTTGCCAAAATTGCATAAAGATACGTAGATATTAAAATTAAATAAAATATTTAAAAAAAGATGAGCAGATCAGTATATTATAGAAAGGTAAGAAGTCATAGTCTTTTCATTTCTCCTTTTTGTCTTACCGTTGTTCTTCATAAGTTAATGACCACTCCAGTGGCCTGGTGGTTAGAATATATGCCTCAGATGCAGAATGTCATGAGTTCAATCCCCGACCGAGCCATACCAAAGACCTATAAAAATAGTACTAACAGCTGCCTAGCTTGGTGCTCAGCATTAAGTAGTTTGTGTTAGGATAGGTTGGCCGGGTGTCAGGATAATGTGACTGTGTGGGAAATCATGCTGCATGTCTGCAATATGATTCCCCAGTGCTATGCATCACTTTAAACTGCCTCACTGCAGACATCGTACCGATATGACTAAATATTCGTTAAAGGTATGTTAAAAATCCAAATCACACTCACACACACAAGTTAACAGAGATATTGGCATTGAAGATGGTATCAGACTTAATACTTGTCAGCAGGTTAGATAAATTCACTTAAATTGATTCCAATATACCTTGCAAATAAAATATGGAATTAAAACATTTTAAACATACATCAGTTGCAAAGATATTTGTTTCACCTTGAATAATTATTCTTATTTCAGAAAAAAACTGATACGAAAAGTTGAGATGCGCCCATTTAGGCACACTTTAGATCAGCGGTTCTCAACCTTTCTAGTGCCGCGACCCTTTTAATGCAATTCCAAATGTTGTGGCGACTCAACCGTAAAATTATTTTCGTTCATAACTGTAAAAATGTATATTTCCGATGGTCGTAAGCGACCCCTGGCAAATCGTTGTTCGACCCCTGACGGGGTCGCGACCCACAGGTTGAGAACCGCTGCTTTAGATGATGGTCTCGATATCAGATAAGTTGGTACAATTTTAGCTATTAAACGTTTGGTTTCATATTTTTTTATATCTGCATTTGAAATTCTCTATATTTACAAATAAATCTCTTGAGGTATATCTTGCTGTTTATATATTAACCAATTTATCTCTCTCAGTCAAGTTTTATGTATATTAGATTGCATCTGCTTATTGTGTCAATCATATATATCTGTTTATCTATCTTTCTACTTGTAACACCTATCCATTTATTGTTGAACCTATATATAAATATTTTTCGCATTTACTTTAGAGTGACATTCTTCAGTGAATACATCTCTCTATCTCTCCTTGTACTGTTTTATTAAGCATACATATGTCATACTCTAGGCGTGTAAGCTCCTGCTGTGTTGACCTTTGTTCAAATCCCAATCTTTGTCTCACTATTGTTGGCTTTCATGGTTTGAACAGCAGAATGATGCTCTTTCCATAGATTAAAATTGTTTCGACACATACACTTAATTCTCATTGCCTCTGAATCCAAAGGTGTTACTAAAGGCATAGGAATTTGAGTACATGTACCACATTCTGAATGCTCATCTTGGGGTGAATACTAAATTACAAATAAATAATTTTCATAAATCTTACAGTCAAGGCCACAAGGAAATAGTGAAATTTCCTAAAATGCAGAAGCAATTATGACAAGTATTTCTTCTTAATCCAGACCTGCTAACACTGCATGCTGCATCATCACAGAAGAGAGGGTATAAAAAAAGCAAAGACCTCTCAGGCCTTTTGTGTAATTTTGATTTCAGTTGTGAGAGATGTTGGCTGTGTGACCAAACTGGAATTTCATGCATGCTAATCTTACTGAATAAGGCACATTTCAAACTGATCTCGCGAGCTTCATTGGTTCAGCTCTCATATTTTAATCTGCTTCTTATTCATACTGGCGTCAACACCATGATACATACTTTTTCATTTGATCTGAATAACACCATGATACATACTTTATCGTTTGATCTGAATAACACCATGATACATACTTTATCATTTAATCTGAATAACACCATGATACATACTTTATTATTTGATCTGAATAACACCATGATACATACTTTATCATTTGATCTGAATAACACCATGATACATACTTTTTCATTTGATCTGAATAACACAATGATACATACTTTATCATTTAATCTGAATAACACCATGATACATACTTTATCATTTAATCTGAATAACACCATGATACATAGTTTATCATTTAATCTGAATAGCACCATGATACATACTTTATCATTTGATCTGAATAACACCATGATACAAACTTTATCATTTGATCTGAATAATAGTTCCACCTAAATGGATCTCTGTCACTTCTGATAGCCCCTGCTTTAATTACCAATATATGGTCTACATTCATGGGATGTCAAGTCTTTTGTAGTGTAACATACTTTTTGTAAGGCCCCTTCAACTCGAACTTGTCCACAGGACTTAGTGCGAGGTTTTAAGTCATAGAAGAATTGAGCTGGTTCAGAGGGGGAGAATCTGATCTATTCCATTCTCTTAAAGAGAGAATAGAAGATATCTCAGCATGAGTTATCCTGTAATCTTACATAAGCTACATAATCAATTCTGAATATGGAGAATTGGCATGATGATTTCCACTGGATTTAGTGTATGGAAAATTTTCCATTTTTTCTATAACCACATCCAGCCAGGTTCTTGATTTAGAATGCCACATATATTTTTAAAGACTGGTAGTGTTCTCTATGGGGTGTAACTCCTTACACTTCATATCTATTTTTTTAAGGTATTATGATTTTGGTAATGTTGTTTAAAGAATGACTCAGTTTGTATTTAGCAAATATGATCCTCGAGAAACAATTATAGATTATTATATGGATAGTTACATCAATGTACAAGAACATGGGGGCGCCGAGTAGCCGATTGGTCTAAAGCGCGCTCTGTTATGGATCACTGCCATTTCATCTATGTCTTCAAGTGTTTGAGTCTCAGATTTGGCCAATATGGATATGTGAGAAAGCTTGCCAGGAGCATCTCGTGGGTTGGTGGTTCTTTCCGGAGGTTTAACTGGGTTCTTCCTCCACCATTAATACTGGCTGCCGTTTATAGCATATCGTGTGGTGAAAAATGGTGTTAAACATGAGAACATCAACTACAACAATAGCATGTATTCCACTCCAGTATTAAGTTAGGTACACAGGAGTTGACACTAATCACTTATCATTGGGAGCTGACCCTGTCTGATTGCCACATATATATACATCAAACCCAAAGCAAGTCATCATATTCTCAGTTGTCATACAGTCCTACCCATTTATATCGACATCTTCAGGCCTGAGGAAATATTGTTGACATAGATGTAGAGATAAGTGTTGTTGTTGTCTGAACAAAGATACATATGTTACAGTTTCTAGAAAAGCTTATGCCAATAGTTGGCAAATCTATGCACTTTCATACTTTACGCACTTTCATACTTTACGAGTGTTGTGTGAAAAGTCAATCACATACTTTATTGAATTCTTGCCCATTTTTAAACAAGTTTTTATTCTCATATATTTTTATCATTGACCTAGAGATCCACGTACGTCAGATCACTGCAGTTTCTAACTCATCCTCCATGAATTCAAGCTTTGGGCAAGGCCATTTCTAGCTTTTGTGAAACTTTGCTAGTTGCTTCTGGTTGGTCATTGTTTGTCACCAGAGTTTTCTAGATTTCCTCCTCTTCGACTTGTACTGGCAGCCATGTAAAGCATATTGTGTTCTAAATATTCTATCTTTATATGAGAGGCCCCAAGCGGTCTAAAGTGCTTTCATTTATGGATCACTGCTGTCTCACCTCTGTCTGCGTGGGTTCGAGTCTAAGATTCGGCTAATGTAGTTATGTGAGAAAGCTTGCCAGTAGCTTCTCGTGGGTTGGTGATTCTTTCCGGGGGTTTTCCCGGGTTCTTCCTCCACCAATAATACTGGACACCATATATAGCCTATATTGTGCTCAAAAATGGCGTTAAACAATAAAGCAAACAAACAAACAAAACAAATCTATCTTTATAAGAAAGATGTCTTATCTGTTGACCTAGGTATGAAGAATCTTAATTCATGATACTTTTAATATCAAACTCATAAAATAATTTATGCTTCAGGCTGTGTGTTTATTGCATTGATCAACAAGTTTCATAAATTTCATATCAAATCAATGCAGCATCAACAACTTTTCATCTTTCTGTAACACTGACATGACCTTCTTAAGTTCTTACATGCTTTGAAAACGTTTATTATACTTTGAAGTTATGGCACTTCAAGTCTTTTTTTCGCCCCCCCTCCTCCAAAGAAGACAGTGATAACTAGTGCTGCATCAAAAACTATTTTTCTAGATTCCTAAACATGGATAAAGAATTACATTTTTCTCATGCTTTAAAATTTTTATGAATCTTATTTCGTAGTTAAAGCTGACATGTCATTCTCAAAAGTTGAAGGCTTTTGTGATGTAAATGCCTTGTACTCATGAAAAGTGTACAAAAGTTGGTGTAACAGTGAAGGGGTGACACAATATTATTATCTGAGTCATAAATATGCAGTCAAATTTTTTCTGTGACAAGAAATATAAAACCTTGTAGACAAACAAAAGATGCTTTATTACAATAATAATAAATATTTAAAGAAAATTACTAAATTGGTTATTGAAAGGATGGAGCCTGTGTTCCCCTGCAAGAAAATACCATTGAGGCAGTCATTGTATCTTTGAGGGTGAGTTGAATGTACACTGTCCATTTTAATGGTGAAAAGAACAGTATGAAGTTATTGAAGCTTGTGTATTGGCAATACTCTTTGTGTGTTTGTGTCTTTTGTGTATTGCTATTAATACACCACAAGATGAAACCATTTTCCATGCTTTTTAAAAGCAAATGTTAAGGTATATGATTTATCATATAAAAATATTGTTTTATTGATGTGTGACCAGTTTACACATTATGTCAAATTGTATGCATATATGTTGTATTGATGTGTGACTATCCTACACATTATGTTAAAATGTATGGATATATGTTGTATTGATGTGTGACTATCCTACACATTATGTCAAAGTGTATGGATATATGTTGTATTGATGTGTGACTATCCTACACATTATGTCAAAGTGTATGGATATATGTTGTATTGATGTGTGACTATCATACACGTTATGTCAAAGTGTATGGATATATGTTGTATTGATGTGTGACCATTCTACATGTCATGTCAAAGTGTATGGATATATGTTGTATTGATGCGTGACCATCCTACATGTTATGTCAAAGTGTATGGATATATGTTGTATTGATGTGTGACCATCCTACACGTTATTTCAAAGTGTATGGATATATGTTTATGACACAGTTATAGGGCTTGTAAAGATATGATATAATACAGTATTATCTACCGATTGGGGGAGGTGGCAAAGTTTGAAAATTAAAAGATCTTTATATTCAGGCAAAATATAGAGACAGATTATGATACTTGAATAAATTTGGGTTTAATATTTTCATGCGTGAGAAATCAGTGAATTGAGTATCTATTTAAGGAATGTTAAACTATTCATATCCAAGAATATGAGTTTTCGTATGGATACTCACCTCATATCCAAGAATATGAGTTTTCATATGGGTACTCACCTCATATCCAAGAATATGAATTTTCATATGGGCATTCACCTCATATCCAAGAATATGAATTTTCATATAGGTACTCACCAATAGATGCCGTTTAGAATTTTCAATGATGTTAGCATGATGTCTGAATTCAAAGTACCCTGACATATATTTTTGTAAAAGTACCTTCCTCAGGTACCATATATTTTTACATGGAACAGATCTAACTGCTTTTAGTGGGATTGTTAGACAATTTGTCTTTATTGCTGGTGAAAGTTATTAGTGTTGTTTCGATTATCGATTATAATTGATCATCAGTTGGTTGAGCAGATAATTGATAGTGAACTCCATAATTGATTGTGTGTAAAGGGAGACTACTTTCTAGGTGTATGCAAAGCACAAAGGTTAGTAAAACTCCCAGCCACTAAAGTTGACCTGAAATTTATTAATTCCCTTGACAACTACAAATATGAAACCTTATGATTCATAATTAGGAACATATAGTCATTATTACATGGTCAAGTTGTTAAATTGTTGAGTTAATACATTTAAACACATTTTGTTGATTTTTTCAGTGCAATTGCAACATCTTTTGTAGTATTTACAAACAATGACAAACAAGAAAAACAAGTCCTTCTATACTTTAATTAATAGACCCATCACATGTGAACGAAAAAAATTCGGGGGATTGTAGCAGTATTTCAGTTACATATGACTGATCAGCCATAAAAAGTTGTGTTCATTTAACAAAGTTGTAGATCAAAAGTAACACATAATGTAATATTATTGTCAGATTAAAGTATATATGTCATTAAAAGAGATTACTTCTGTACATTTATAAACATATTGAACTCTTGATCAAAGATATAACTGTTTAACAAAATTAAAATTTGCTCTAATCTAAGTAACCAATTGTAATCGATGATCAGTTGGTTAAGGGGAACCGATTATCGATTATGAATTTCTGACCAATTCCCATCACTAAAAGTTATTATAATACCAACATATTGAGTTAAGTAGGTTTATATAAAAGCATGTGTTATTATCATACCAACATATTGAGTTTAGTAACTTCATATAAAAGCATGTGTTATTATCATGCCAACATATTGAGTTAAGTAGGTTTATATAAAAGCATGTGTTATTATCATACCAACATATTGAGTTTAGTAACTTCATATAAAAGCATGTGTTATTATCATACCAACATATTGAGTTAAGTAGGTTAATATAAAAGCATGTGTTATTATCATACTAACATATTGAGTTAAGTAGGTTAATATAAAAGCATGTGTTATTATCATACTAACATATTGAGTTAAGTAGGCTCGTATAAAAGCATGTGTTATTATCATACCAACATATTGAGCTAAGTAGGCTCGTATAAAAGCATGTTATTATCATACCAACATATTGAGTTAAGTAGGTTAATATAAAAGCATGTGTTATTATCATACCAACATATTGAGTTAAGTAGGTTAATATAAAAGCATGTGTTATTATCATACCAACATATTGAGCTAAGTAGGCTCGTATAAAAGCATGTTATTATCATACCAACATATTGAGTTAAGTAGGTTAATATAAAAGCATGTGTTATTATCATACTAACATATTGAGTTAAGTAGGTTAATATAAAAGCATGTGTTATTATCATACCAACATATTGAGTTTAGTAACTTCATATAAAAGCATGTGTTATTATCATACCAACATATTGAGTTAAGTAGGTTAATATAAAAGCATGTGTTATTATCATACCAACATATTGAGTTAATTAGGTTAATATAAAAGCATGTGTTATTATCATACCAACATATTGAGTTTAGTAACTTCATATAAAAGCATGTATTATTATCATACCAACATATTGAGTTTAGTAACTTCATATAAAAGCATGTGTTATTATCATACCAACATATTGAGTTAAGTAGGTTAATATAAAAGCATGTGTTATTATCATACCAACATATTGAGTTTAGTAACTTCATATAAAAGCATGTGTTATTATCATACCAACATATTGAGTTAAGTAGGTTTATATCAAAACATGTGTTATTATCATACCAACATATTGAGTTAAGTAGGTTTACATAAAAGCATGTGTTATTATCATACTAACATATTGAGTTAAGTAGGTTCATATAAAAGCATGTGTTATTATCATACCAACATATTGAGTTAAGTAGGTTAATATAAAAGCATGTGTTATTATCATACCAACATATTGAGTTAAGTAGGCTCGTATAAATGCATGTGTTATTATCATACCAACATACTGAGTTAAGTAGGTTAATATAAAAGCATGTGTTATTATCATACCAACATATTGAGTTAAGTAGGTTAATATAAAAGCATGTGTTATTATCATACCAACATATTGAGTTAAGTAGGCTCGTATAAATGCATGTGTTATTATCATACCAACATCTTGAGTTAAGTAGGTTTATATAAAAGCATGTGTTATTATCATACCAACATATTGAGTTAAGTAGGTTAATATAAAAGCATGTGTTATTATCATACCAACATATTGAGTTAAGTAGGTTAATATAAAAGCATGTGTTATTATCATACCAACATATTGAGCTAAGTAGGCTCGTATAAAAGCATGTTATTATCATACCAACATATTGAGTTAAGTAGGTTAATATAAAAGCATGTGTTATTATCATACTAACATATTGAGTTAAGTAGGTTAATATAAAAGCATGTGTTATTATCATACCAACATATTGAGTTTAGTAACTTCATATAAAAGCATGTGTTATTATCATACCAACATATTGAGTTAAGTAGGTTAATATAAAAGCATGTGTTATTATCATACCAACATATTGAGTTAATTAGGTTAATATAAAAGCATGTGTTATTATCATACCAACATATTGAGTTTAGTAACTTCATATAAAAGCATGTATTATTATCATACCAACATATTGAGTTTAGTAACTTCATATAAAAGCATGTGTTATTATCATACCAACATATTGAGTTAAGTAGGTTAATATAAAAGCATGTGTTATTATCATACCAACATATTGAGTTTAGTAACTTCATATAAAAGCATGTGTTATTATCATACCAACATATTGAGTTAAGTAGGTTTATATCAAAACATGTGTTATTATCATACCAACATATTGAGTTAAGTAGGTTTACATAAAAGCATGTGTTATTATCATACTAACATATTGAGTTAAGTAGGTTCATATAAAAGCATGTGTTATTATCATACCAACATATTGAGTTAAGTAGGTTAATATAAAAGCATGTGTTATTATCATACCAACATATTGAGTTAAGTAGGCTCGTATAAATGCATGTGTTATTATCATACCAACATACTGAGTTAAGTAGGTTAATATAAAAGCATGTGTTATTATCATACCAACATATTGAGTTAAGTAGGTTAATATAAAAGCATGTGTTATTATCATACCAACATATTGAGTTAAGTAGGCTCGTATAAATGCATGTGTTATTATCATACCAACATCTTGAGTTAAGTAGGTTTATATAAAAGCATGTGTTATTATCATACCAACATATTGAGTTAAGTAGGTTAATATAAAAGCATGTGTTATTATCATACCAACATATTGAGTTAAGTAGGTTAATATAAAAGCATGTGTTATTATCATACCAACATATTGAGTTAAGTAGTTTATATAAAAGCATGTGTTATTATCATACTAACATATTGAGTTAAGTAGGTTAATATAAAAGCATGTGTTATTATCATACCAACATATTGAGTTAAGTAGGTTAATATAAAAGCATGTGTTATTATCATACCAACATACTGAGTTAAGTAGGTTTACATAAAAGCATGTGTTATTATCATACTAACATATTGAGTTTAGTAACTTCATATAAAAGCATGTGTTATTATCATACCAACATATTGAGTTAAGTAGGTTAATATAAAAGCATGTGTTATTATCATACTAACATATTGAGCTAAGTAGGTTAATATAAAAGCATGTGTTATTATCATACCAACATATTGAGTTTAGTAACTTCATATAAAAGCATGTGTTATTATCATACCAACATATTGAGTTAAGTAGGTTAATATAAAAGCATGTGTTATTATCATACTAACATATTGAGTTAAGTAGGTTAATATAAAATCATGTGTTATTATCATACCAACATATTGAGTTAAGTAGGTTAATATAAAAGCATGTGTTATTATCATACCAACATATTGAGTTTAGTAACTTCATATAAAAGCATGTGTTATTATCATACCAACATATTGAGTTAAGTAGGTTTATATAAATCATGTGTTATTATCCGTCCTGATTTGTCTTGATTATGTCTGGCAAGGGTCTATCAATGCAGTAGATGATATTTTAAAATTTGTTTTTTGAATAATCCTCAGGGTCCATCAAAATCACATTTTATAAATATTAATAAATTACATCCCAATAAAGATGGTTCACTCAACAGAGAATGTCATGCTTCATACAAACCTAAACCAAAGTGATTAAATTTAAGATGTTTCCTTCAAAGATTCAAGCATTACAAAAGGCTGGTTCTCTTATCGAACAATCAATGTATTCATTGAAAAAAAAATTTCCCTCAAAAAACTGTTCAACTTTTGTTGGGTGGAATACGGATCAGTATTTAAATTCAGAGTATACATACCAAATAAAGAACAAGCAAATAAATAAAATTGGGCAGATAAAATGACATACAACAGAGGAAGATACAAGATGGAATAGCATCTGTTTGTTTTGGCAATGTATGGTATGTTACAATGTTCCCATTATGTTCTATTATTGTATGTATTTATGCAGTGATAATCTTCTGAGGAAAATTAAATTGTCATTATTATAGCATCCTACCCACCCATACAAAGAGAACTCTAAGGAGGCTGTTATGAATTGGTACAAAAGTCTTTGAAAGTCATGTTCCTGAATTTGTCTGAGCTACATTATGTGAATTCATATTGCACCCGACATAGATTCCATGTATCTGTGTTTGTACAGGATTTTGATTTTATTTCTGTTGGTTTTGTCTATTGGAGTGAAAAACATCAAGCTTGTTCAACAAATAAACTTGTACAGAATGTAGTATTATCCTTTCTGAAGACATATACCATGTAATTGAATCATTAGACAAGTGAAGTTTCTTGAAGGCTGTATGCATGTAATTGAATCATTAGACAAGTGAAGTTTCTTGAAGGCTGTATGCATGTAATTTAATCATTAGACAAGTGAAGTTTCTTGAAGGCTGTATGCATGTAATTGAATCATTAGACAAGTGAAGTTTATTGAAGGCTGTATGCATGTAATTGAATCATTAGACAAGTGATGTTTATTGAAGGCTGTATGCATGTAAAATTTAATCATTAGACAAGTGCAGTTTATTGAAGGCTGTATGCATCTAATTGAATCATTAGACAAGTGAAGTTTATTGAAGGCTGTATGCATGTAATTGAATCATTAGACAAGTGAAGTTTATTGAAGGCTGTATGCATGTAAAATTTAATCATTAGACAAGTGAAGTTTCTTGAAGGCTGTATGCATGTAATTGAATCATTAGACAAGTGAAGTTTCTTGAAGGCTGTATGCATATCATTTAATAATTAGACAAGTGAAGTTTCTAGAAGGCTGTATGCATGTAATTTAATCATTAGACAAGTGAAGTTTCTAGAAGGCTGTATGCATGTAATTGAATAATTAGACAAGTGAAGTTTCTTGAAGGCTGTATGCATCAGCTTCATGTAACCTTTGACACATCTTTTTGTAGCAATTACATTGTCACTATAGTATTATCTTATATCAAAATCCTTTAAGAGAATAAATCCAACATAATTGATATCAGTACATGAATCTAGACTTTATTTTAAACATTTTCAGGGTTGCACAAATGTGTTTCTAAAGTATTTCAATTCTTTCATGAAATATATAATTTTACTTTCAGCTTATTTCTCATTCAAAGCAGTAAATGATCCTAATTATACGATACTCATTTTTGTATTTTCTTTCTTTACACAGTAAGGTATGTATAGATGCTTTATAATGCATTAGTTTTCTTAGTGAAGCTACTTGATGCAAATTAATGGTGTCAAATAGAACATTTATTCAAAAAGTTTGAATTTTTCTAGATTTTATAATTTTATAGCCAAAATACAAGCATTTACTGCATAGTTATTTGAGCTGTCATAATGGACTGTAATACATTTAATTCCAAACTCCCAACTGAAGCAATCAAATCAAGCAAGAAATAATATTTTCCCACTTTGCAGTATAGCTTTATCTTATTGTTTGTTTATATGTGCTTCTTTTCAACCCAAACATACAAGTACTTAACCTAGATTTAAAAAAAGTTGGAGTTTTATGGTCAATATGACATATTATTGTACTTGTTTACTCAATCAGGATGGATGATTTTTTGCATTTATTTTGAATAAAAAAGTTGTTATAATTTAGTTGGTTCCTACTGTTTGTCAATCCTGCATGGTTAGATGCAGGTGTCACTTTTTTCCACCAGTGATGGAGGAAGCAGTATTCAAGTACAAATTAAATATGGGTGTAGATAAATAATTATAAAGATACAGTTCTTTATTCACAATTTGTATTTGGATTCACATTTTGTATTTGTATTCACATTTTGTATTTGGATTCACATTTTGTCACTTTCTCACCATTATACTCTTCTCCCCCCATTAATACAACCTAATTTAATATTTTGATTTCATAATGGTTTCAAGTCCACAGTTTCCATTATGAAAGCTAATACATGTATATTAAACACCACATCTACACCACCTGAATGAATTTATGTATGTAATTTGAATAACAGTGTTATTAGAATTATGTTTCCCTCATGTGCATGGTAAGATGCAGGTACTACATTTTCATCAGTGGTGGAAGAACTGGTGCCCAAGCTTTGTAATAATTCAAATATGGGGAAGGAAAAATAATTTAACAGATATAATTCCTTATTTTCAACTAATTTATTTAAATTTTGTATTTTTAGTCAAATTTATCTAATTTTAATTTGTATGCATTCTCTCTTTACAACCATTCAATGCGGACTTCTCCGGTTACCTAAGTGGTAGAGCATCCCCTCAGATGTGAGAAGTCAATTCATACCAAAGATTTTTTTTTTTTAAAATGGTACTTTCAGCTACCTCCCTAGGTGCTCAGCATTAAGTTGTTAGTGTTAGGACTGGTCAGCCTGGTGTCAGGATAATGTGACTGGGTTGGACATGATGCCAGGAATCTGTGGCATGATGCTTCAGTGCTAGACGTCACTAGAAACTGCCACATTGCAGACAATGTAACGATGACTCAAAAAAGCTACATTAAAAATCTCAATCACACACACACGCTATTCATGCAACCAAATTTCTTAAGTTCAGCTGTTCATTTGTCTCAACTCCACACTTTGCATTATAAAAAGTAATACATCAAATGTCATATCCTCATTTTAACTTGTAACAAGTGGATTTGCTCAGTGCAACAAATGATGAGGATAATAGTAAGAAAGGGCATTTTATAGCATACACACGTTATCTGCATTTATCAGTCATGCTGTTTTAACTAAAATTATTTCATTGTTTAAGCACATAAATTACTCATGTATTGTATATTAATCACAGGTAACAAATGTTTCAATTGTGGATAGACCGCTATCTTGACTATCAGAGTCTGTTGTTGTTGAAAATAAATTCCTATCTGATATTGTGAAAACATTTACATTGACGTAACAAAGTGGTACATAAGTACTGTACAGGTTATCCTAATACTATTCCTTGTGGTGTGATCCATAGTTTCAAATAGTTTCTTAATGCGTGTGGTCTTAAAGGAGGTGCTTTTTAGCAAAAACTTGTGTTGATACATATATAATTTTGATTTTATAGACATTGTAAAATATCTTGATTTTGTCCTTTTGATCTCTTGTTCTGGTTTATTTGAAGTAGTAAGCATATATATTGTCTGCATTGTAGATATTTGTAACATAAAGCAAATATTTGATTTTGTCAAAGCAAATTCCCCTTGGATTTTTTGGCACTACATCTTCTATTATCTGTAGCACAGATCCATCAGGAGACAGCTGATGAATGTTGTGAGAATCACATCCAGCAACATATATATTGTCATCCCAGTCTACAGATACAGCAAAAGGCCAGCGTAGATTGTCAGGACTATATGTAAACTGCCTCTTTCCATCGATATCAAAACCGAGAAGAGCATTTTTCCCTGGTAAAGTGACATACACTCTCGTTTTATCTTTATCAAGGGCTACATGGTTAAAGCCAGAACCTGTACAGTCAAATTGATGAAAAGACTTCATGTCTCCATTCATGTTGATCAGACTCCAGTAATACTTGTCTTTACCACACTTTCCAGTTATAACAATAGTATTGTGCCCAGCATAAGCAATTCCATAGCAGTCATATTTGGTTGTTATTGTTCTGACTGGACTGATGCCATCATCACGAATTGACATTATCTGGATTTTATTTTCATCGAACAGTGATATTGCTACTTCGTTATCATCCACCACACTTATGTTCACTGGTCTTTGTGGCAGTGTGAAGCTGGAGATGAACTGATAGGTGGAACTTAGTAGGATACACTTACTATTGCTAAAATCAGCCAGCATAACTCGATTTCCAGAGAGAAGTGTGATACCAGCATAACCCTGCTTAGTACCACCTGGTACTTTAACATTAATTACGTCAGATCTTTCAACATGACAGACTTTGGTGGGGAAACCCAGAAAAGAAAGACTGAGTTTTTTATTGTTACAAGTTTTCCGATATCACACAAGGAATGCGACAAAAAAGACTCCACCAAAGGAGCAAACTCCAGTTGAAACTTGACTGTGTCTGTGTTATCAAATTTACCTCTGATCTGAGTGTAATAGAAGGACAATTGTGACATCATCTTCTCAGTCATTAGAAACTTTTGTGTTTCATTGCCATATCTGCTGACAGTTTCTAGGATAGCATAAGAATTTTTCACAGCATGCATCAGTGACAAGCACTGATGACTTTCCTCTTGTTTTATGACTGTCTCTTCTTTATACAGGCGGTTTGCTTCCTCCTTGACACGTGTCTCTAGGTCATCCAAAGCTGTATTGATCTTTCGTCTCACCTCTGCTATTTTATCTGTCAATCCATTAACTTGGGACTCAAGAGTATTAATATCTGACTCGATCATTTCATAAAACGTCTTCAGATGGGATTCCACGTTCTTTAGATCTCCAATAACCTTGTCTACATTACATTGTTCCAGAACATTTTTATTGTCTTCCCTCAAATCTATCACCTTTGCACATGTTTTGTGCCCGAGAAAGGAGCACGTGCCACAGCAGGCAACCTTGTGATCACTGCAATAGAATTTTATACCTTCCCCACCATGTTCAGAACAAGTAAACCCGTCTGCAAATTTCAATACGTTTTGTGGATTGCTTATTAATTCATCCATTGTAATAACAGTGTGATTCTTTGACATTTTCTGTTTCCTATGAAAGTTCAGGCATTCATCGCATAATGCTTCCTCACACACTGCACAGAAACCTTTTGCCAGGACAGAAACGCCATCAGTATTACAAGCATCACATATTCGATTTTCATTCGACTTTTTTGGCAAAATTGATTGTAGTAATGTGTTAGCTGGAAATAGAGACGCCCACTGACATGTTGGTTGATCATTCCTGGAGGGACATGCGACTTGTTTACAAAGAGGACACTCAATTTGCTTCAGTGTACTGTTATTCTCCATCTTGGTTGATATATACGACTGTAGACAGCTCTGGCAAAATGAATGGGCACATGGTAGCTGTCTTGGTATGTTGAATTGTCCCAAACAAATTGGGCAAGCTGGGCCGTCGTCATCTACTTTAGCTGACGCCATTTTAAAAACATAACAAAATTACCTTACAATAAGCAAACTTTTTTGATTCAATTTAGCTCTTGTCAACGGAAACGAGCAACCGTACTTTTCCAGACTGTTTACTTGTTCCTGGTGTGTCACTAAGGCAAGAGTCAAGCTAGACTGGTCGATATGCTTTTCTCAGGACAATGTACAGCGAGCTGAAAATAGAACGGCGGATTAAATTTAGAGGAAGGTAACGTGCAGTCAGTTAGTACCGGCTGTTTACTGACTAAAGCAAATGAAATTTGTAGCGTATGGTGTATATATTGTAAATTTACAATGCTAGTATGACCACATGAGTCTGACATTTTATCAGTAAATTCTGACGAAATATCTGACACGAAATCCCCTGTAATTTGAATTAACAGTACCGATCAGGTGATTTCGTGTTATCAGATATTTCATCGTGCTTTGTTGATAAATTGTTAGACGCTTGTCATGACCTACGTTTGCTTTTCTTTCGGGATGGGGTGGGGGGGGGGGTACTCTCTCCTGTTTGATCTTTACAGACCAGGTGGGGATGCCATCCTGCATTATTATGATATTTGCTATTTTGTAGTGTGATGAAATTAGATACCTGTGGAGAGTGATGCTACAATGATAGAGGCATTTATGTTTTCCCTATAACACTAGTTGAAACAATTAGAACTGTTAATACTAACAGGAACATGGCTGAGGGCATTGACCACTTGGTGTGAGAAGCCTTATCTGCATACATGTGTCAGCAAGCATCAGGTTTTGGAACTAGACTGAATTATGGGCTGGGAAAGTGGTTTTTAAGAAGATTCACAGACTTGAGAGGGGAGAGGTTTTGTAGCTTTCAGTGTGAAAGGATCAATTAGATATCTCTCTCTCTCTCTCTCTCTCTCTCTCTCTCTCTCTCTCTCTCTCTCTGTTCTAACGGATATATTTAGATTGTAACTCTACAGAAAGTAGGGGTTATCGTGTGTAAAGCAACACAAGGCTAAAGGAGTGTAAATAGTGTATATTGAAAATAAACATGTAAATAGCAGAATTATTTTATGGATTTATTTTGCATCCCATCTCGTTACAGTGTGTATTGTTATTAAGGTCATTGTATAATAACATTTCTTTTAATTAATCTCTCTCTCTCTCTCTCTCTCTCTCTCTCTCTCTCTCTCTCTCTCTCTCTCTCTCTCTCTCTATATATATATATATATATATATATATATATATATATATATATATATATTCAATCATCATCTTCTAGGATATACTTGTCTGCCTCTCTTTTCAGCCTTCTTCCTTTTTCCTTCATTTTGTTTCTGTCTCTTTCTCTCCTTTGGTATTTTGTTTCTTGGGCTATAGTTGTTGACATATTGGGTGTCAATTGTGCTATTTGTGTTTATTCCATATTTTGTTTATCTGTTCTTGCCGTTACTAGGTTTGGCTGATATTCAGGTCGTTTAGTTATTTACTCTTCTTTTTTGTACTTGTGTTATTCCAATGTTTTTATGTAACAGCTGCTGTTGGTATTCTTGTTGTAGTCTCAATTTTTGCTGCTCTTTCTCCTGTTTGTTTTATTACATAATGCATCGATACAATGTGTGTTTCAGTTTCCATTGTTTATGTTGCCAATTCTTTTCTAACTTTCTGTTTTTGCTGTTATTCCCTTTGTCGGTTTTGGGTTTGTTAATCTTCTCGTTTCATCTCTTGTGCCTCTTGTTTTGTAGATCCTATTGATGGTAAATGTCCTGTATTTCCGCATCTGCTGCAACTATGATTGTATATGCAGCCGTTACACCATGTATGAGCTAGAAAGCCAAATATGTAAAATGCCTTCTTCATTTATATTAGTTTGTTTTTTCTATTTATACTATCCTTGTTCCACTGTATATAGTTGTGGTGGGAAAGGCCGAGTAGTCTAAAGGGATATCCGTTACGGATCACTGCCATCTCAACTCTGTCTGCATGGGTTCGAGTCTCAGATTCGGATAATGTGGGTATGTGAGAAAGCTTGCCAGTAGCTTCACTTGGGTCGGTGGTTCTTTCCGGAGTTTTTTCACGTCTTCTTCCTCCACCATTAATACTGACCGTACTAGCATATATTGTGCTGAAAAATAACGACAAAACCCAACAACAACCATGGTTGTGGTGGGAATAGTCGCTAATCTAGATGATGTTACTGTTTTGCTGTATTTCTCTTTAACCTTCTTCACTACAGCCTCTAAAGGGATTTCTAGTTGAATATCTGATATATGAAGTTCTCCGGATTGTTTCTTTATTTTCCTCAAAACTGGTGTTGGTTCCCTCATCATTATTCTGTGCTCTCCTATATACATTTCACCGTATGGTAAAATTGGTGTTTTCCCTTTGGGTCTTATTATGTATCCCTTGTAGCCATTTGGGTTAATTGAGTAGAGTCTTTTGATGTATTATCCATTTAGTACTTTCAAAACAATCATCACTTTTGTTGTTCTTGGTAACTCATTTCTATTTATATTCGACATATCAAATTCGCGTGTTTCTTCCGTATACTCACACTTAAGGTACCTATGATCTTCTATCTGTATTCTACTTATCTTGAAAAACTTGTCAAGCTCACTAATGTTCTTCCTAGTGGCTGTCATGTTTTCCCGTGTCTCTCGTAGCTATCATCTCGCTTATTTTCCAAATTATTTGATTATTTTAACTCCTCTTCTTCTTTGTTATGTATTCCATATAGTACTATTCCATGTTCATTATTATTGGAAAAATGGGAAAATCTTGATTCTATCAACTATTTTAGCCTAGAATAACGTAAAATCATGATTTGCAGGAAGGGTTCCGTTTACACGCTTGGTGCTTGTTTGCGAGTTTAGAGTGTATCTTTCTTCAAAAAATGTAGATATACACGACCGAATACATTTCCTCATCCGCTATAAAATTGCATATTGCAAAAACGTATTATCTCCCTTTAGACTCCAGTAACAAATATCAATTGCTTAGGTCTCACTGGATAGTTTCTTATTTTGACACCTCCTTAATATTTAAGGTAGACGGCATGAGCCTAATTATCACCATCCTAGCAATTACGAGTTCACACATAAGCTAAATTTGTAATATGCTATAGATTTACTTTGAGTTAGGCTTGGAAATTGTTTGACTTGTTGGTGACTGCCTGGCACAGTTGGAATCACATCACAATTAATACTTCCAGTTCAGTACCCACGAATGTAGTTCCAGTCTATTTTTAGAACATTTTTTCCTCTCTCATTTTGGTGGTGGTAGAAGAGTTATATTGATGCATGTTTGGTATGGATTTAAAGGTAATTGTTTATTCTTGGGAATATGAGCAGAGAGAGTGGTTGTCAGTGTGTAATTTGGCGACAGTGCACATGGAGTAATAAGGCCTTGGTAATGATCCGGAAGTGAAATATGTGGTCTGTGTACATGCTGTTATGTTTACAGTGCAGCAGCTCAAAAAAATGCCGGTCAACCCTTGACAAGAATTTCACTGTGAAGTCATCTTTGGGGGTATTTTAGATTTTCATATGATTTGTATTGATTGTCACACTGTGGAAAGGTCAGTGCTGAGAAATATATGTAGAGAACATATAGTAAAATTAATTGTGGTGTATGGCCTGTACAGGCAGTTATTATTAAACTTTAAATTGCTATAAAATTTTTATTATTAATGATAAACACATGAAATTTAAAGTTGTTATATATATTAACATTTAAAATAGAAAAATGACATTAGAATTTAAAAATTGATTTTATTTTTAAATTTTTTAAAATTTTTTAAAAAAAAATTAAAAAATTAAAATTTGCCTCTTAAAATGCACATAGATAATATTTTTGGAAATTATCTCAAGTGATATCAGCATGTTTATACTCCTACACCATATACAAGCTACAATGATGGATAGTTGTCAAATTTTCTCAGAGAAAATATCTTTGTAAGTCAAAATGAGACATACATTTAAAATGTATGAGAGACAGATTCTATTTTGTATTGATCATTCAAACTATTTATTAGGGGTCCAATCAGTTAATTTATGTGTTCATGATGGGGTGACTTCCTGAGTAACACATATCTGCTTATATAGCCTTTAGTAATTGTTAACAAATATAGTTACAGGGTGTTTAGTGAGAGGACAGCGATGCAAATGTTATACTAGAACCTACTCAAGTTCTCTACTAAATCAGTTTAAACTTTCTGAGAATGAAATGCAGGCTGAAGGGATAAAATATACTTCCCACATGTATATTTACCCTTGGATGTAAGAAAACAGCAAAATGATGTAAGTTGAACACAAAATGCATTCAATTTTATTGTTCAATTTGGTTAAGATATTGATTAGTGAAGTGCGGCATTGTTGCCTGTATGATGTTATGTGAATTCTAATGATCCATCTTAATTTATGCATTGTTAATTACTAATAATATTTGTTAACTGACACTCTAAAGATTGCATAAGATATATTCAAACAGATATTTTGAGTTTAACTGTGTACAACTGATCTTAGCATGGTTACATATCCCTCATGAACAAATATTCACATATTTTAGAATGTTTGGGATCCAAAGTTCACATTCAGTATATCATATAGGCTGACATTGTACCTACAGTGAATCTGTAAGACACATTTCTGGCTGTGTGCACTAAATGTATCCCAAAATCTTATTTTCTTCATTAATATGCCCATGTATGGTAACATATTTCAATTCAGTACTTGGATAGAGTGCGGTATTGTAATATCAGCTGATATCTGATTCTATTGAACCATTGAGGTTAATAATTGGTATCAAACACCCTTAAAAATACACTTTAAATGTTCAAACAGATCATTGGAATTATTTTTGCACATTTGATCATAACAATTACATTGTATATGTCCCACATATGCAAATTTCCATTCTTGTTTACAAGTTTTGGGGATCAGAATTTCACATTTAGTTTATGATATAGGATGTATTGGTACCTGTAGTTGATACGTGTGGCCACATTTGGCTGTATTCTCTTGCAATATCCAGAATTATTATTTCCCTCATGAATAAAATTGCTTATAGTAATATATTCTTTATTACTACATTGTAGCTTTACTTTCCTGTATACTGGCATGTACTAATGTTTCCATCAATGATCAAACCTCACCGTCCCTGCATTTCCTTAAAGTTTGTGATGCATAGTCTACCTGATTAGTTATTTAACCTGTAAATGACCAGATATGCTTATAGAAACTTCATATACTTTTAGGATGAATTTATTACTTTAATACATGACTATTACTTCACATTTCTGAGTGTCACTCTGTCAAGTTTAATATTTATTTCCTATGCTTGCAGCCTGAATGTTATTTGGAAATCACTATATCTAATACATTTTAACTTCATTTGCATACATCTTACTGTTTTCTAGATATAAGTGAAACATTTTATATCTTTTCAGGTCTAGGCTGGTATCTGGAACAAAGTGTTAGTGGTGGATCAGCTTGGAAGCTCTCCAGTAGTCTGGTGGTGATAGCAAGGTTTCATAAGGACATATGCAGTTTACTGCCATAAGTGATCATGATATCACCATACTAATATACAGCACCTCAAGGACTTGGCTTAGATCTTCATGAGAGAGATTAGCACCATTGTTCAGTAAGGTAAAGCCTGCCTAAAAACTGTATTTTCCTATCTTATTGTCGATTTTTGTAGTTATCGACACTGAAATGTAATGCAATTTTCTTATAAAACATGGAAGTGGTCCCATCAGATGTTTAAATCTGAGTGCACTATTAGTTATACAAATAACTGCCTAAATACCTGATACAATAAATATGGAACATAGCACCTGTTGTTGCTTCTTTAGTGTGTACACCCATATGCACCTTGACAGGCATATTGCGGTTTGTTGCCAAAATCACTATGAGTCATGCTACTTCACTACCCCTGGGAAAAATGTTCTCAGTTACACAGACCCAAACCACCATTTTTTTTAAAGACCATTGATTGATCAACTTTTCTGTCTAAACTTTGACAAAATCTGTTTTCAAACTTTTATGAAAATTTAATTTTTCAATAAAATTTAGTTTATAAATTTAAATGTTTATTTAAATTTCTATTAAAATTTTATTTGATCAAAATGTATAAACTTTAAACATATTTTCAGACAGTCCTTATCTTGTAGTACAATTATTTTTTTTACAGCATTGAAAAAGTCCTATAATTAAGGAAGATATAGCAAATTTAGTTTTGGTTTCTCAAGAGCACATAGATCAGCATTTGCACCCTGTGGAACACCAGCACTACACACTTTCCAGCAGGTGTCACATGTCTTGTATGCAAGGAAATTCAAAAAGACTTCATGTATAAAGTTCAAATAGGTGTGGCATTCAAATATAAAAGTTTTACTAAAATTTGCCCCAACAAGTTGGGCCTGTCAGGAATCACATCACAATTAATACTTCCAGTTCAGTACCCACGAATGTAGTTCCAGTCTATTTTTAGAACATTTTTTCCTCTCTCATTTTGGTGGTGGTAGAAGAGTTATATTGATGCATGTTTGGTATGGATTTAAAGGTAATTGTTTATTCTTGGGAATATGAGCAGAGAGAGTGGTTGTCAGTGTGTAATTTGGCGACAGTGCACATGGAGTAATAAGGCCTTGGTAATGATCCGGAAGTGAAATATGTGGTCTGTGTACATGCTGTTATGTTTACAGTGCAGCAGCTCAAAAAAATGCCGGTCAACCCTTGACAAGAATTTCACTGTGAAGTCATCTTTGGGGGTATTTTAGATTTTCATATGATTTGTATTGATTGTCACACTGTGGAAAGGTCAGTGCTGAGAAATATATGTAGAGAACATATAGTAAAATTAATTGTGGTGTATGGCCAGTTAGACTAGCATTGGAGATCAAATACGTAACTTGGGCTGCAAATGGGCAGCCTACTTGGCTTACGTGTTTACATGGGTCTGCTACAGAGTTAAATATCTACAAATCTAAATGTATGCTAACTTGTTCCAGTAGTCGTGAACTTTATTCATGCATAAGGCACAAACTGCTTCTTTTAGCTTTCTTGTCACAGTAAAATAGTCAAAATAGCTCATTCCTGTAAAAATGGCGGGTGGCAGTGTTGGTTCAGTATAAAAGCCACTAGCTGCATAAGGAATTTAATTTACTACCTCGGTCAGAATCTTACAAGCATCCTTTGAGCACCAATCGTTATTTTTCTTTAATGTAATATTATTATCATGTTTCTGCAATAGATCATCATCTAATGAACAATTACCAAATTAACTGTCCAGAGAGACCAGACTGATATGGGAGGCTTGCTCTTCTTCCTTGCCAACTATTGATATTTAACTATCAACATACTGCAGAATAAGTATGGAAGGAGTACATGCCTGACATCAATGTCAAGAAAAACAGAAGCACGAAACACTTAGTTCACAATTATATCCATATCTTTAATTAGTAAACAGTAATAGCAGAAAAAGTCACATCATAACCTTAAATTAAGAAATTTGCCAGGGGTAAATTTACGAAACTGGACCTTGCCACATTAATATAATACCTGCGTGCTACCATACATAAGGTAGGCAAATACTGCGATTGTACCGAGTTGTTCAACCTTAGTAAGTTGACATTCGTCGTCCGCCATATGCGGTTTTATGTACATTTACATGCTGCAACTGTCAAATATATTTTTTATAGGAATAGAAAGAGGAAAAATCATTGAAACGTTAAAAATTAGATATAAGC
This sequence comes from Unio delphinus, assembly GCA_029339505.1. Classification (NCBI taxonomy): domain Eukaryota; kingdom Metazoa; phylum Mollusca; class Bivalvia; order Unionida; family Unionidae; genus Unio; species Unio delphinus. The sequence continues at coordinate 1,293,977 of JAQISU010000287.1, read as the reverse complement.
AGCAACAGCAAAAAATTTAATAAGTTCCGATATAAATATTAAGTAATGCGATAATACAGAGTTATGGGTTAAATGTGTAAATTAATGTCTGAAATACATGGCAGGTTTGTACTTACATAACTGTATAGTCTATGGTCTTCCAACCACTACCTAATATCATGATCACTTTACTGATATTTTGGAGGAAACCCGATAGCTGAAATAGATATAGACCTAAAGATGTAACGGTACCAATTGTCCAACCCCAGATAGGCGGAGCTGAAAGTGTAGGGAACCTTTCATTAAGAAATAAACAACACTAGCTGTGAACGGTGCATGATGTAAGAGTTGTACTTTCTGTATGGCTTGAAAGAAATTTAAGCCTCATAGCAACATGTCAGATTAAGTGTATTCATTTCTAATTCATATGTTACGTTTTTTTTATGATTTTATTTTAATGTGGGACACATGGGTGAAACTGGGTATGTTGTGACAACTCTTAGCCCTGTCTAGTTCTAGCCGAGTTATCTCTCTTAAATGCATCAGAGTACCTGCTTTTGTCCTTGTCAAATTGATGAACTGAGATTGTTCTCTGTGACAGTGGATGACATGCGTGCTGAAGTAGGAGAGAAAGTATATTTATTTTACATAACATTAGCATTGAGGTCAATGGAAAAACCATTGGTACCGTGATACCTAAATGAGGACGGCAGACATACTGTGTTATAACGGAGTTATAGGCTATATACTCAAGAATATTCTAAACGATGAAACACCTGTGTCGTTAATAAAACATATTGGCTCCTATAGCTGATTTAATTATAAACAAAACGACAAGAAAACGAAATAGATGGAATCAGCGAACGTTAAATTTGGATGTGGCACGCGTAAACTACACCTCTTTGCAACGTTGTTTTGTTGTTTCGTCTGCTCAGTTTAAATGATACTGTGTGGATGAAATTGTTCCCTCTGCAAACATATCAGTTCCCCACCCCCTCCACCACATTACAAATATACAGGAAGGGGTGGTGGTAAATGTTGTATGCTAAGACGTTTTGTCTTGCATTTGATTTCTCTTAAAAAAGTTAAATCCGTTCATAAAGATATTAAACATGTATTGCATATGACAACGATATCGTCACATATTAAATGAACGTTGAATGTTTGTTTGTTTGATTAGGATTTTTAACGTAGCTTTAAAAAATTGTCAGTCATATCGCTACGATGTCTGCGGTGAGGCAGTTTATAGTGATCTCTAGCAATGGGGCATGATGCCACAGACGTTTAGCATGATGTCCCACCCAGTCACATTATCCTTTTACCAGGCTGACCAGTCCTAGCACTAACCTCTTAATGCAGAGCGTCAAGCGAGGCAGCTTTTAGTACCATTTTTGTAAGTTTTGATATGATTCGGCCCGGGATCGAACCCCCAAACTCCCGTTTCCGCGGCCGACACTCTAATTACTATGCCACCGGAGCAGCATGTACGGCTGTTAGTTGCGGATTTTGCATATATAACATAAACACAATTTTCATTCCCAATTTAAGTAAAACTCCACCTTGCGTCTATCCATATCATACTCTATTCCGGTATCATACATGCTTTCTGCTTAAATAATCATGAAATGCTATCAATGAATACATGAAATGACAGAAACATATAATTAGGATAAATAACAGCACAAAACAAAACGTATTATCTCACAGGCATATTATTTCATGAGAACATACACAGGCCAAAATCTCAGACCATTTCACAGTGTTGATGCCTTTTTCTTTAATACGTTAGAAGATGAAAACCTGAATAATTGTTTCTGAAAATCAAACGACTAGGGCGTGACACCTGACCAAAACCTGACCAAAATTGCACGGGCAAATGCCTCTCTGAAGCGAACTTGAAAAAGACCCAAACCACGAACTCGGAAGCACTAGTTTGCTTCCGTTTTAAGCTTTTATATTAATAATTTGAAAGGCCTTTAATTTTAAAATATAATTGTGTCACTTATGGATGAATTGTAAATTTTATTATCTTTTTATAAGCTTAAAATATGTTTAATTAAAATTCTGACATGAAACTTTCATTTGAAGGAATGAATTACACCGAAAAGATTATAAAGTAAAATTGCATACAATATTGATATCGGGTTTTACAAACATGTGGTACTGCCATTGCCTTAACAATATGTTACGTATCTACAAACCAAAGACCAGCTTATCCTGAACCGACCGAATTACAATTGAGGCAGAGACGAATCTCATGTTTCCCGCTATTTGGAACCACCAAGGTAAGAAATTAAATAGTTAACATATGTTCGCATATTTAATTGCAGAAAATAACGTGTTTTTTATTGGTCGATGTCTGCTGATGCAATCAAGCACTTGTAAACTGCATCGAGCTAGGCACGAGGCACTGCCATGGCCTCAAAGGCTAAATCTCAATTTCAAACAAAGGGATATATCTACCAGCATGATCATCTTGTGAAAATGAATTAACTGCTTGGCATATTTCTGTGAGATTCATCCGACTCGTATCAAGTAATTTATATTGTTACACTGGTACATTTTTGGAACGAAAAATATCGAGGATATGATAGGTTACCATGATAAAATGCCGTCCGTTATGCTATCGTTTCGAATTAGGCGCGTTTAGCTCAAGAGCGTAAGATTTATCATTCTTGACGAAAATTAATACAATAAATTTTAAAAAATATCAAGCAATTTAAATTGATTTTAATCACAAGTGAAATTCAAATAAATGTGTGTTTAGACATATGTATAAATATGATGATTTATGTAGATGTGAAAAAAGAAAATGCATATTTAAGAGTAAATTTTGGATAATTACAGACATGTTGGTGGGGAGGACAAGATATATTGAGCAGCAATTAAATTTCATGGATGTATGTCAAAAGATGAATATTTACAGGTGTTTTACTACATATACGCCATTGCATATTTTTTGGCTATTTTAATTAAATCTTAGAGTGAATGTCATTAATGAAGTTAAATGATTCACGGTGGTTAATTTGTTATATAATTGCTGTTAGTACATTGTGTTGCAAACGTGGTGTTTCAATTTAAAGCAAACAAAATTGGATGCAAAATCATGTCCAAAAACTATATTAAAGCATATTTTGTCACATTATTATTATTATTATTATTATTATTATTATTATTATTATTATTATTATTTTCAGATATACTACTTTGTGCAACTTTGAACTGATTTGTAAGAGTTGTCACGCATCAACGAATGCAGAGTGCTATTCCTATTAGTATTTCTTTTATTATGGTCAAATGACTGGTGATGTTTGGCATGTCATGAATGAAAATGGTGCTGAACTGACACTTAATGCTGTCACAATGGCAGTCTTGACATTCCTGCTATCGCAACTTCTAGTTGAATGGTAATGTGGACATTTTTTTTAAAAATGTCGATTTGTTTGACATTCTTGCCAAACACAAGCCGGTTTCATCAGATTTCCATAAAGGATTTGAAAGTTGCAAGAATGTTGTAGGAAGGTTATTTAATAATGTTAGACAACAACGTTGTAGCAACGTTCCCTCTTGTTCACCAAATCACATTGCCACAACATCATTTGACAACGTTGCCACAACCTTACCACAACGTTGTACACAACACGCGACACTGTGTTCTTTACAGTGGTATTTTATTTCTTCTCCATGATGATCAGAGCAAGTAAAACCTTCGTTAAATGTTATTACATTATGTGGATTGCTTGGTAACTCGTTAATAGTAAGAACTGAATGACTCCTCGTCATTTTCTTTTTCTGTGTACTTGCAATAAATCTCCGAACATGGCTTCCTCAATTACTACACAAAGCCCCTCAGCCATGTTAAAAAGGCGTTCAAATTTATAAGGATGTCTCTTCTTTATACATGCGGTTTGCATCCTCCTTGACACGTGTCTCTAGGTCATCCACAGCTGCATTGATCTTTCGTCTCACCTCTGCTATTTTATCTGTCAATCCATTAACTTGGGACTCAAGAGTATTAATATTTGACTTGGCCATTTCGTAAAACTTCTTGAGATGGGATTCAACATTCTTTACATCTCCAATAACCTTGTCTACATTACATTGTTTAAAATCATTTGGATTGTTATCCCTCAAATCTATCACCTTTGCACATGTTTTATGCCCAAGAAAGGAGCACGTGCCACAGCAGGCAACCTTGTGATCACTGCAGTAGAATTTTATACCTTCTCCACTATGTTCAGAACAAGTAAAACCGTCTGCAAATTACAATACATCGTCAGGATTGCTTATTAATTCATCCATTGTAATAATAGTGTGATTCTTTGATACTTTCTGTTTCCTATGAACTTTCAGGCATTCATCGCACAATACTTCCTTACATACTGCACATAAACGTTTTGACAGGACAGAAACACCATCAGTGTTACAAGCATCACATATTTTCATTCGACGTCTTTGGCAAGATTGATTGTACTAATGTGTTAGCTGTAAATAGAGACGTCCATTGACATGTTGTTTGATCATTCCTGGAGGGACATGCGACTTGTTTACACAGAGGACACTCAATTTGCTTCAATGTACTGTTATTCTCCACCTCGGTTGATATATAAGACTGTAGACAGCTCTGACAAAATGAATGGGCACATGGTAGCTGTCTTGGTATGTTGAATTGTCCCAAACAAATTGGACAAGCTGGGATGTCGTCATCATCAATTTTAGCGGTCGCCATTTTAAACAAAACAAAAATTACCGTACAATTAGAAAACTTTCCTGATTCAATTTAGCTCTAGTCAACGGAAACGAGCAACCTTACTCTCGCCGACTGTTTACTTGTTCCTGGTGTCTCCAAGAGTCAAGCTAGACTGGTTGATATTCTTATCTCAGGTCAATGGACAGCGAGCTGAAAATAGAACTGCGGATTAAAATTAGAGGAAGGTAAAATGTGCAGTTAGTTATGATCGGCTGTTTACTGACTAAAGCAAATTGAGATTTTTAGGGTATAATGTAGATATTATAAATCGACATTCCTAGTATTAGCACATGTGTCTGTCCTTTTATCAGTGAAGTACGATGAAATATCTGACAACACGAAATCCTCTGATCGGTACCCTAAGAATTAACTCAGTACCGATCAGGTGATTTCGTGTTGTCATCGAGCTTTATTGATAAAACATCAGGCGCCTGTTATGACCGACGTTATTTTTTATGGAGGGGTGTGTACTTTTTTCTGTTTGATATTTACAGACCAGGTAGGGACCCACGTTATTTTGTTTCCTTTTTGTTTTTTGGAGGGGGTGTACTCTCTTGTGTGATCATTACAGACCAGATAGGGAGACCCTCCTGCATTATTTATGATTTTTTTTGTATGTATTGTTATTATGATCATTCTATAATAGCATTTTGTTTTAAAATTAGATATATATCTGTCAAGTTTTCGCTTGCAATGAGCGTTTTTCGTATTCTATTGTATAAGCCCCACTTGTCAAAGGGTAAGTGTTACGTCTGACTTTGTCAAGGGGTATTGCACAACATATAATAATAATAATACTATAACCCAGTCCCCTCTGATACTCGATATCAAAGAGATGACAGCCCTTGCTATAATTGCCCGGTTCGAGTAAGAGAATGTATATGGTAACCTGAGCGGGTATATTGAACAAAACAACTCCGATCCCCCGTGAAGATAAATAAACAATTTAATCAAATGCATACACAATCATGAAATTTCCTTTCATTAGGAACACATGCGGTTTAGAAATAAACATTCACCGAATTACAATAAGATTTGAAATATAATTAAACAAATTAGCCGTTCTATTACTGATAGTTAAAAATTATCATAGGATCGAGTGGTACAATCGAAGTCACTGCTTTGTTCGATTTGCATAACCTGTTATTCTCGAACTACGTTCGCTGCTCAAGCCAATGTTGTATTTGAAGTCCGTTCCTCTCTCTGTATAATCTGCCCTCGTGGATGTTCCGCTTGAATTCGGACTTGTCCACTGTATCATGCATACGCTGCGATTTCCCCTTCACAAATCGTTTTCCAACGTGTACTTCACGTCCTCCCACAAAAGCTATTTTCTTCCTTCCAAAAGAAAATTAAAACAGCCTAAGTCGCTCGTAACAATGGTTATAGTTGAGACTCCGTTGTTCCTGGTTCGAACAATCAGATATTTATATCAGTGATAACAATTTTACGGCTAGTAATTAACTACACATGTCTTCAAATAAATGTAGTTAAACCATTTGTTAATTCGTTTTGCCTAGACCAAATACATTAACATACTACAAAGCGAGACGTTGAATCGTATACACTATCGCTAAATTATCTGTGACATCAAAATTCGGTTAATTCACATGTAATCTTGTGAATCATTAACTAATGTAATACATTAAGTTCTTAGAACACAATCATTATTCAAACAATATGACAAATTCAAGAATTAACGCAACACTCCCTTTCCATAGCTTAACATAGTGTTTTTACAACATAAGTTAACACTACGTCATTCTTAACTAAGAATTAAGCTAAGAATTCCATTTCATAATTCAAAAACACATTATTAAATAAATGTATCAAATGAATTCATGCAAATACTTCTGATTTATAATACAAAACACATTATTATACAAATGTATCAAATTAAATCAATTATACGAATGTATCAAACGAAACCATGCCGACCTAATTACGAAGTAAATATGATATCAATTACATCACAATAAACGTTGAATTTAGACATACATCAGTGGTTTGGTGTGTCAATCAACCGTTGTTTTATTTTGGCGGTTTTCCCTTGATCTACTGCTTAACGTACGAATGTATTTCTCTCTAATATCATTCGGAGCCTTTACAAAACAATTCTACCACTTTTTCCTTTCTTGCAGAGTAAATTATAAACTCTAAAGTCTAATTTAGCTAGTGTGATATTATGTTCCAAAAATTTCTCGTGTACAACACATCCTTTATTTAACCGCGACCAATCAGAATCAAATGTATTTTCTCCCGCTTTCCCTTAAAAGTCGCTTCCGTCATGATCAATATGACATGCTTTGGTTTTAAGTAACAAAATCTCTGTATTCTCTCAATTCTGACATTTTCGTGATATAATGAAACTTTACAAGGTCGCCGTCGGTGAGTCGGCTGCTGAACAAATAGGGTTAATTAGTACAACGGCCACATCCTACTATGCAGACCTCTCTCTCTCAAACAGTCTTTCTCAGATACCGAAACATTAACTTCCGCAGTTGACAATTTCCTGCTACTATATGCAACTGGGAATAAGCTTCTCTCGTACTCTTGCAATAGCACTGCTCCTAAACCTCTATCACAAGTGTAATGCGTCCCTAAGTTGGTTTATAACTTGCAGGTCTATCGTAGCTTGAGTTTTCTACCAGACAGTTCCTAATTTAGCATAGTTTATCGGATACGGTTTTAGCTTCACTGGTTTCTTATCTGGTAGCTTCAAGGTAAACTCCTCCGATTTCGTCTTGCCAGGCCAGGTCACTCTGTTAAGACGCTCGAATAGTCTTGGAGTACGACTCCACCTCCTTACGTTGATCGGATGTTAACGTAACATCAAGTGCAACATCAACGTAGGTTTCTTCCTTCATCAAAGGACAACTAGGGAGTACTTCCGCCTCTCCTGCATGGTCGTCGAGTTCTTCCGTTACAATTGTACAAATGTAGCAACCACAAACTCTGTGTGTTTCTCTTACACGGTAACGTTTCAGGAGATTCACGTGGTACAACATGTCCTTCTCCCCTATTCGGATACGGTAGTTCTGTCCACAATTCTTCTCCGTTACCTCAAATGGTCCCCTTCATGAGACTTGCAGGTTGTTGTGCTCTAACGGCAACAACAACACCTTGTCACCCACCTCATACTCATGTTCCTTCGTCCTTTTGTTGTAGTATTTGGCTTGACGTCCCCTTGCGACGCAGAGATTTTCTTGAACCGCTGGAAGGTATCGATCCCAATCCCTATGTCGACCTTTACATAGCTACTTCAAAGCCTGTTTCAATGGGACAAAACCATTGCGTGCTGGCGTACCTTGTTGAGAGACAAATCTTGAAGTTTTCCCAACTCGCCAGGTACCACAATGTCTATGGACAAAGTCATGGATCTTAGCTGCTTTGACGCTGACATTCGCTTCATAGACCTAGTCTCAAGTGACCAGACATGTATATGTTTACACGTGATAGGGTTAGGTTGGGGCAACACATGCCTACACCCTAATATTACGTCATGAGGCAGTCCCAACAAACAAGCTGCTTGAATTCGTCTTTTTATATACGGTTAGCAAAGTGGACTTCAACCGTCTCACCTGTATAATCTCCAGGTTTGACATACCTACTATCTACCAAGGCTGGACAACTACAACCGGTATCATACAGTACGGTGGCCTTCTCACCATTTACATTAGCTGCCGCTATATTAGTAGACCCCACTGTTTCTCGTTTCTTAACAGTATTCGGAGTTACTGAATTAATCGTTGTCGGATGATACTTTCTACAGCCCTTAACAACATGACCTGGTTTGTTACAGCCATAACACACTGGCTCACCTCTTCTCGGCGAGGTATCCTTATCTATCCACTGAGACTTTCCCGACCCACGGAAATGTATTTTGATGGGATTTCCGGCCCATGGCCTCCCACCATTCTGACCATTTCGTCTTTGGGGTGCCACCTCAGTGGTTTTTCTATGCTCACCGTTTCCAGGTCGGTCCCTACCGCTTCAAGTAGTTGGACGCGCATGCGCGCTCTCAAAGCGCTCCGCCATTACACTTATCTCATCTAAGGTTGAGAATTCACGCTCCGACAAAAATACAGTTAAATCTTTCCTGTAAGTACTTAGGACATGTTCTTTTAAAATTTCTTCGCGTATGCCCTCATACGTTAGCGCGATACCAGACATTTGTATCCATTTATCAAAAATTACGCATACTCGACTATGAAATTGCACGTGTGTTTCGGTAGCCCTTTTTGACGAGTCCCTAGAAAGTTTTCGAAACGTTTCTGCTGACAGTTCATAGTGTCGAAGTAACGCTTTCTTCAGAGCGTCGTAATCGTCTATCTCTTCTGGGGTCACATTGTGGTATACGTCTTTCGCAGCTCCCTGTAAAATTGCCGACATATTGATAGCCCACTGGTCCCTAGATAGCTGATGTACCAGTGCCAACTTTTCAAACTGTGTCAAAATGTTGTCAACAATTTAGTCCTTGTTGTTGAACATTGACATGGTGATCTGTATGGGTCGTCTGTCTTCCAATCGTCTAGTTGCAGGTCCTGGACGTTCGTTCAGCTCTTCACCCCTACTGAACCCAGCTTCGATCCTCAGTCTCTCCATGCCTAACACATGTTCTCTAGCTTTTTCCTCGGCCTTTAATCTGGCTAGTTCAGGTTCTTTCTTATACTTTTCAGCCTACAGTAGGCTAGTTCAAGTTCTTTCTCTCTCTCTCTCTCTCTCGCTCTCTCTCTCTCTCTCTCTCTCTCTCGTTCCGCTGCTACTTGTTGTTTGTGTTCTCTAAGACTACGCTCTATACATTCCGCAAGTTTCTCTCCGTCGTAACCTAATTGGTCTTTACCAATGTATTTAAATTATCTTACTTATTCTCTGTCTGTCCCCATTATGACCTTTTTAGAAGTAAGTCCCTAATTTACTTTTCAAAACAGTTGTGAATTACCTATTAGAGAATAGCTTTTGTACTGTAACGTATTTACCGTCTCCTAGAATGACCTGACTCTGGTCAGTCGGCCTCCCTTAAACAGGCAAAATCAATAAACACCAGCTCGACCGACATTTTGGCACTTCACAATATCTTTCTATGCAATCGTTATCTTCTAGGAAATAGTTTTCATCCCTTCAATATTATATATATATATATATATATATATATATATATATATGTATGTGTGTGTGTGTGTGTGTGTGTGTGTGTGTGTGTGTGTGTGTGTTCTTAAAACACCTTTTTCGACTGCAGGAACAAACAGAGACCCAATCAATTTTGTATCTCATGTTTTCAGCATGTTTTTATCTTTTGCAATTTCATGGTTTTTGTTATTTGTCTTTCTGTAGTGTAGTCATATCATTATAGATGTTGTAAAGCGCTTAGATCTTCTAAAGATTAGGCGTTATACAATGTCCTCTCTTGCTTCTATAGTAACTTTTATACGTTTATACTTTCTAAAGTTTTAAATACAATCCTTGTTTAATGTTATGCTGTTGAACCTGTCGATAAAATATACAATTATGCCAAAACGCTGTGGTCTCTGGAGACAGGTATTATTGTTATATAACAAATAAATATGTGTCTTTAGCATCTGGCCTCCAACAAAATATGTTTCCACATGACAATGATCTTTTTTAACAAAGATTTGTTTATCAAACGCCATGAGTTTTTACTCAATATCACAAATCTGCTGTTTCAATTTACATTTTATTTTTCATTATATTTTCCATAGTATATGTTACTACTTTATATTTAAAACCAGAGTATACAAATGCCTCAAGTCTTCACTGCTGCGCAGCACAGTCAGGACTCGGGTACTGTTGGTAAGTTTGTCACGGGCAGATTTTATCAGAAACTATTTTGCCGTTGCTGTATACTTCTTTTATGAACGAGCCAGTTTTACTCAGAAGTACTTATGGCTGGGATTTGTTGGAACCGTAAATTGTTATTTAAAAATGTTTTGGACTATTACTATTTTCAAAGGAAGTATTTTATTGCTCATTAACTAAAATTAAAATAAAACCCCATCAACAAAAAATAGTTTTATCTTGTCTATGAATGATCATTCCAATCTACAATTATGGGCAAACATTATACTCATTATAAATATCTATAGAAAAGAAACGTACTGACATCTTTGGCAGTACATTATGTATGATGATATAAATTTGGTTCTAAATTAAGACGGGGCTGATCGAATGTACAATTGGTTGCAGTAATGTAATTATTGGCCGATAGGTATAGAGAGTTTTCATTTTTGTCTTGTTATTCGTAGGGTGCTTTTGGTATTAGAAGAACATCATATTTCGCCAAGGATATATAAGATCCACTCTATTTGCATATTTCGACCGGACATTCGTACATGTCCCTCGTTCGAACTCCAAGTTCTTCGTGATCTCGCGTGCTTTGTTTGAGACCAGGACGTCATGAGCTGGCTCACCCGCGTTTGCTGATAGTATCATCAAGTGATGAATGAGAATTATTATAAAAAATATTATTTAAATATGTATTACAAATCAAATCCCAGGGAACAAAATAAAACATTTCTAATTAACAACTGTGATATTTGCGATTCTGGAGTGATTGTGAACAGCAATTCACACTTTGGATTTTTTTCTATTTATAGAAAACTCACGATATAGAATACTGAGAAGGCTAAAGTGATGTACAAAATAAGGTGAATATATATATATATATATATAGCATGCACATCCAATCGCATCTAGATAAAAAGCAAAATGAAACTGAAGAGAATGGACTTTTTGTACTGGTTTATTTAAAAAATAAGAAATTAGTACCTTGTTCTTTCAAAATACCCGTAAAAGTCTTTTATTGATGTACTTAAAATTATCTTGAATATCCAATATTATTCAGTATTATGCTAAAATCATGCTATCATCATTTGGAAGTGTTTTACTATCAATATTCATTTAAAATTCAATACAATATATTACTGATGCAACTAATAATAATAATAATAATAATAATAATAATATCAATAGCACTACGCAGGCGATCGACCTTGACCTAATTGTTACATTACAATCTTATGCCACGTGTCAATGTGTTCAGATGCCATAGACATTCTTGCCAACAATTTGTGGGCACGCTTTGAAAAATAGAAATGAACGCAAAAATTTTAAGCTTTTGTGCTGTTTTAACCAAATTGAAACATATAAACATTTCAAGAAAATGTTTGAGGCAAAAGGTGTGTTTTATAAAATATTTGCAACGCATATCAACAACACTAGCAGAAATTACATTTAAATTGTACATGTTCTGACCCCATTGTATCAAACGATAACAATCACCAATTTAGCGAATGAAGTCCTTGAGCAAACATACTTTGGAGAGAGAGAGAGAGAGAGAGAGAGAGAGAGAGAGAGAGAGAGATGATATGAACTATTCCTCATGTTATGCATGTAGATATCATGGTTTGTTTTTGCGTTAAAAGACAGATCCACCAGTTTTGATAGGAATTTTTGTTTCTGTTAAAACGTCGCACAAGGAAAACCTCCAAAGTGTCCAATGCAGTGATACCTGCAAAAACAAAATGTTGTCATAGTAGTTAACAGAGTTAAACTATAAGTTACGTATATTAGTTAAATAATTATGTTGCATCCATGTACTGCTTGAACTTTGTGTTTAAGATAATGCTAAAGGAATGTCTTCTGGAATGCAAGTTCTTGTATAAGATATGTTAGGGCATTATGAAAAAAGGACTAAGTTTAAACAGATTTGATTTCAATCGTTAATAACGGAATTGATGTTGAATAGTTCGTAATGGACCTTTAAAGAATGTATTGTTATCAATTGGTGTGTGTGTATGTGTGTGTTCTATTACATGCATTGTTATTTAGTACCAAAATCCTAACATATATCATTAACAAAGAAGTTAGCTAACCCATGATCCAATATTTCCTAGATTAATACGATGTATCAATACTGTCTGAATAATGAACAGCTTTAGAATAACTACTTTTAAAATAATTGCATGGAAGATTACTCTTTTCATTGTTGTATTATATGTTCTTATGATTCATTCATTAACTAGGATTGCTTTATATTTTGCTTTGATGCAACTCAGATTTGTTTTATATTTGTCAAGATATACTTGTTGGTTCAGTTTTGTAGTATGTGTTCTTATGTTACAAGCTTTAAGTCGGTTTTGAGTTACAATTTTGTGTTATAATTTTTAGCTCAGGTTGTTTGATTAACTGATTGTTGTTCATTAACAGAGACAAGTGTAAAAATTAGTTGTAATTTATATATGGAATGCTTGCATACACCAGACTTAAATTCATGCAAATATTTATACCTCTCAAACTTTACCAGGACTCCCATAACAACGACGCTTTCGATCTCATTCGTTGCCCACTCAATGGTAGCATCTGGATAGTTCGGATCAATGTTAGAGCCTGATGTAGAGCGACTTGCATCATAGCTTTCTGGACGAATGTGCACCATCAAGACAACCTTCACACGGTATGTCCACCCAGAAGTTTTGCTTTTGTAGCTGAAACAAGAAATACAAATAACTAAAACCGTTTTATTATAAACATGACCTTTCTAGTACATGGAGTGTTTTGATGAATACGTTGTATTGTTTTTCTTAAATGTCGACGAACCAATTGAGAACAGTTAAAATCGTACATCAGTGTCGAAGATTATTTCCAAAGTGCATAGCCAGTGTAATCAACGCATTAAAATAGTAACGACCATGCAAACTACTTCCTCAGAATTACTAAGCAATCGATGTAAAAGAAAATGAATTAAATAAACAAGAAATCGTGAATGCTATGCCATAGTATATAGAACATATAATAGTCTCGTTCAGCAGCAATAATGCAGCAGCAGCTTTATTAATTTACTTTCATGAAGAATAATAACTTTGCGAAAATATTAAATTAAATTTAGATGCTTTCGAATTCATCCTTCTCAACAAACTACTCACTCATATGACATTGTAAGGCACTATAAATAAAATGATTTGAATCAGCTCAGAAAAGATATCAGGTGACGTCTGGAAAAATCTTGTATATAGATTTGCATCTCATTCAAAACGAGAATATGTTATGCTATGTTAAACCCTGCAAACACTATCTAGATTAGACCAAGCATGAAGATCGTTCTTACCAGAAAGGAAGAGAGTAGGTGTCACAACTCGCATACCGAATGCTTGGGGATAAAAATATCCTCTCAGTGTCAAAACCATCTGGCGCATTATATGCCTGGATGTGCCAGGGTATGGTGTTTATTTGATTTCCTTGCAAATCGTTGTTGCCTAAGAAAAGTATTATAGATCTAGAAAAGCTATTTATCAGTTATCGCCATTAGAGATTCGATATAATGTTATCAACAGACAAAACTAGACTTTTACATTTGTAAATAACTACGAGTTACATATGAAATTATAAAACTATCGCAAATTTTGTTAGGTCAGTTTTACTTTTAAGACATCTACTGACAACTGTTTTAAAATATTTCCTTACGTTTTCATTACATTTATGCCATCTCAATATAACGCGCATAAGAAAGGTCTGCATCTAGCTGTCATGTTTGTAATTAATTAAAATTAATAGTAAAAATTGAAAATGAAACAATTGAAATTATTTTCAATGGATAACTATGGTGAAAATATTATAAGAATAACATATTAATACGCGGCATAGCTGCAAAAAAATGCACAATATTTGGAAAGTTATAGATAATAATAATTGTTTTGTAGCAAATTATTTTCTACTCACCCGGTGTTCTAAGACTCAGTCGTAAAATTGACTCCAAACGATGTATTCCAGTTCCATGGAAACACAGTTTCCAGTTATTAGATATTTCATCTACGCTTCTTCCTGGCGGAATACTAAAAAAGAAAACAATTTTTCAGTTATTCTATATATCAAATTCAGTAGCAATTGTGTTTCTTCAAGTAGAATATCGCATAGTAAAACTAGTCACGATGGCTCTTGCAAATATTGTGGCAAGTAATATCTCATTCCTTTTCGGTACGTAAATTGGAGAACGTTTTTATTAATTGTTCCGTAATGTAGAAATATTGTCAGAACAAAGTCATCTTTTAAACGTGTATATGTTATATTACACTAATTTGATACCATCCGTCAGGGTAATTGTAATTGGTGAAGTCATCAAGTTCAAACTATGTAGTGTTTACCTTACATTTACCCTGAAAAGATACCAGTCCTCGGGGTAATTGTAATTGGTGAAGCCGGCACGTCCTAAATATGTTTGACATTCATGGCAGTAGCAGATATGACCATCACGTTTTACCAGCCCGTCTATAGAAATGTAACAATTATATATTATTGTACAGGTTTGACGTCTGAGAGCATCACTTTGAAAAGAGAGTAGAAGCGAGAGCCAACTTATAGACACACACATGAGATAAACAAACATCTCTCTCTCTCTCTCTCTCTCTCTCTCTCTCTCTCTCTCTCTCTCATGCACATGCGCAATTATCAATCCGAATGCATTTGTGGGAATAATCAAGTTCTTGAAGTTAAAAACACGTTCTTTTACTTACATTTATATTTTTAGGGCGGGTGAGCATTTTATTTCAATTCTGAATAAATTAATTTTAATTACACAACTGTATTTCCTGATTATTTACAAAACACAGTCAGTTGTGCATACAAAACCTTCTTAACACATGATACATAACAGTTAATATTAACTTTAAATGATGTATTCTAGACCAAATCATCTCTGCTTATCGAGCCAATTCCATCTTTACAGCTGGTTTATCCGCCTGATAATATTTCTCCTTCTAGGTAACACGTTTTTTTCTCATTAACGTTTAGATGGTGTTTTCAGTTTTGTCACTAACTACATATTAAAAATTTGATAATAAGACCTAAATGCACTCAAAAGCAACGCTTTCGTAATTCAGTCCGGTGCCCATGCTGAAGTTCCAATGGTACATACATTGTATTCAGAAAATTTTGTTCCCCTTTCCCCGTCGCTTACTAATATTAAACATTATTTCCCCTTTCCCCTTCGTTACTAATATCAAAAATTAGTTCCCCTTTCCCCTTCGGTTACTACTATCAAAACTTATTTCCCCTTTCCCCTTCGGGTACTAATATTATTAATAATTTCCCCTTTCTCCTTCGGTTACTAATATTACAAATTATTTCCCCTTTCCCCTTCGGTTACAACTATCAAAAATTATTTCCCCTTTCCTCTTCGGGTACTGATATTATTAATTATTTCCCCTTTCTCCTTCGGTTACTAATATTACAAATTATTTCCCCTTTCCACTTCGGTTACTAGTATTTAAAATTATTTCCCATTTCCCCTTCGGTTACTTATATTAGTAATATCAGTAGTGACCACACGAGTATTTAATGCTTGTATAGTTTAATCGTTTTGTTGTAACTGGCTATTTTATAAAAGATAAACTAATTTGTATATGCTGTTTTGCGTTTTACTTACATGGTAATTTCAAAGATGAGATAAACCTTTTCGCTAGACGTTCAACACCACACATTTTCCGCTGCTCCTGAAATGTTAATCTTACATTACGTAATTTTGCCTCACGCTTTGAAATAGAATAAACAATAAAGCGTTAGAATGTATGACAGTTGGATAAAGTAGCAGTGTTATTGAAGTCGAGAGCCTGATTAATATTATTATGATTAACAACGGCAACAATAGTAAAATATTATGTTTGTAAATTACCTCTTCAATAGCTCCCTTACTGAACATTCGAAAGTATGATTATCGTATCCGTATCCCTGCAGTCTTATGTACCGATGTAAATCTAGATTCTTTCCAAGAAACAATTGCTGAGGTTCTGAAATAGAATCTGATGTCAATGACAAATGCATATCTTACAATGGTGTGTCATATCTAATATATAGTTATTGGGTGGAAATAGTAATAATATTCACATTATGAGCCAGAGAAGCAGGCAGGGGTTCAATCATTTATTCATTTGTATTGACACTGGGAGTTATTCTGATTTATGAAAGACGAGTCAAATTCGGTAAATCATTTTGGACATAAAAACCATTGCAACATATTTCAAGTCTGCGATTAAAAAATAGGTTTATTATAAAATTTAATACATGCAAAGGTATATATGTATATACAATGTTATAGGAAATGCCTGTAATGTCATAATTAACCGTATGCAAATAATTTACTGTTCCTTAGTGATACACGCTTGTACTGACATCACCAAAAGTTTTATTGTTTAATTTGTGTTGTCTTGGAAATTGCCCAAAAAATGAAGGTTATATTTGCAGTGAATAAATACAAATTGATAGGATTTTAGAATAGCGTTGATATCCATAATACAAACTGATATCCATAATACAAACTGATCGAGTTTAACTATGACGTTGATATCCATAATACAAACTGATCGAGTTTAACTATGACGTTGATATCCATAATACAAACTGATCGAGTTTAACTATGACGTTGATATCCATAATACAAACTGATCGAGTTTAACTATGACGTTGATATCCATATTACAAACTGATCGAGTTTAACTATGACGTTGATGTCCATAATACAAACTGATCGAGTTTAACTATGACGTTGATGTCCATAATACAAACTGATCGAGTTTAACTATGATGTTGATATCCATAATACAAACTGATCGAGTTTAACTATGACGTTGATATCCATAACACAAAGTAATCGAGTTTAACTATGAGTTAATATCCATATTACAAACTGATCGAGTTTAACTATGACGTTGATATCCATATTGCAAACTTATCGAGTTTAACTATGACGTTGATATCCATAATACAAACTGATCGAGTTTAACTATGACGTTGATATCCATATTACAAACTGATCGAGTTTAACTATGACGTTGATATCCATAATACAAACTGATCGAGTTTAACTATGACGTTGATGTCCATAATACAAACTGATCGAGTTTAACTATGACGTTGATATCCATAATCCAAACTGATCGAGTTTAACTATGACGTTGATATCCATAATACAAAGTGATCGAGTTTAACTATGAGTTAATATCCATATTACAAACTGATCGAGTTTAACTATGACGTTGATATCCATATTACAAACTGATCGAGTTTAACTATGACGTTGATATCCATAATACAAACTGATCGAGTTTAACTATGACGTTGATATCCATAATACAAACTGATCGAGTTTAACTATGACGTTGATATCCATATTACAAACTGATCGAGTTTAACTATGACGTTGATATCCATAATACAAACTGATCGAGTTTAACTATGACGTTGATATCCATAATACAAACTGATTGAGTTTAACTATGACCTTGATATCCATAATACAAACTGATATCCGTAATACTAAATGATCGAGTTTAACTATGACGTTGATGTCCATAATACAAACTGATCGAGTTTAACTATGACGTTGATATCCATAATACAAACTGATCGAGTTTAACTATGACGTTGATATCAATAATACAAACTGATCGAGTTTAACTATGACCTTGATATCCATAATACAAACTGATATCCATAATACAAACTGATTTAGTTTAACTATGACGTTGATATCCATAATACAAACTGATTGAGTTTAACTATGACGTTGATATCCATAATACAAACTGATCGAGTTTAACTATGACATTGATATCCATAATACAAACGGATCGAGTTTAACTATGACATTGATATCCATAATACAAACGGATCGAGTTTAACTATGACCTTGATATCCATAATACAAACTGATATCCATAATACAAACTGATTTAGTTTAACTATGACGTTGATATCCATAATACAAACTGATCGAGTTTAACTATGACGTTGATATCCATAATACAAACTGATCGAGTTTAACTATGACGTTGATATCCATAATACAAACGGATCGAGTTTAACTATGACATTGATATTCATTAATTTCAGTTGCATGTTATCACTATCACCAATTCTAAGCAAAACGTAGTTGTTGACAAACATGACTGGTAAGCAATGACGATACAACCAATGTTATTTTTTCTCACTTTAGTTTTTAACTATTTAATATTTTCAATTTGTATGTATACAGTTTAGACTGCGTATTAGCTGACAGGGGCATATATTTTCTGGGTAACTAAAATTCATAGATAATTTAATGTTTATTGTATAGAATAATTAAAAAATTACGTTTTCAATGGTTTTATTACAAAGAAAACTTTAACTAATTATAACAAATAAATGAATAATGGTTCACGAAGGTGATGAGGCGAAAAAGACGAGAAATATAACTTTTGGACACTAAATCCTACAAGTTATAATATGGTACTATTGAGGCGATGTCCTACTTGACACAAATTATTGAATTCATTGGATCACCCAATCCATATTCATTTACCAATAGTCTACGTTTGAATTGGTAGGAGCTCTTCTGGTTAGCCTAGTATGTTCTCCAACAGGAAAATAAAATTGATGAAACGAAATGTGTTACTTACAGGCCTAGACATTAAGGAATATGCCAAATCACTTTAATCCCGTATTAGAAGGCGAACGACGTTAGAGTCAACTGTATGTCCGTACGTATAACAGCTATATGCTTTGAAAATTGGCTTTCACTCCAAAATGATGTGTCGATTTAGAAACAGTATCATGACTATACATCGAATGTACACGACCTAATATCGACAACCACTGGGTTTAAAAACTCGTTTCATGCTTACGTAATCTTCGATTGACAATAAAGAAATTCCTTCTTCTATAAATAGCTTCGGATCAGAAATTCTAACGGTAGTAAATATGAGAAATGTAATATAATTATTAAACAAAAGCAAAATAAGATACACTTCAAATAAAAACGTGTGTATATATATATATATATATATATATATATATATATATATATATATATATATATCACATCCATCCATATAAAACTATATGTGCATATATCACATTCAGCAAGTCACGTTCAGTTAGGTATCCGGTAAAAATAAAGACGATCAGTGAGAGTTTCGATTTCAGATCAGCTGAGAATATTATCTAAGAAATTTAGTTTCATTCTGGACATAGGTTCAGAAAAGATTATGAAAGCAAGGTAGTTTCGATTTCGGGTCAGCTGAGAAAATTATCTTAGAAATTTACTTTCCATATCTGGAAATAGGTTCGGAAAAGATTATGATTTCAAAGTAGTTTTAGCCTGGGATCAGGTTAAGGAATTGTTCCGGAAAATATTATAATGAACGAATTAAAGCTGCAGACATGCTGAATAACCTCTGAGGGATCGATCACGAGAGCACTGCACTTGTATGAAAAAGGTATTTTGTGGAAAATATTGCACACATTGCCTCGGAATGTGCATCCATGGAATATCTTTTACTAACTCAAACTTCAATAACACGAATGTTCATAGTTTGCTTCCATGCAAACAAGGAGTATCCTGATTATAAACAAACCGATAAATGAATTTCAAATAATTACTTAGAACTGTATCCTCGCTGTAGAAGGTTGGACCAGTAGTAATTCCTACATTAATGACTTTTCTCCAAAACAAATTCTACATTAATATAGGGTAATGTTAATAGGTTGAAATATGTTAACATTTTGTTTTTACAGTGACCTGTACATAAAGCACAGTACTGATTTAACTCCTGAAGTTTATGTTCTCTTCTTGTACGACAATTACATCTCTGGAATAATATAGAAGAAATAGCGAAATCAAGGTGCTTGCTGTAGCCATCAGTGTCTTGGATAACCGGAGAATGATGAGGGTAATTTCCTTTGTTGGCTCAAAATATATTCTATATTATATAATTATCGTGTGATTGCGTGCTCAGTCATTTAACCGCGTCATCATCAGAAACATGTAGAACATGCAGACCACCGGAGAACTTTGTCAGAACACAGTTGTTCACAATGCGTGACATGGTCTGAAGAGCTCCACAGCAACAGTACGAGTTAGTGGCCTGGCGCCATCAAACAAGGTTGGCTGCACAACGACCCTGTCTTGTAAAAAATGCGTTTCCGATTCATTCACAGATGATGGGATAGGTTAAAGCACCGCGGGGAGACAGACGGCTCAACTACACGCTACAAGGTAGTGATTCTGAAGACCACTCAACGCTCCATGCTGGAATAGCTGTCACATCCTCCGGCAACATAAATTACCAGATTGGGCGTCTTGAAGGCATGCGGACGGCTGGATGTTTTGTGGTGTCCATGTACAAGAAACATTTATTACTAGCATTGACCTTAGAGAACAATTCTGTGGTTTCTTCCTGGCGACGCAGATGTGGAAGAAGAATATTGCTGAGTACTGACAGCCATTATGAGTATTGTTGTGTTGAGCTGGAGTGTCTGAGCTCTAGCGCCAGAGGATGAGCCTACCAGTTTGAGGAGAAGGTTGCTTTGAGTGCAAAAGTTTGCTGAAGTTTTCTTTAGGTGGTTGTAGAATGTCTGTGATATGTCCAGAGTCACACCAAGGTATATTGGTGTCGGTTCGTGTTTTAGTCGCTGCCCATTGAGGATTATCCAAAACCCACGGTTCGGATTTGTATTGTTATGGTGGAAGACGATGGAGACCGTCTTTGTTGCGCTTGGCTGTAGATGACATTTCTTGAAGAAGTCAATTGTATCCTCCATGTCCTTATACAGTACCCCCTAAACCTGAGCAAATGAGCGATTTTAGGCCCCGAGAACAATTCCATCTGCATGCATGAACTTGCGCGACATTGTTACAGGTAAATCATTGATGTGAACAAACTTATCGAAAAAACAGACCCTTCTAAGTCCATTATTCTGACGCCACCACACGCTGCAGTTTTCTCTGATGTGTACTCTGAAGCTCCTGTTGCGTAGAAACAGCTAAATAATCTCAACTATCCAGCGCGGCAATACTCTGAACATTATCAAACGAAGTCCAAATTGCCAGACCGAGTCAGATTCCGCTGTTAGAACAAGAGAAACAATTACAGTGTTAAGGTTCCTTGAAATCCGTTTTCAACAAATGTACTTATGGAAGGGACTTGATTGCAGATGCTACGTTCATGCCAGAAGCCTGCCTGCTAAAAGTTATGATATGCTCCAAGTCCAATTCCTTCTAAACTCAGGCTCCGCTCTAGTAAAATAGACTGAAAGCGATGGGTTCGGCCGATTACTCGCCGCATTGATGGGATCGTTGCCAGATTTTGGTACCGCAATAATCTTTGCATGTTGCCACAAAGTCCTTCTATATATATATATATATATATATATATATATATATATATATATGTGTGTGTGTGTGTTTGTGTGTGTGTGTGTGTGTGTGGTGAAACATATAATTGATACAAGACACCCTAAGTTTAAAAATTAAGTAAAGATCACCATACTCATTTTGCATTATATACTTACAACAGAATATATATATATATATATATATATATATATATATATATATATATATATATATATATGTATATATATATACAACATTCTTTGAAACACCATTGAATATGAAAACTAGACTTAGACTTCCTTGCTAACTGTAATACGTCTAATATTATATATAACTTATATAATATATACTTCATACACTTGTTTTAGCTTTACATGGTATTTCCCTCCCCTAGTGTCTTCTATAAGCGTTCTATTGTATATCTGTATTTTGTAATGTTGATACTTGAACACAGTGGGTTGTGTTGTTTACACTAGAGATATAACACTTCATATTGATTTTTTTTTAGCCGTATATGTTTGAGCTTATTGTATGGGTTAAAGAGTTTGAAGTTAGGAATATATATATATATATATATATATATATATATATATATATATATATATATATATATATATATATATACATACATATGGTGCTTGTTTCTTACCTCTATTAGCTGAGAGAAGATAGATGGTATTACAAGCTGGTGTAATTTAAAATATATTGTTTCTTTTACATTTTGTGTAAAAAGTTTAGATTTTAATCCGTATTAGCTCTCTGAATATCTAAGTGCTAATGAACCACAATGATGTGACCCAATCTTTAAACTAATTATTTAAGGACATCATAGCTGGTGCTGTAATTTCTACTGTTTAATATCTAAACTAATCATAAAGAAAGGTGTTAAACCTCGTTATTAATTTTTAGCTGAGTAATTAAGGTTAAAACAAGTACATAATAACGTTGTGTCCATTTTACATTGATTACTGTATAATGTTTATAATATACTAATTAAAATTATTATAATAAGTAAAAATTGGACCAGATTCATCCGCGTTAATTGCAATATATAAAATGTGCGACATATCAATTTAATAAATATTTCAAATCCTATAACGCGAGTAACAATGTAAACTCGACCAGCAAACAAACGATGTCTTCGACACTGAAAACAATGACAAAAACTAATTTTGACAGAATCAAATAAAACTCATTTTAACGTGATTGACAAAACATCATTCCTTCCTGGACTACATATGACATAAATCAGGATATACAACTTTTAATACACTGGGTCAATGTCAGTGCTCGCGTGTATTCTTCATCCTACTACTCTATCGGAATGGACATTGGTCAAAGCGCCTTCCGTTAAACAGGTGATGTGTTAGACTTCCAACATGAATACATGGCAATCATTGAACTAGCTACGACGAAATTCCATAAGCATTAAAATACGCCAAATAATCAAGTTGAACATCAAACGATTTATTTTGTGCCTCAGAACAGAGAAACTCAACAAACATCCAAAAACATAGAGTTTGAGTAAGTTCACGGGGAATTATTTCGAACGAAACTAAAACTACTGGTAACTGAATAATGGAGACGGGGAGTTCTAACAATATAACGTCGACACCAATAGTCCAGGCGTACTATCAGAGTCGAAGAAATACTTTTCGAGGCAAGTGCACATACAGCCTCAAAACCGTCAGCATTAGTTCCTTATTTACTTTAACGATTGCTTTATAGGTTTACCAATAGTCATAATTATATTTCCAAATGTTTGTTTATTTGTTTGTTTGATCATGATTTTTAACGCAGCTTTAACAATTTTTCAGTCATATAGCTACGATGTCTGCAATGAGGCAGTTTATAATGATGCCTAGCACTGGGGCATCATGCCGCAGACATGTAGCATGGTGTTCCACCCAGTCACATTATCCTGACACCAGGCCGACAAGTTCTAACACTAACATCTTCATGATGAGTGTCAAGCGAGGCAGCTGTACCATTTTTCTTTGTTTGTTTGTTTGTTTTTATGGTTTAACGCCATTTTTCAGCACAATATAGGCTATAAATGGTGGCCAGTATTAATGGTGGAGGAAGAACCCGGACAATCCCGGGAAAGAATCACCGACCCACGAGAAGCTACTAGCAAGCTTTCTCACATAACTACATTTGCCGAATCTTATACTCGAAATCACGCAGACAGAGGTGAGATGGCAGTGGTCCGTAACGGACAGCTCTTTAGACCACTCGGCGCCCCTACCATTTTTGTAAGTCTTTGGTATGACTCGGCGGGGGATCGAACCCACGACCTCCCGCTTCCGCGGCGGACGCTCAAACCATTTATTATTTTTATTATTATTATTATTATTAGTAGTAGTAGTAGTAGTAGTAGTAGTAGTAGTAGTATTGTTATTATCGCTACTCACCTGTTGTGGTTATCAACTTCTTACGCCTGAAACCTTAGTAAAACAGGTAATAAATATCAGATTACAGTCCAAGGCATATATAACTATGTCATAATCAGCAAGTGACATTCGATTTGAGGTCAGGTAAAAAATAAAGATGATCTAATCGAGGAAGCACGATTTCGAGTCAGATTCGGATTATCTAAGAATCATAGTTTCGATTTAGGGACAGGTGAAACAAATACAACTATCTATTTAAAGATCTTTCGATTTTGTCTAAGAAATGTAGTTTCGGTCTGAAACCTTTTAAAAATATAGATGATGTAAGTAAAACAATTTCAATTTGGGGTCAAGTACGAATTTTTTTTAAAATATATGGATTTTGGAAAATTTAAATGGATATGTAACAGGTTATTGAAATCTATTGGTGTGATATCCGATGTGTTTGATTAATTCAGAATAACAAATCATCTACAGCCTATTAAAATAAAATGTAGAATTTATTTTGAAAAGATAAGTATGTATAAATGTGACCAAAAGCAATTTAAAATATTGCCATGTACACCTCTAGAGCCTACACTTAGAATACATCATTTGTTTGTTCTAAATCGTTTAATATAGATGCTATACACTTCATTTTGTACCTATCAGATATTTGTTATTGTAGGATTTAACGCCCTTTTCATCTCAAGACAGGCTATACACGGCTTCCAGTATTAATGGTAAAGTAAGAAACCTGTAACAACCCGGAATTAACCACCGACCCACGAAAAGCTACTGGAAAGCTTCCTCACGTACCCACATTGGCTGAGCCAGAGACTTGAACCTACGCAGACAGAGGTGAGATGGTAGTGATCCGAAACGGTGAGTGTTTAAGAGCACTCGACCACTAGGGTCACTATCAGATATTTTAAGTAGCTCTTCTTTAAAAGTGTGAATGTAGCGTATAAAAGAACAAGTTTTATCATGAAATGGACTTATATTCGCCAAAGTGAATAGATACAATATTCTTTTATCAAAATAATGTTCTACTCGAATTTGCAGTTTCATCACATCTTTTAAAAACTACCAATGCGAAACATGAATGCCTGTATCTAATACAATATGATAAAAAATACCATGGCTATACACACGATGATAAAGCATACACAATGGCTATACACACGATGATAGAGCAAATACAATGGTTATACACACGATGATAGAGCAAATACAATGGTTATACACACTATTTATGTTATCGATTTTTCCATGTTGACACTGAATCTGCAGCATTTAACCGGCTTCGTCCTTACGAGCTGTTAAACTATATAGATGTGTGTAAGTGTATGTGTGCGTGTGTGTACGCATTTATTTAAGTGTATGTGTGTATTTATGCAAGAGTGTGTATTTATTTTAGAGTGTGTGTATTTATGTAAGCGTGTGTGTATGTATTTATGTAAGCATGTGTGTATGTATTTATGTAAGTAAGTGCATGTGTACTTGTGTGTATGCATTTATTTAAGCGTGTGCATCTATTTAGTAAGAGTGTGTACTTATGTAAGCGTGTGTGTATGCATTTATGTAAGCGTGTGTGTATTTATGTAAGCGTGTGTGTATTTATGTAAGTGTGTGTGTATGTATTTATGTAAGCATGTGTTTGTGCACACTAGTTTATTCATAGTTATTTTATTATAACCTGACATAATGGTACATCATCGTGTACATCATATTACTGATTATTTTTTAATCTAATCATCTGTTTATCCACACACACACGCACACACACACACACACACACACACACACACACATACACACACATACACATACATACCTACATACATACATACATACATACATACATACATACATGTAATATCAAACCTGTCGCCGTTATTCCGAACTCATATAAACTCATATTCTCGGTGGATAGTTTGTGGCCAGTTAAAGCAGTATACTTTATGTGTTCTCTGCTCATTATATTTTTGCCCCACTTGGTTTATTATTACAGTTATTAATACACGATTGTAGCGACCGAAATAGGCTCTAAATAATACATGGGCTAGACGGATAATAGCTGTCGTTTACTTAAAGGTTTTGCAATTTGGACATATTTGAACTTTTTTACATTTGTAAGATATCGCTCGGTTAATACACCTTTACTCCTCATTCCGATTGACATTTTTCAATGTTTACTAAGTTATCGGGAGATGATTTGTGCATCAATGAATATTTTTATTATAGGGTTCAGTGCTCTAAAGCAAGACAAGAAGCGGCAACAGTAATAATATGGAGTCGTATTAGATAATAATCCAGACTTGAATACTTTTTAAAAACGATCTGTCTCTCTAACAATAATAGATTTCACAAGAATTAAACTACAAGACTATAGTGCTTCATTCCTGATTGGTATTATGTGTACATAATTAAAATTGATGAATAGTTCTTGGAAAGTGTGAACATTTGTAAAGAAACAATTTTGTTTTAAAATAACATTTTTATAAAACCTTAATATCTGTGGTGAATTTCTTTATAAATGGCATGAAGATATGGAACGGAAATAATGAGGGAATATAACATTTGTCTTGTGTTGTTGGGGAGAGGTTTAGAATGTAGGAATATAACCTTCATCTTGTGTTGTTGGGGAGAGGTTTATAATGTAAAAAAGACATTCATGGTCTGGGTAACAAAACTGGAATTTTCGGCATGAGTTTTATAATAATAATACAATATAAAAGAGAAAATATATTTATATTTCGGGCATGCGATTTGCAGCACGCGTAGAAAGATTCCAAATTCTCAGCCTCGTTCTAGGCATTCAAAATAATCTTCTCTGTAATAGACTGCATAAAACGTATGTAACAATAAGAAAATAAGCCGACAGAGAAGAAAAACAAGAATATTAGTGGGAAAAGACTTGCAGAAAGCAAACGAAGATTAAATTCAACCAAAGTGCACAGATACGGAATACCAGCAAAGAATAATTCCAAATTGTGAAAGACCTCACCAGACAGAACCACGCAAAGGTCGGTATCATTCAAGGCGAAAATGAAAAATGCCTCAGAGTAGCGAGTGATATTGCAGAAAGATGGACTGAGTGTTGTAAGGAACTCTATAAGCCATCAGTCTACAGGAGACTTTAGACGTGATTGAAGTTCCAAACTCCACAAATAATGATGATTCCCCATTCTCAAAGAAGAGGTGTAGTCAGCAATAATAGCACGGAAGACAACATCGTAGCTGAACTAATCAAGAATGGGGCGAGGAATCGGTGATAGAATACTAACAAAAATCTGCAAAAAGATCTGGCAGACAGGTAAATGGCATTGGCCAAAACAGTGGACCCAGTCACCGATTATAACATTCAACATAAAAGACAATCTACAGCTGTGCCAACATTACAGAACTATTAGTTTGATCAGCCATGCTAGCAATCATCTTGAACTGACTGAAACCACAAGCAGAACAAATAAATGATGAAGAACAGAAAGGGTTCCGGAATGGAAGAAGTACAATAGAACAAATATTCAATCGCAGGGTTCTGTGTGAAAAGTAATCGCAACAGCAAACATACAACATTCAAAAAAGCCTTTGACAAATTGTGTCATAGGCATTGTGGGCCACAATCAAGAAGTACGACATCGGTCAAACGTTGACCAGTGCCATCAAATAGCTGTTCACCAAGTCTACTAGTGCGGTAATCGCTCAAGGTTATGTGGGGGACGGGTTCATGACAACTGTCCGAGTACGTTAAGGGTGTCTTTTGTCACCCACGCATTTCAGCATCTACATAGAGCGCATCTTGAGCGAAGCCCTGAAAACTACTGTGGGACAGTCAGCACTGGATGTCGTAACATCAACCTTCGCTTTGCAGATAGCATTGATCGGCTGGCAGCCAGTGACGACGAGCTTGACACCTTAGTGAAGAACATGGATGAAACATCTTCCAGATTTGATATGGAAATAAGCTCTGAGAAGACAAAGCTGATGACAAAAGGTGGCAAACAAATCTCAGCCAAGATTAAAGTCAGTTGACAGGAACAGAAAATAGTGAGCCAATTTAAATATCTTGGTTCCATAATCACCGAAGAGGGAACAAGAGCAGAAATTTTGTCACGAGCAGCACAAACAATAGTAGCTATGTCAAAGATAAGGCCCATCTGGAGAGTCAAGAATATCTGTCTGAAAACTAAAATCATTATATTAAGAACATTAGTCATCTCAATCTTGTATTCATGTGCGGCCTGGATCATGACAGCAGAATTACAACGAAGAATCGAGGCACTTGAAATAAAATGCAACAGAAACATCCTTGGCATTTCTTGTAAGGACCACATCATAAATGAAGACATCCGTAACACAATCCGGCGCAAAGTAGGCTGTTATGAAGACCTCCTTACCATCTTCAAAGAGAGAAACCCGAAACGGTATGTCCATATCACTAGAGGCAACAGTTTATCTACAACAATACTGCAGGGAAGCGTCTAAGGTGGCAGAAGGAGAGGTAGACAGAGACAAAAATGCGGACAGACAACATCACAAAATTGACCAGGAAATGTTTTGCGTAGACACAAGCATTGGCATATGATCGAGACAAGTGAAGGGAACTCTTCACAGGTTCAACAGCATAATGCCTTGGTTAAGAGACTGATGATGATGAGATTGGTGTCTCGCGCCTTTCCAAGAACACTTTAAAATAGCATCTAGAAAATATCAACATTTGAATTTGTATTCAACTTAATTCGCATTCAACCTAAATTTACTAAGCCTACATTTTATAGAAATGCTATTGATGACCGGACATACCGGGATGCGTTAATGGAGTTAACTTAATTTTACAGCAACCCAATTTTGAGCTAACGATGTCCATGTCCGTTTATCCACACTTTAAATAAAATACTTGCAGTGTTACATTTAGCCTTTAATAATATTTTTAAAAAAAACTGATTGACTTGGAATTTTCAGTCGATTAAGTATAACCTTGGTCTAATAGCAAGTTTATTTTCCTTGGTTGATTGAGATTCACGAAAGCGCACCAGGATAACAAATTTATTATTATTAATCAAGAGAGATGGCACCTCTTTTATCTATATGGATTTCATCTACATCAGTTTAAGGATCAATATCTGCCCGTAACATTATCAGATATTTAAATAACATAAAACATGTATAATCAAACATGGGGTATACTTTTAATTCGATGCAAGCAGGAATTGAACCCTGAGGCAAGTCAACGCACATATCGATATATATATATATATATATATATATATATATATATATATATATATATATGTATATATATATATATATATATATATATATATATATATATATATATATATATATATATATATATATGTGTACATATTTCTCTCTCTCTCTCTCTCTCTCGCTCTGTGTTTGTGTTTGTGTGTGTGTACACAACGTTTATATCTATATAGATATTCGGAAATTATGTTTCTATCTGATCATGTTTTCATGCAAGCAAGCAAATAAAAGCATATACAATCATTCTTAGCTAAGAAGAAATAAGGCAATATTATTCAAAACATCAATATAATATAATCTATAACAGCATACCTACAAGTTAATTTAATCCTCGTAAGTTTTGTATTTACATGTTTAGTGATTGAAAGACTCGGGTATTGCTCATGTGTTCATCTCGACACATGATAAGCGATTATTTACGTGATGTTTATGGAGTTACTCTTAAGTATATGATACAATCATCAGATCCACAAACAGGGAATGTCATTCACATTTATGTCAATTGATTTGCAGAAAATAAGTGCGTCTGTAAACGTATGGTACATGAACTATGTCAATCGATTTACAGAAACCGGAAGTGCGTCTGCATACGAGTTATTTATACATTGGGCCAAAGAAGGTAAGTGACTCTATCTGATTTAATAAGCCATACAGATAATAAATACAATATATTTGTCTGTAACATTGTTTGAGATTAGAATGAATCGAGTAGAGGTGAGCCAGATCACATGTGTCATTAATGTCAAATGTATATGTAGACTTTAATCAAAACAAAGCGTGAATATCTACTCTGTATCTGCAGTGGCGGATTTTGCATTAGATAAACAGAAGAAGAAAATAAACTAGAAATGCTCAAGTTCAATTTTGCAATCACTTAATGACACAAAGATCTTTAAGAGCTCTGGTTTAATTATTCTGTTTTAGAAGAATTAGAAAGTTTCAGCAACGCTTACATTGCCCAGTGGTATCAATTATCACTTTGTGTGTTGGCGTTAGTAGGTGGGTGGGTGTGGAGTACATTTACTACTGACCTTGAGTTTCATTAAGATTCGTATGAAAATGTTTATGAGAGATAAAGGCTACATTTTCTTCACAAAGAAACATTTCATAATAATTACAAACGTTGTGCACGGTCTGTAGAGATTACATAGTATCAAACATGTTCAGATACACAAACATACTAGAGACTTGATACACAGATTATTACACAGATTGATACAACGATTGATACATACTAGTGACTTTGATGCACAGATTGATACACAGATTAATACATACTAGTGATTTTGATACACAGATTGATACATACTAGTGACTTTGATGCACAAATTGATACACATATTGATGCATACTAGTGATTTTGTTACACAGATTGATACACAGATTGATACATACTAGTGACTTGAAACACAGAATGATACATATTAGTGACTTGATACACAGATTGATACACAAAAACCTTTTTATTTTAGCACACTTTTGTTTCAATAGTTTCATAACTTAAGAATCCTTAACGCTACCCTGTCTTATATATTTTTGCCATTCCTTTCTATTTTGCCACCTGTCATTAGTAAACAAATAGTTCTGCAAATCTTTCTTGCGATCTTTCTTGATG
Organism: Unio delphinus; assembly: GCA_029339505.1. Taxonomy (NCBI): domain Eukaryota; kingdom Metazoa; phylum Mollusca; class Bivalvia; order Unionida; family Unionidae; genus Unio; species Unio delphinus. Next base: position 1,262,826 of record JAQISU010000287.1, on the reverse strand, counting down.
TCTCAAAACGATTTATTATATTGAAATTGCTAAGTAACCTACGCAACAAATCACAAGAGTATATTTTTCGCTGTACACAGGGGAAAATAAATTTCTTTTGCCAGATCGAGTAGCTTATAATTCGGTCATGGAAAAAATCTTGATTTATCAACAAACCAAATTGCCTGTGTGAGTGAAAGGATAGTCTATATTAATGCTAGTAATTTGTATTTGTTGAGCTTTGAATGACTTGTACTATATGATAACGTTCATTTATAAATTTATTCCACTTCTGATTTATTCCCAGTGTGCATGCGTGTAAGTGCTTGCCCGCCATAAAGATTTAG